>JAVHZZ010000177.1:0-183694 GCA_036250195.1 Mixophyes australis | reverse complement strand
TTTTGGACGGCAATGAAGAAATGACTATGTTTTGCGATTTCTCCTGCTCAGAAAGACTTAGAAAGTTGATAATTGTGGGCAATGTTAGAAATGTCATGAGAAACAAGAATTATGTAAAAGGATTGATGTAAGTCATTGTTTCTAAGAGAAAGTGAGACAGAAATGCAAAAAAGCGTTGTTTTTGTACGGCAATGAAGAAATGACTATGTTTTGCGATTTCTCCTGCTCAGAAAGAGTTAGAAAGTTGATAATTGTGGGCAATGTTAGAAATGTCATGAGAAACAAGAATTATGTAAAAGGATTGATGTAAATCATTGTTTCTAAGAGAAAGTGAGACAGGAATGCAAAAAAGCGTTGTTTTTGGACGGGAATGAAGAAATGACTATGTTTTGCGATTTCTCCTGCTCAGAAAGACTTAGAAAGTTGATAATTGTGGGAAATGTTAGAAATGTCATGAGAAACAAGAATTATGTAAAAGGATTGATGTAAGTCATTGTTTCCAAGCGAAAGGGAGACAGGAGTGTAAAAAAGCGTTGTTTTTGGACGGCAATGAAGAAATGACTATGTTTTGCGATTTCTCCTGCTCAGAAAGACTTAGAAAGTTGATAATTGTGGGCAATGTTAGAAATGTCATGAGAACCAAGAATTATGTAAAAGGATTGATGTAAATCATTGTTTACAAGAGAAAGTGAGACAGGAATGCAAAAAAGCGTTGTTTTTGGACGGTAATGAAGAAATGACTATGTTTTGCGATTTCTCCTGCTCAGAAAGACTTAGAAAGTTGATAATTGTGGGCAATGTTAGAAATGTTATGAGAAACAAGAATTATGTAAAAGGATTGATGTAAGTCATTGTTTCCAAGCGAAAGGGAGACAGGAGTGTAAAAAAAGCCTTGTTTTTGGACGGCAATGAAGAAATGACTATATTTTGCGATTTCTCCTGCTCAGAAAGACTTAGAAAGTTGATAATTGTGGGCAATGTTAGAAATGTCATGAGAAACAAGAATTATGTAAAAGGATTGATGTAAGTCATTGTTATCAAGAGAAAGGGAGACAGGAGTGTAAAAAAGCGTTGTTTTTGGACGGTAATGAAGAAATGACTATGTTTTGCGATTTCTCCTGCTCAGAAAGACTTAGAAAGTTGATAATTGTGGGCAATGTTAGAAATGTTATGAGAAACAAGAATTATGTAAAAGGATTGATGTAAATCATTGTTTCTAAGAGAAAGTGAGACATGAATGCAAAAAAGCGTTGTTTTTGGACGGCAATGAAGAAATGACTATGTTTTGCGATTTCTCCTGCTCAGAAAGACTTAGAAAGTTGATAATTGTGGGCAATGTTAGAAATGTTATGAGAAACAAGAATTATGTAAAAGGATTGATGTAAATCATTGTTTCTAAGAGAAAGTGAGACAGGAATGCAAAAAAGCGTTGTTTTTGGACGGCAATGAAGAAATGACTATGTTTTGCGATTTCTCCTGCTCAGAAAGACTTAGAAAGTTGATAATTGTGGGCAATGTTAGAAATGTCATGAGAAACAAGAATTATGTAAAAGGATTGATGTAAATCATTGTTTCTAAGAGAAAGTGAGACAGAAATGCAAAAAAGCGTTGTTTTTGGACGGCAATGAAGAAATGACTATGTTTTGCAATTTCTCCTGCTCAGAAAGACTTAGAAAGTTGATAATTGTGGGCAATGTTAGAAATGTCATGAGAAACAAGAATTATGTAAAAGGATTGATGTAAATCATTGTTTCTAAGAGAAAGTGAGACAGGAATGTAAAAAAGCGTTGTTTTTGGACGGCAATGAAGAAATGACTATGTTTTGCGATTTCTCCTGCTCAGAAAGACTTAGAAAGTTGATAATTGTGGGCAATGTTAGAAATGTCATGAGAAACAAGAATTATGTAAAAGGATTGATGTAAATCATTGTTTCTAAGAGAAAGTGAGACAGAAATGCAAAAAAGCGTTGTTTTTGTACGGCAATGAAGAAATGACTATGTTTTGCAATTTCTCCTGCTCAGAAAGACTTAGAAAGTTGATAATTGTGGGCAATGTTAGAAATGTCATGAGAAACAAGAATTATGTAAAAGGATTGATGTAAATCATTGTTTCTAAGAGAAAGTGAGACAGGAATGTAAAAAAGCGTTGTTTTTGGACGGCAATGAAGAAATGACTATGTTTTGCGATTTCTCCTGCTCAGAAAGACTTAGAAAGTTGATAATTGTGGGCAATGTTAGAAATGTCATGAGAAACAAGAATTATGTAAAAGGATTGATGTAAATCATTGTTTCTAAGAGAAAGTGAGACAGAAATGCAAAAAAGCGTTGTTTTTGTACGGCAATGAAGAAATGACTATGTTTTGCAATTTCTCCTGCTCAGAAAGACTTAGAAAGTTGATAATTGTGGGCAATGTTAGAAATGTCATGAGAAACAAGAATTATGTAAAAGAATTGATGTAAATAATTGTTTCTAAGAGAAAGTGAGACAGGAATGCAAAAAAGCGTTGTTTTTGGACGGGAATGAAGAAATGACTATGTTTTGCGATTTCTCCTGCTCAGAAAGACTTAGAAAGTTGATAATTGTAGGCAATGTTAGAAATGTCATGAGAAACAAGAATTATGTAAAAGGATTGATGTAAATCATTGTTTCTAAGAGAAAGTGAGACAGAAATGCAAAAAAGCGTTGTTTTTGTACGGCAATGAAGAAATGACCATGTTTTGCAATTTCTCCTGCTCAGAAAGACTTAGAAAGTTGATAATTGTGGGCAATGTTAGAAATGTCATGAGAAACAAGAATTATGTAAAAGGATTGATGTAAATCATTGTTTCTAAGAGAAAGTGAGACAGGAATGCAAAAAAGCGTTGTTTTTGGACGGGAATGAAGAAATGACTATGTTTTGCGATTTCTACTGCTCAGAAAGACTTAGAAAGTTGATAATTGTGGGAAATGTTAGAAATGTCATGAGAAACAAGAATTATGTAAAAGGATTGATGTAAGTCATTGTTTCCAAGCGAAAGGGAGACAGGAGTGTAAAAAAGCGTTGTTTTTGGACGGCAATGAAGAAATGACTATGTTTTGCGATTTCTCCTGCTCAGAAAGACTTAGAAAGTCGATAATTGTGGGCAATGTTAGAAATGTCATGAGAAACAAGAATTATGTAAAAGGATTGATGTAAATCATTGTTTACAAGAGAAAGTGAGACAGGAATGCAAAAAAGCGTTGTTTTTGGACGGGAATGAAGAAATGACTATGTTTTGCGATTTCTCCTGCTCAGAAAGACTTAGAAAGTTGATAATTGTGGGAAATGTTAGAAATGTCATGAGAAACAAGAATTATGTAAAAGGATTGATGTAAATCATTGTTTCCAAGAGAAAGGGAGACAGGAGTGTAAAAAAGCGTTGTTTTTGGACGGCAATGAAGAAATGACTATGTTTTGCGATTTCTCCTGCTCAGAAAGACTTAGAAAGTTGATAATTGTACTCAATGTTAGAAATGTCATGAGAAACAAGAATTATGTAAAAGGATTGATGTAAATCATTGTTTCTAAGAGAAAGTGAGACAGAAATGCAAAAAAGCGTTGTTTTTGTACGGCAATGAAGAAATGACTATGTTTTGCAATTTCTCCTGCTCAGAAAGACTTAGAAAGTTGATAATTGTGGGCAATGTTAGAAATGTCATGAGAAACAAGAATTATGTAAAAGGATTGATGTAAATCATTGTTTCTAAGAGAAAGTGAGACAGGAATGCAAAAAAGCGTTGTTTTTGGACGGGAATGAAGAAATGACTATGTTTTGCGATTTCTCCTGCTCAGAAAGACTTAGAAAGTTGATAATTGTGGGAAATGTTAGAAATGTCATGAGAAACAAGAATTATGTAAAAGGATTGATGTAAATCATTGTTTCCAAGAGAAAGGGAGACAGGAGTGTAAAAAAGCGTTGTTTTTCAACGGCAATGAAGAAATGACTATGTTTTGCGATTTCTCCTGCTCAGAAAGACTTAGAAAGTTGATAATTGTGGGCAATGTTAGAAATGTCATGAGAAACAATAATTATGTAAAAGGATTGATGTAAATCATTGTTTCCAAGAGAAAGGGAGACAGGAGTGTAAAAAAGCGTTGTTTTTCAACGGCAATGAAGAAATGACTATGTTTTGCGATTTCTCCTGCTCAGAAAGACTTAGAAAGTTGATAATTGTGGGCAATGTTAGAAATGTCATGAGAAACAAGAATTATGTAAAAGGATTGATGTAAATCATTGTTTACAAGAGAAAGTGAGACAGGAATGCAAAAAAGCGTTGTTTTTGTACGGCAATGAAGAAATGACTATGTTTTGCAATTTCTCCTGCTCAGAAAGACTTAGAAAGTTGATAATTGTGGGCAATGTAAGAAATGTCATGAGAAACAAGAATTATGTAAAAGGATTTATGTAAATCATTGTTTACAAGAGAAAGTGAGACAGAAATGCAAAAAAACGTTGTTTTTGTACGGCAATGAAGAAATGACTATGTTTTGCAATTTCTCCTGCTCAGAAAGACTTAGAAAGTTGATAACTGTGGGCAATGTTAGAAATGTCATGAGAAAAAAGAATTATGTAAAAGGATTGATGTAAGTCATTGTTTCTAAGAGAAAGTGAGACAGGAATGCAAAAAAGCATTGTTTTTGGACGGCAATGAAGAAATGACTGTTTTGCGATTTCTCCTGCTCAGAAAGACTTAGAAAGTTGATAATTGTGGGCAATGTTAGAAATGTCATGAGAAACAAGAATTATGTAAAAGGATTGATGAAAATCATTGTTTCTAAGAGAAAGTGAGACAGGAATGCAAAAAAGCGTTGTTTTTGTACGGCAATGAAGAAATGACTATGTTTTGCGATTTCTCCTGCTCAGAAAGACTTAGAAAGTTGATAATTGTGGGCAATGTTAGAAATGTCATGAGAAAAAAGAATTATGTAAAAGGATTGATGTGAATTATTGTTTCTAAGAGAAAGTGAGACAGGAATGCAAAAAAGCGTTGTTTTTGGACGGCAATGAAGAAATGACTATGTTTTGCAATTTCTCCTGCTCAGAAAGACTTAGAAAGTTGATAATTGTGGGCAATGTTAGAAATGTCATGAGAAACAAGAATTATGTAAAAGGATTGATGTAAATCATTGTTTACAAGAGAAAGTGAGACAGGAATGCAAAAAAGCGTTGTTTTTGGACGGCAATGAAGAAATGACTATGTTTTGCGATTTCTCGTGCTCAGAAAGACTTAAAAAGTTGATAATTGTGGACAATGTTAGAAATGTCATGAGAATCAAGAATTATGTAAAAGGATTGATAAAAATCATTGTTTCTAAGAGAAAGTGAGACAGGAATGCAAAAAAGCGTTGTTTTTGGACGGCAATGAAGAAATGACTATGTTTTGCGATTTCTCCTGCTCAGAAAGACTTAGAAAGTTGATAATTGTGGGCAATGTTAGAAATGTCATGAGAAACAAGAATTATGTAAAAGGATTGATGTAAATCATTGTTTCTAAGAGAAAGTGAGACAGGAATGCAAAAAAGCGTTGTTTTTGGACGGCAATGAAGAAATGACTATGTTTTGCGATTTCTCTTGCTCAGAAAGACTTAGAAAGTTGATAATTGTGGGCAATGTTAGAAATGTCATGAGAAACAAGAATTATGTTAAAGAATTGATGTAAGTCATTGTTTCCAAAAGAAAGGGAGACAGGAGTGTAAAAAAGCGTTGTTTTTGGACGGCAATGAAGAAATGACTATGTTTTGCGATTTCTCTTGCTCAGAAAGACTTAGAAAGTTGATAATTGTGGGCAATGTTAGAAATGTTATGAGAAACAAGAATTATGTAAAAGGATTGATGTAAATCATTGTTTCTAAGAGAAAGTGAGACAGGAATGCAAAAAAGCGGTGTTTTTGGACGTCAATGAAGAAATGACTATGTTTTGCGATTTCTCCTGCTCAGAAAGACTTAGAAAGTTGATAATTGTGGGCAATGTTAGAAATGTCATGAGAAACAAGAATTATGTAAAAGGATTGATGTAAATCATTGTTTCTAAGAGAAAGTGAGACAGAAATGCAAAAAAGCGTTGTTTTTGTACGGCAATGAAGAAATGACTATGTTTTGCAATTTCTCCTGCTCAGAAAGACTTAGAAAGTTGATAATTGTGGGCAATGTTAGAAATGTCATGAGAAACAAGAATTATATAAAAGGATTGATGTAAATCATTGTTTCTAAGAGAAAGTGAGACAGGAATGCAAAAAAGCGTTGTTTTTGGACGGCAATGAAGAAATGACTATGTTTTGCAATTTCTCCTGCTCAGAAAGACTTAGAAAGTTGATAACTGTGGGCAATGTTAGAAATGTCATAAGAAACAAGAATTATGTAATAGGATTCATGTAAATCAATGTTTACAAGAGAAAGTGAGACAGGAATGCAAAAATGCGTTGTTTTTGTACGGCAATGAAGAAATGACAATGTTTTGCGATTTCTCTTGCTCAGAAAGACTTAGAAAGTTGATAATTGTGGGCAATGTTAGAAATGTCATGAGAAAAAAGAATTATGTAAAAGGATTGATGTGAATCATTGTTTCTAAGAGAAAGTGAGACAGGAATGCAAAAAAGCGTTGTTTTTGGACGGCAATGAAGAAATGACTATGTTTTGCGATTTCTCCTGCTCAGAAAGACTTAGAAAAATGATAATTGTGGGAAATGTTAGAAATGTCATGAGAAACAAGAATTATGTAAAAGGATTGATGTAAATCATTGTTTCCAAGAGAAAGGGAGACAGGAGTGTAAAAAAGCGTTGTTTTTGGACGGCAATGAAGAAATGACTATGTTTTGCGATTTCTCCTGCTCAGAAAGACTTAGAAAGTTGATAATTGTAGGCAATGTTGGAAAATGTCATGAGAAACACGAATTATGTAAAAGGATTGATGTAAATCATTGTTTCTAAGAGAAAGTGAGACAGAAATGCAAAAAAGCGTTGTTTTTGTACGGCAATGAAGAAATGACTATGTTTTGCAATTTCTCTTGCTCAGAAAGACTTAGAAAGTTGATAATTGTGGGCAATGTTAGAAATGTCATAAGAAACAAGAATTATGTAATAGGATTCATGTAAATCATTGTTTACAAGAGAAAGTGAGACAGGAATGCAAAAAGCGTTGTTTTTATTACGGCAATGAAGAAATGACTATGTTTTGCGATTTCTCTTGCTCAGAAAGACTTAGAAAGTTGATAATTGTGGGCAATGTTAGAAATGTCATGAGAAAAAAGAATTATGTAAAAGGATTGATGTGAATCATTGTTTCTAAGAGAAAGTGAGACAGGAATGCAAAAAAGCGTTGTTTTTGGACGGCAATGAAGAAATGACTATGTTTTGCGATTTCTCCTGCTCAGAAAGACTTAGAAAGTTGATAATTGTGGGAAATGTTAGAAATGTCATGAGAAACAAGAATTATGTAAAAGGATTGATGTAAATCATTGTTTCCAAGAGAAAGGGAGACAGGAGTGTAAAAAAGCGTTGTTTTTCAACGGCAATGAAGAAATGACTATGTTTTGCGATTTCTCCTGCTCAGAAAGACTTAGAAAGTTGATAATTGTGGGCAATGTTAGAAATGTCATGAGAAACAAGAATTATGTAAAAGGATTGATGTAAATCATTGTTTACAAGAGAAAGTGAGACAGGAATGCAAAAAAGCGTTGTTTTTGTACGGCAATGAAGAAATGACTATGTTTTGCAATTTCTCCTGCTCAGAAAGACTTAGAAAGTTGATAATTGTGGGCAATGTAAGAAATGTCATGAGAAACAAGAATTATGTAAAAGGATTTATGTAAATCATTGTTTACAAGAGAAAGTGAGACAGAAATGCAAAAAAGCGTTGTTTTTGTACGGCAATGAAGAAATGACTATGTTTTGCAATTTCTCCTGCTCAGAAAGACTTAGAAAGTTGATAATTGTGGGCAATGTTAGAAATGTCATGAGAAACAAGAATTATGTAAAAGGATTGATGTAAATCATTGTTTCCAAGAGAAAGGGAGACAGGAGTGTAAAAAAGCGTTGTTTTTGGACGGCAATGAAGAAATGACTATGTTTTGCGATTTCTCCTGCTCAGAAAGACTTAGAAAGTTGATAATTGTGGGCAATGTAAGAAATGTCATGAGAAACAAGAATTATGTAAAAGGATTTATGTAAATCATTGTTTACAAGAGAAAGTGAGACAGAAATGCAAAAAAGCGTTGTTTTTGTACGGCAATGAAGAAATGACTATGTTTTGCAATTTCTCTTGCTCAGAAAGACTTAGAAAGTTGATAATTGTGGGCAATGTTAGAAATGTCATGAGAAAAAAGAATTATGTAAAAGGATTGATGTGAATCATTGTTTCTAAGAGAAAGTGAGACAGGAATGCAAAAAAGCGTTGTTTTTGGACGGCAATGAAGAAATGACTATGTTTTGCGATTTCTCCTGCTCAGAAAGACTTAGAAAGTTGATAATTGTGGGAAACGTTAGAAATGTCATGAGAAACAAGAATTATGTAAAAGGATTGATGTAAATCATTGTTTCCAAGAGAAAGGGAGACGGGAGTGTAAAAAAGCGTTGTTTTTCAACGGCAATGAAGAAATGACTATGTTTTGCGATTTCTCCTGCTCAGAAAGACTTAGAAAGTTGATAATTGTGGGCAATGTTAGAAATGTCATGAGAAACAAGAATTATGTAAAAGGATTGATGTAAATCATTGTTTACAAGAGAAAGTGAGACAGGAATGCAAAAAAGCGTTGTTTTTGTACGGCAATGAAGAAATGACTATGTTTTGCAATTTCTCCTGCTCAGAAAGACTTAGAAAGTTGATAATTGTGGGCAATGTAAGAAATATCATGAGAAACAAGAATTATGTAAAAGGATTTATGTAAATCATTGTTTACAAGAGAAAGTGAGACAGAAATGCAAAAAAGCGTTGTTTTTGTACGGCAATGAAGAAATGACTATGTTTTGCAATTTCTCCTGCTCAGAAAGACTTAGAAAGTTGATAACTGTGGGCAATGTTAGAAATGTCATGAGAAAAAAGAATTATGTAAAAGGATTGATGTGAATCATTGTTTCTAAGAGAAAGTGAGACAGGAATGCAAAAAAGCGTTGTTTTTGGACGGCAATGAAGAAATGACTATGTTTTGCGATTTCTCCTGCTCAGAAAGACTTAGAAAGTTGATAATTGTGGGCAATGTTAGAAATGTCATGAGAAACAAGAATTATGTAAAAGGATTGATGAAAATCATTGTTTCTAAGAGAAAGTAAGACAGGAATGCAAAAAAGCGTTGTTTTTGTACGGCAATGAAGAAATGACTATGTTTTGCGATTTCTCCTGCTCAGAAAGACTTAGAAAGTTGATAATTGTGGGCAATGTTAGAAATGTCATGAGAAAAAAGAATTATGTAAAAGGATTGATGTGAATCATTGTTTCTAAGAGAAAGTGAGACAGGAATGCAAAAAAGCGTTGTTTTTGGACGGCAATGAAGAAATGACTATGTTTTGCGATTTCTCCTGCTCAGAAAGACTTAGAAAGTTGATAATTGTGGGCAATGTTAGAAATGTCATGAGAAACAAGAATTATGTAAAAGGATTGATGTAAATCATTGTTTCTAAGAGAAAGTGAGACAGGAATGCAAAAAAGCGTTGTTTTTGGACGGCAATGAAGAAATGACTATGTTTTGCGATTTCTCCTGCTCAGAAAGACTTAGAAAGTTGATAATTGTGGGCAATGTTAGAAATGTTATGAGAAACAAGAATTATGTAAAAGGATTGATGTAAATCATTGTTTACAAGAGAAAGTGAGACAGGAATGCAAAAAAGCGTTGTTTTTGGACGGCAATGAAGAAATGACTATGTTTTGCGATTTCTCGTGCTCAGAAAGACTTAGAAAGTTGATAATTGTGGACAATGTTAGAAATGTCATGAGAATCAAGAATTATGTAAAAGGATTGATGAAAATCATTGTTTCTAAGAGAAAGTGAGACAGGAATGCAAAAAAGCGTTGTTTTTGTACGGCAATGAAGAAATGACTATGTTTTGCGATTTCTCCTGCTCAGAAAGACTTAGAAAGTTGATAATTGTGGGCAATGTTAGAAATGTTATGAGAAACAAGAATTATGTAAAAGGATTGATGTAAATCATTGTTTCTAAGAGAAAGTGAGACAGGAATGCAAAAAAGCGTTGTTTTTGGACGGCAATGAAGAAATGACTATGTTTTGCGATTTCTCCTGCTCAGAAAGACTTAGAAAGTTGATAATTGTAGGCAATGTTAAAAATGTCATGAGAAACAAGAATTATGTAAAAGGATTGATGTAAATCATTGTTTCTAAGAGAAAGTGAGACAGAAATGCAAAAAAGCGTTGTTTTTGTACGGCAATGAAGAAATGACTATGTTTTGCAATTTCTCCTGCTCAGAAAGACTTAGAAAGTTGATAATTGTGGGCAATGTTAGAAATGTCATGAGAAACAAGAATTATGTAAAAGGATTGATGTAAATCATTGTTTCTAAGAGAAAGTGAGACAGGAATGCAAAAAAGCGTTGTTTTTGGACGGGAATGAAGAAATGACTATGTTTTGCGATTTCTCCTGCTCAGAAAGACTTTGAAAGTTGATAATTGTGGGCAATGTTAGAAATGTCATGAGAAACAAGAATTATGTAAAAGGATTGATGTAAATCATTGTTTCCAAGAGAAAGGGAGACAGGAGTGTAAAAAAGCGTTGTTTTTGGACGGCAATGAAGAAATGACTATGTTTTGCGATTTCTCCTGCTCAGAAAGACTTAGAAAGTTGATAATTGTGGGCAATGTTAGAAATGTCATGAGAAACAAGAATTATGTAAAAGGATTGATGTAAATCATTGTTTACAAGAGAAAGTGAGACAGGAATGCAAAAAAGCGTTGTTTTTGTACGGCAATGAAGAAATGACTATGTTTTGCAATTTCTCCTGCTCAGAAAGACTTAGAAAGTTGATAATTGTGGGCAATGTTAGAAATGTCATGAGAAAAAAGAATTATGTAAAAGGATTGATGTAAATCATTGTTTCTAAGAGAAAGTGAGACAGGAATGCAAAAAAGCGTTGTTTTTGTACGGCAATGAAGAAATGACTATGTTTTGCAATTTCTCCTGCTCAGAAAGACTTAGAAAGTTGATAACTGTGGGCAATGTTAGAAATGTCATGAGAAACAAGAATTATGTAAAAGGATTCATGTAAATCATTGTTTACAAGAGAAAGTGAGACAGGAATGCAAAAAGCGTTGTTTTTGTACGGCAATGAAGAAATGACTATGTTTTGCGATTTCTCTTGCTCAGAAAGACTTAGAAAGTTGATAATTGTGGGCAATGTTAGAAATGTCATGAGAAAAAAGAATTATGTAAAAGGATTGATGTGAATCATTGTTTCTAAGAGAAAGTGAGACAGGAATGCAAAAAAGCGTTGTTTTTGGACGGCAATGAAGAAATGACTATGTTTTGCAATTTCTCCTGCTCAGAAAGACTTAGAAAGTTGATAATTGTGGGCAATGTTAGAAATGTCATGAGAAACAAGAATTATGTAAAAGGATTGATGTAAATCATTGTTTACAAGAGAAAGTGAGACAGGAATGCAAAAAAGCGTTGTTTTTGGACGGCAATGAAGAAATGACTATGTTTTGCGATTTCTCGTGCTCAGAAAGACTTAGAAAGTTGATAATTGTGGACAATGTTAGAAATGTCATGAGAATCAAGAATTATGTAAAAGGATTGATGAAAATCATTGTTTCTAAGAGAAAGTGAGACAGGAATGCAAAAAAGCGTTGTTTTTGGACGGCAATGAAGAAATGACTATGTTTTGCGATTTCTCCTGCTCAGAAAGACTTAGAAAGTTGATAATTGTGGGCAATGTTAGAAATGTCATGAGAAACAAGAATTATGTAAAAGGATTGATGTAAATCATTGTTTCTAAGAGAAAGTGAGACAGGAATGCAAAAAAGCGTTGTTTTTGGACGGCAATGAAGAAATGACTATGTTTTGCGATTTCTCTTGCTCAGAAAGACTTAGAAAGTTGATAATTGTGGGCAATGTTAGAAATGTCATGAGAAACAAGAATTATGTTAAAGAATTGATGTAAGTCATTGTTTCCAAAAGAAAGGGAGACAGGAGTGTAAAAAAGCGTTGTTTTTGGACGGCAATGAAGAAATGACTATGTTTTGCGATTTCTCTTGCTCAGAAAGACTTAGAAAGTTGATAATTGTGGGCAATGTTAGAAATGTTATGAGAAACAAGAATTATGTAAAAGGATTGATGTAAATCATTGTTTCTAAGAGAAAGTGAGACAGGAATGCAAAAAAGCGGTGTTTTTGGACGTCAATGAAGAAATGACTATGTTTTGCGATTTCTCCTGCTCAGAAAGACTTAGAAAGTTGATAATTGTGGGCAATGTTAGAAATGTCATGAGAAACAAGAATTATGTAAAAGGATTGATGTAAATCATTGTTTCTAAGAGAAAGTGAGACAGAAATGCAAAAAAGCGTTGTTTTTGTACGGCAATGAAGAAATGACTATGTTTTGCAATTTCTCCTGCTCAGAAAGACTTAGAAAGTTGATAATTGTGGGCAATGTTAGAAATGTCATGAGAAACAAGAATTATATAAAAGGATTGATGTAAATCATTGTTTCTAAGAGAAAGTGAGACAGGAATGCAAAAAAGCGTTGTTTTTGGACGGCAATGAAGATATGACTATGTTTTGCAATTTCTCCTGCTCAGAAAGACTTAGAAAGTTGATAACTGTGGGCAATGTTAGAAATGTCATAAGAAACAAGAATTATGTAATAGGATTCATGTAAATCATTGTTTACAAGAGAAAGTGAGACAGGAATGCAAAAATGCGTTGTTTTTGTACGGCAATGAAGAAATGACTATGTTTTGCGATTTCTCTTGCTCAGAAAGACTTAGAAAGTTGATAATTGTGGGCAATGTTAGAAATGTCATGAGAAAAAAGAATTATGTAAAAGGATTGATGTGAATCATTGTTTCTAAGAGAAAGTGAGACAGGAATGCAAAAAAGCGTTGTTTTTGGACGGCAATGAAGAAATGACTATGTTTTGCGATTTCTCCTGCTCAGAAAGACTTAGAAAGTTGATAATTGTAGGCAATGTTGGAAAATGTCATGAGAAACACGAATTATGTAAAAGGATTGATGTAAATCATTGTTTCTAAGAGAAAGTGAGACAGGAATGCAAAAAAGCGTTGTTTTTGGACGGCAATGAAGAAATGACTATGTTTTGCGATTTCTCCTGCTCAGAAAGACTTAGAAAGTTGATAATTGTGGGCAATGTTAGAAATGTCATGAGAAACAAGAATTATGTAAAAGGATTGATGTAAATCATTGTTTCTAAGAGAAAGTGAGACAGGAATGCAAAAAAGCGTTGTTTTTGGACGGCAATGAAGAAATGACTATGTTTTGCGATTTCTCTTGCTCAGAAAGACTTAGAAAGTTGATAATTGTGGGCAATGTTAGAAATGTCATGAGAAACAAGAATTATGTTAAAGAATTGATGTAAGTCATTGTTTCCAAAAGAAAGGGAGACAGGAGTGTAAAAAAGCGTTGTTTTTGGACGGCAATGAAGAAATGACTATGTTTTGCGATTTCTCTTGCTCAGAAAGACTTAGAAAGTTGCTAATTGTGGGCAATGTTAGAAATGTTATGAGAAACAAGAATTATGTAAAAGGATTGATGTAAATCATTGTTTCTAAGAGAAAGTGAGACAGGAATGCAAAAAAGCGGTGTTTTTGGACGTCAATGAAGAAATGACTATGTTTTGCGATTTCTCCTGCTCAGAAAGACTTAGAAAGTTGATAATTGTGGGCAATGTTAGAAATGTCATGAGAAACAAGAATTATGTAAAAGGATTGATGTAAATCATTGTTTCTAAGAGAAAGTGAGACAGAAATGCAAAAAAGCGTTGTTTTTGTACGGCAATGAAGAAATGACTATGTTTTGCAATTTCTCCTGCTCAGAAAGACTTAGAAAGTTGATAATTGTGGGCAATGTTAGAAATGTCATGAGAAACAAGAATTATATAAAAGGATTGATGTAAATCATTGTTTCTAAGAGAAAGTGAGACAGGAATGCAAAAAAGCGTTGTTTTTGGACGGCAATGAAGATATGACTATGTTTTGCAATTTCTCCTGCTCAGAAAGACTTAGAAAGTTGATAACTGTGGGCAATGTTAGAAATGTCATAAGAAACAAGAATTATGTAATAGGATTCATGTAAATCATTGTTTACAAGAGAAAGTGAGACAGGAATGCAAAAATGCGTTGTTTTTGTACGGCAATGAAGAAATGACTATGTTTTGCGATTTCTCTTGCTCAGAAAGACTTAGAAAGTTGATAATTGTGGGCAATGTTAGAAATGTCATGAGAAAAAAGAATTATGTAAAAGGATTGATGTGAATCATTGTTTCTAAGAGAAAGTGAGACAGGAATGCAAAAAAGCGTTGTTTTTGGACGGCAATGAAGAAATGACTATGTTTTGCGATTTCTCCTGCTCAGAAAGACTTAGAAAAATGATAATTGTGGGAAATGTTAGAAATGTCATGAGAAACAAGAATTATGTAAAAGGATTGATGTAAATCATTGTTTCCAAGAGAAAGGGAGACAGGAGTGTAAAAAAGCGTTGTTTTTGGACGGCAATGAAGAAATGACTATGTTTTGCGATTTCTCCTGCTCAGAAAGACTTAGAAAGTTGATAATTGTAGGCAATGTTGGAAAATGTCATGAGAAACACGAATTATGTAAAAGGATTGATGTAAATCATTGTTTCTAAGAGAAAGTGAGACAGAAATGCAAAAAAGCGTTGTTTTTCTACGGCAATGAAGAAATGACTATGTTTTGCAATTTCTCCTGCTCAGAAAGACTTAGAAAGTTGATAACTGTGGGCAATGTTAGAAATGTCATGAGAAACAAGAATTATGTAAAAGGATTCATGCAAATCATTGTTTACAAGAGAAAGTGAGACAGGAATGCAAAAAGCGTTGTTTTTGTACGGCAATGAAGAAATGACTATGTTTTGCGATTTCTCTTGCTCAGAAAGACTTAGAAAGTTGATAATTGTGGGCAATGTTAGAAATGTCATGAGAAAAAAGAATTATGTAAAAGGATTGATGTGAATCATTGTTTCTAAGAGAAAGTGAGACAGGAATGCAAAAAAGCGTTGTTTTTGGACGGCAATGAAGAAATGACTATGTTTTGCGATTTCTCCTGCTCAGAAAGACTTAGAAAGTTGATAATTGTGGGAAATGTTAGAAATGTCATGAGAAACAAGAATTATGTAAAAGGATTGATGTAAATCATTGTTTCCAAGAGAAAGGGAGACAGGAGTGTAAAAAAGCGTTGTTTTTCAACGGCAATGAAGAAATGACTATGTTTTGCGATTTCTCCTGCTCAGAAAGACTTAGAAAGTTGATAATTGTGGGCAATGTTAGAAATGTCATGAGAAACAAGAATTATGTAAAAGGATTGATGTAAATCATTGTTTACAAGAGAAAGTGAGACAGGAATGCAAAAAAGCGTTGTTTTTGTACGGCAATGAAGAAATGACTATGTTTTGCAATTTCTCCTGCTCAGAAAGACTTAGAAAGTTGATAATTGTGGGCAATGTAAGAAATGTCATGAGAAACAAGAATTATGTAAAAGGATTTATGTAAATCATTGTTTACAAGAGAAAGTGAGACAGAAATGCAAAAAAGCGTTGTTTTTGTACGGCAATGAAGAAATGACTATGTTTTGCAATTTCTCCTGCTCAGAAAGACTTAGAAAGTTGATAATTGTGGGCAATGTTAGAAATGTCATGAGAAACAAGAATTATGTAAAAGGATTGATGTAAATCATTGTTTCCAAGAGAAAGGGAGACAGGAGTGTAAAAAAGCGTTGTTTTTGGACGGCAATGAAGAAATGACTATGTTTTGCGATTTCTCCTGCTCAGAAAGACTTAGAAAGTTGATAATTGTGGGCAATGTAAGAAATGTCATGAGAAACAAGAATTATGTAAAAGGATTTATGTAAATCATTGTTTACAAGAGAAAGTGAGACAGAAATGCAAAAAAGCGTTGTTTTTGTACGGCAATGAAGAAATGACTATGTTTTGCAATTTCTCCTGCTCAGAAAGACTTAGAAAGTTGATAACTGTGGGCAATGTTAGAAATGTCATGAGAAACAAGAATTATGTAAAAGGATTCATGCAAATCATTGTTTACAAGAGAAAGTGAGACAGGAATGCAAAAAGCGTTGTTTTTGTACGGCAATGAAGAAATGACTATGTTTTGCGATTTCTCTTGCTCAGAAAGACTTAGAAAGTTGATAATTGTGGGCAATGTTAGAAATGTCATGAGAAAAAAGAATTATGTAAAAGGATTGATGTGAATCATTGTTTCTAAGAGAAAGTGAGACAGGAATGCAAAAAAGCGTTGTTTTTGGACGGCAATGAAGAAATGACTATGTTTTGCGATTTCTCCTGCTCAGAAAGACTTAGAAAGTTGATAATTGTGGGAAATGTTAGAAATGTCATGAGAAACAAGAATTATGTAAAAGGATTGATGTAAATCATTGTTTCCAAGAGAAAGGGAGACAGGAGTGTAAAAAAGCGTTGTTTTTCAACGGCAATGAAGAAATGACTATGTTTTGCGATTTCTCCTGCTCAGAAAGACTTAGAAAGTTGATAATTGTGGGCAATGTTAGAAATGTCATGAGAAACAAGAATTATGTAAAAGGATTGATGTAAATCATTGTTTACAAGAGAAAGTGAGACAGGAATGCAAAAAAGCGTTGTTTTTGTACGGCAATGAAGAAATGACTATGTTTTGCAATTTCTCCTGCTCAGAAAGACTTAGAAAGTTGATAATTGTGGGCAATGTAAGAAATGTCATGAGAAACAAGAATTATGTAAAAGGATTTATGTAAATCATTGTTTACAAGAGAAAGTGAGACAGAAATGCAAAAAAGCGTTGTTTTTGTACGGCAATGAAGAAATGACTATGTTTTGCAATTTCTCCTGCTCAGAAAGACTTAGAAAGTTGATAATTGTGGGCAATGTTAGAAATGTCATGAGAAACAAGAATTATGTAAAAGGATTGATGTAAATCATTGTTTCCAAGAGAAAGGGAGACAGGAGTGTAAAAAAGCGTTGTTTTTGGACGGCAATGAAGAAATGACTATGTTTTGCGATTTCTCCTGCTCAGAAAGACTTAGAAAGTTGATAATTGTGGGCAATGTAAGAAATGTCATGAGAAACAAGAATTATGTAAAAGGATTTATGTAAATCATTGTTTACAAGAGAAAGTGAGACAGAAATGCAAAAAAGCGTTGTTTTTGTACGGCAATGAAGAAATGACTATGTTTTGCAATTTCTCCTGCTCAGAAAGACTTAGAAAGTTGATAACTGTGGGCAATGTTAGAAATGTCATGAGAAACAAGAATTATGTAAAAGGATTCATGCAAATCATTGTTTACAAGAGAAAGTGAGACAGGAATGCAAAAAGCGTTGTTTTTGTACGGCAATGAAGAAATGACTATGTTTTGCGATTTCTCTTGCTCAGAAACACTTAGAAAGTTGATAATTGTGGGCAATGTTAGAAATGTCATGAGAAAAAAGAATTATGTAAAAGGATTGATGTGAATCATTGTTTCTAAGAGAAAGTGAGACAGGAATGCAAAAAAGCGTTGTTTTTGGACGGCAATGAAGAAATGACTATGTTTTGCGATTTCTCCTGCTCAGAAAGACTTAGAAAGTTGATAATTGTGGGCAATGTTAGAAATGTCATGAGAAACAAGAATTATGTAAAAGGATTGATGTAAATCATTGTTTCTAAGAGAAAGTGAGACAGGAATGCAAAAAAGCGTTGTTTTTGGACGGCAATGAAGAAATGACTATGTTTTGCGATTTCTCTTGCTCAGAAAGACTTAGAAAGTTGATAATTGTGGGCAATGTTAGAAATGTCATGAGAAACAAGAATTATGTTAAAGAATTGATGTAAGTCATTGTTTCCAAAAGAAAGGGAGACAGGAGTGTAAAAAAGCGTTGTTTTTGGACGGCAATGAAGAAATGACTATGTTTTGCGATTTCTCTTGCTCAGAAAGACTTAGAAAGTTGATAATTGTGGGCAATGTTAGAAATGTTATGAGAAACAAGAATTATGTAAAAGGATTGATGTAAATCATTGTTTCTAAGAGAAAGTGAGACAGGAATGCAAAAAAGCGGTGTTTTTGGACGTCAATGAAGAAATGACTATGTTTTGCGATTTCTCCTGCTCAGAAAGACTTAGAAAGTTGATAATTGTGGGCAATGTTAGAAATGTCATGAGAAACAAGAATTATGTAAAAGGATTGATGTAAATCATTGTTTCTAAGAGAAAGTGAGACAGAAATGCAAAAAAGCGTTGTTTTTGTACGGCAATGAAGAAATGACTATGTTTTGCAATTTCTCCTGCTCAGAAAGACTTAGAAAGTTGATAATTGTGGGCAATGTTAGAAATGTCATGAGAAACAAGAATTATATAAAAGGATTGATGTAAATCATTGTTTCTAAGAGAAAGTGAGACAGGAATGCAAAAAAGCGTTGTTTTTGGACGGCAATGAAGATATGACTATGTTTTGCAATTTCTCCTGCTCAGAAAGACTTAGAAAGTTGATAACTGTGGGCAATGTTAGAAATGTCATAAGAAACAAGAATTATGTAATAGGATTCATGTAAATCATTGTTTACAAGAGAAAGTGAGACAGGAATGCAAAAATGCGTTGTTTTTGTACGGCAATGAAGAAATGACTATGTTTTGCGATTTCTCTTGCTCAGAAAGACTTAGAAAGTTGATAATTGTGGGCAATGTTAGAAATGTCATGAGAAAAAAGAATTATGTAAAAGGATTGATGTGAATCATTGTTTCTAAGAGAAAGTGAGACAGGAATGCAAAAAAGCGTTGTTTTTGGACGGCAATGAAGAAATGACTATGTTTTGCGATTTCTCCTGCTCAGAAAGACTTAGAAAAATGATAATTGTGGGAAATGTTAGAAATGTCATGAGAAACAAGAATTATGTAAAAGGATTGATGTAAATCATTGTTTCCAAGAGAAAGGGAGACAGGAGTGTAAAAAAGCGTTGTTTTTGGACGGCAATGAAGAAATGACTATGTTTTGCGATTTCTCCTGCTCAGAAAGACTTAGAAAGTTGATAATTGTAGGCAATGTTGGAAAATGTCATGAGAAACACGAATTATGTAAAAGGATTGATGTAAATCATTGTTTCTAAGAGAAAGTGAGACAGAAATGCAAAAAAGCGTTGTTTTTCTACGGCAATGAAGAAATGACTATGTTTTGCAATTTCTCCTGCTCAGAAAGACTTAGAAAGTTGATAACTGTGGGCAATGTTAGAAATGTCATGAGAAACAAGAATTATGTAAAAGGATTCATGCAAATCATTGTTTACAAGAGAAAGTGAGACAGGAATGCAAAAAGCGTTGTTTTTGTACGGCAATGAAGAAATGACTATGTTTTGCGATTTCTCTTGCTCAGAAAGACTTAGAAAGTTGATAATTGTGGGCAATGTTAGAAATGTCATGAGAAAAAAGAATTATGTAAAAGGATTGATGTGAATCATTGTTTCTAAGAGAAAGTGAGACAGGAATGCAAAAAAGCGTTGTTTTTGGACGGCAATGAAGAAATGACTATGTTTTGCAATTTCTCCTGCTCAGAAAGACTTAGAAAGTTGATAATTGTGGGAAATGTTAGAAATGTCATGAGAAACAAGAATTATGTAAAAGGATTGATGTAAATCATTGTTTCCAAGAGAAAGGGAGACAGGAGTGTAAAAAAGCGTTGTTTTTCAACGGCAATGAAGAAATGACTATGTTTTGCGATTTCTCCTGCTCAGAAAGACTTAGAAAGTTGATAATTGTGGGCAATGTTAGAAATGTCATGAGAAACAAGAATTATGTAAAAGGATTGATGTAAATCATTGTTTACAAGAGAAAGTGAGACAGGAATGCAAAAAAGCGTTGTTTTTGTACGGCAATGAAGAAATGACTATGTTTTGCAATTTCTCATGCTCAGAAAGACTTAGAAAGTTGATAATTGTGGGCAATGTAAGAAATGTCATGAGAAACAAGAATTATGTAAAAGGATTTATGTAAATCATTGTTTACAAGAGAAAGTGAGACAGAAATGCAAAAAAGCGTTGTTTTTGTACGGCAATGAAGAAATGACTATGTTTTGCAATTTCTCCTGCTCAGAAAGACTTAGAAAGTTGATAATTGTGGGCAATGTTAGAAATGTCATGAGAAACAAGAATTATGTAAAAGGATTGATGTAAATCATTGTTTCCAAGAGAAAGGGAGACAGGAGTGTAAAAAAGCGTTGTTTTTGGACGGCAATGAAGAAATGACTATGTTTTGCGATTTCTCCTGCTCAGAAAGACTTAGAAAGTTGATAATTGTGGGCAATGTAAGAAATGTCATGAGAAACAAGAATTATGTAAAAGGATTTATGTAAATCATTGTTTACAAGAGAAAGTGAGACAGAAATGCAAAAAAGCGTTGTTTTTGTACGGCAATGAAGAAATGACTATGTTTTGCAATTTCTCCTGCTCAGAAAGACTTAGAAAGTTGATAACTGTGGGCAATGTTAGAAATGTCATGAGAAACAAGAATTATGTAAAAGGATTCATGCAAATCATTGTTTACAAGAGAAAGTGAGACAGGAATGCAAAAAGCGTTGTTTTTGTACGGCAATGAAGAAATGACTATGTTTTGCGATTTCTCTTGCTCAGAAACACTTAGAAAGTTGATAATTGTGGGCAATGTTAGAAATGTCATGAGAAAAAAGAATTATGTAAAAGGATTGATGTGAATCATTGTTTCTAAGAGAAAGTGAGACAGGAATGCAAAAAAGCGTTGTTATTGGACGGCAATGAAGAAATGACTATGTTTTGCGATTTCTCCTGCTCAGAAAGACTTAGAAAGTTGATAATTGTGGGAAATGTTAGAAATGTCATGAGAAACAAGAATTATGTAAAAGGATTGATGTAAATCATTGTTTCCAAGAGAAAGGGAGACGGGAGTGTAAAAAAGCGTTGTTTTTCAACGGCAATGAAGAAATGACTATGTTTTGCGATTTCTCCTGCTCAGAAAGACTTAGAAAGTTGATAATTGTGGGCAATGTAAGAAATATCATGAGAAACAAGAATTATGTAAAAGGATTTATGTAAATCATTGTTTACAAGAGAAAGTGAGACAGAAATGCAAAAAAGCGTTGTTTTTGTACGGCAATGAAGAAATGACTATGTTTTGCAATTTCTCCTGCTCAGAAAGACTTAGAAAGTTGATAACTGTGGGCAATGTTAGAAATGTCATGAGAAAAAAGAATTATGTAAAAGGATTGATGTGAATCATTGTTTCTAAGAGAAAGTGAGACAGGAATGCAAAAAAGCGTTGTTTTTGGACGGCAATGAAGAAATGACTATGTTTTGCGATTTCTCCTGCTCAGAAAGACTTAGAAAGTTGATAATTGTGGGCAATGTTAGAAATGTCATGAGAAACAAGAATTATGTAAAAGGATTGATGAAAATCATTGTTTCTAAGAGAAAGTAAGACAGGAATGCAAAAAAGCGTTGTTTTTGTACATCAATGAAGAAATGACTATGTTTTGCGATTTCTCCTGCTCAGAAAGACTTAGAAAGTTGATAATTGTGGGCAATGTTAGAAATGTCATGAGAAAAAAGAATTATGTAAAAGGATTGATGTGAATCATTGTTTCTAAGAGAAAGTGAGACAGGAATGCAAAAAAGCGTTGTTTTTGGACAGCAATGAAGAAATGACTATGTTTTGCGATTTCTCCTGCTCAGAAAGACTTAGAAAGTTGATAATTGTGGGCAATGTTAGAAATGTCATGAGAAACAAGAATTATGTAAAAGGATTGATGTAAATCATTGTTTCTAAGAGAAAGTGAGACAGGAATGCAAAAAAGCGTTGTTTTTGGACGGCAATGAAGAAATGACTATGTTTTGCGATTTCTCCTGCTCAGAAAGACTTAGAAAGTTGATAATTGTGGGCAATGTTAGAAATGTCATGAGAAACAAGAATTATGTAAAAGGATTGATGTAAATCATTGTTTACAAGAGAAAGTGAGACAGGAATGCAAAAAAGCGTTGTTTTTGGACGGCAATGAAGAAATGACTATGTTTTGCGATTTCTTGTGCTCAGAAAGACTTAGAAAGTTGATAATTGTGGACAATGTTAGAAATGTCATGAGAATCAAGAATTATGTAAAAGGATTGATGAAAATCATTGTTTCTAAGAGAAAGTGAGACAGGAATGCAAAAAAGCGTTGTTTTTGTACGGCAATGAAGAAATGACTATGTTTTGCGATTTCTCCTGCTCAGAAAGACTTAGAAAGTTGATAATTGTGGGCAATGTTAGAAATGTCATGAGAAACAAGAATTATGTAAAAGGATTGATGTAAATCATTGTTTCTAAGAGAAAGTGAGACAGAAATGCAAAAAAGCGTTGTTTTTGTACGGCAATGAAGAAATGACTATGTTTTGCAATTTCTCCTGCTCAGAAAGACTTAGAAAGTTGATAATTGTGGGCAATGTTAGAAATGTCATGAGAAACAAGAATTATATAAAAGGATTGATGTAAATCATTGTTTCTAAGAGAAAGTGAGACAGGAATGCAAAAAAGCGTTGTTTTTGGACGGCAATGAAGATATGACTATGTTTTGCAATTTCTCCTGCTCAGAAAGACTTAGAAAGTTGATAACTGTGGGCAATGTTAGAAATGTCATAAGAAACAAGAATTATGTAATAGGATTCATGTAAATCATTGTTTACAAGAGAAAGTGAGACAGGAATGCAAAAATGCGTTGTTTTTGTACGGCAATGAAGAAATGACTATGTTTTGCGATTTCTCTTGCTCAGAAAGACTTAGAAAGTTGATAATTGTGGGCAATGTTAGAAATGTCATGAGAAAAAAGAATTATGTAAAAGGATTGATGTGAATCATTGTTTCTAAGAGAAAGTGAGACAGGAATGCAAAAAAGCGTTGTTTTTGGACGGCAATGAAGAAATGACTATGTTTTGCGATTTCTCCTGCTCAGAAAGACTTAGAAAAATGATAATTGTGGGAAATGTTAGAAATGTCATGAGAAACAAGAATTATGTAAAAGGATTGATGTAAATCATTGTTTCCAAGAGAAAGGGAGACAGGAGTGTAAAAAAGCGTTGTTTTTGGACGGCAATGAAGAAATGACTATGTTTTGCGATTTCTCCTGCTCAGAAAGACTTAGAAAGTTGATAATTGTAGGCAATGTTGGAAAATGTCATGAGAAACACGAATTATGTAAAAGGATTGATGTAAATCATTGTTTCTAAGAGAAAGTGAGACAGAAATGCAAAAAAGCGTTGTTTTTCTACGGCAATGAAGAAATGACTATGTTTTGCAATTTCTCCTGCTCAGAAAGACTTAGAAAGTTGATAACTGTGGGCAATGTTAGAAATGTCATGAGAAACAAGAATTATGTAAAAGGATTCATGCAAATCATTGTTTACAAGAGAAAGTGAGACAGGAATGCAAAAAGCGTTGTTTTTGTACGGCAATGAAGAAATGACTATGTTTTGCGATTTCTCTTGCTCAGAAAGACTTAGAAAGTTGATAATTGTGGGCAATGTTAGAAATGTCATGAGAAAAAAGAATTATGTAAAAGGATTGATGTGAATCATTGTTTCTAAGAGAAAGTGAGACAGGAATGCAAAAAAGCGTTGTTTTTGGACGGCAATGAAGAAATGACTATGTTTTGCAATTTCTCCTGCTCAGAAAGACTTAGAAAGTTGATAATTGTGGGAAATGTTAGAAATGTCATGAGAAACAAGAATTATGTAAAAGGATTGATGTAAATCATTGTTTCCAAGAGAAAGGGAGACAGGAGTGTAAAAAAGCGTTGTTTTTCAACGGCAATGAAGAAATGACTATGTTTTGCGATTTCTCCTGCTCAGAAAGACTTAGAAAGTTGATAATTGTGGGCAATGTTAGAAATGTCATGAGAAACAAGAATTATGTAAAAGGATTGATGTAAATCATTGTTTACAAGAGAAAGTGAGACAGGAATGCAAAAAAGCGTTGTTTTTGTACGGCAATGAAGAAATGACTATGTTTTGCAATTTCTCATGCTCAGAAAGACTTAGAAAGTTGATAATTGTGGGCAATGTAAGAAATGTCATGAGAAACAAGAATTATGTAAAAGGATTTATGTAAATCATTGTTTACAAGAGAAAGTGAGACAGAAATGCAAAAAAGCGTTGTTTTTGTACGGCAATGAAGAAATGACTATGTTTTGCAATTTCTCCTGCTCAGAAAGACTTAGAAAGTTGATAATTGTGGGCAATGTTAGAAATGTCATGAGAAACAAGAATTATGTAAAAGGATTGATGTAAATCATTGTTTCCAAGAGAAAGGGAGACAGGAGTGTAAAAAAGCGTTGTTTTTGGACGGCAATGAAGAAATGACTATGTTTTGCGATTTCTCCTGCTCAGAAAGACTTAGAAAGTTGATAATTGTGGGCAATGTAAGAAATGTCATGAGAAACAAGAATTATGTAAAAGGATTTATGTAAATCATTGTTTACAAGAGAAAGTGAGACAGAAATGCAAAAAAGCGTTGTTTTTGTACGGCAATGAAGAAATGACTATGTTTTGCAATTTCTCCTGCTCAGAAAGACTTAGAAAGTTGATAACTGTGGGCAATGTTAGAAATGTCATGAGAAACAAGAATTATGTAAAAGGATTCATGCAAATCATTGTTTACAAGAGAAAGTGAGACAGGAATGCAAAAAGCGTTGTTTTTGTACGGCAATGAAGAAATGACTATGTTTTGCGATTTCTCTTGCTCAGAAACACTTAGAAAGTTGATAATTGTGGGCAATGTTAGAAATGTCATGAGAAAAAAGAATTATGTAAAAGGATTGATGTGAATCATTGTTTCTAAGAGAAAGTGAGACAGGAATGCAAAAAAGCGTTGTTATTGGACGGCAATGAAGAAATGACTATGTTTTGCGATTTCTCCTGCTCAGAAAGACTTAGAAAGTTGATAATTGTGGGAAATGTTAGAAATGTCATGAGAAACAAGAATTATGTAAAAGGATTGATGTAAATCATTGTTTCCAAGAGAAAGGGAGACGGGAGTGTAAAAAAGCGTTGTTTTTCAACGGCAATGAAGAAATGACTATGTTTTGCGATTTCTCCTGCTCAGAAAGACTTAGAAAGTTGATAATTGTGGGCAATGTTAGAAATGTCATGAGAAACAAGAATTATGTAAAAGGATTGATGTAAATCATTGTTTACAAGAGAAAGTGAGACAGGAATGCAAAAAAGCGTTGTTTTTGTACGGCAATGAAGAAATGACTATGTTTTGCAATTTCTCCTGCTCAGAAAGACTTAGAAAGTTGATAATTGTGGGCAATGTAAGAAATATCATGAGAAACAAGAATTATGTAAAAGGATTTATGTAAATCATTGTTTACAAGAGAAAGTGAGACAGAAATGCAAAAAAGCGTTGTTTTTGTACGGCAATGAAGAAATGACTATGTTTTGCAATTTCTCCTGCTCAGAAAGACTTAGAAAGTTGATAACTGTGGGCAATGTTAGAAATGTCATGAGAAAAAAGAATTATGTAAAAGGATTGATGTGAATCATTGTTTCTAAGAGAAAGTGAGACAGGAATGCAAAAAAGCGTTGTTTTTGGACGGCAATGAAGAAATGACTATGTTTTGCGATTTCTCCTGCTCAGAAAGACTTAGAAAGTTGATAATTGTGGGCAATGTTAGAAATGTCATGAGAAACAAGAATTATGTAAAAGGATTGATGAAAATCATTGTTTCTAAGAGAAAGTAAGACAGGAATGCAAAAAAGCGTTGTTTTTGTACATCAATGAAGAAATGACTATGTTTTGCGATTTCTCCTGCTCAGAAAGACTTAGAAAGTTGATAATTGTGGGCAATGTTAGAAATGTCATGAGAAAAAAGAATTATGTAAAAGGATTGATGTGAATCATTGTTTCTAAGAGAAAGTGAGACAGGAATGCAAAAAAGCGTTGTTTTTGGACAGCAATGAAGAAATGACTATGTTTTGCGATTTCTCCTGCTCAGAAAGACTTAGAAAGTTGATAATTGTGGGCAATGTTAGAAATGTCATGAGAAACAAGAATTATGTAAAAGGATTGATGTAAATCATTGTTTCTAAGAGAAAGTGAGACAGGAATGCAAAAAAGCGTTGTTTTTGGACGGCAATGAAGAAATGACTATGTTTTGCGATTTCTCCTGCTCAGAAAGACTTAGAAAGTTGATAATTGTGGGCAATGTTAGAAATGTCATGAGAAACAAGAATTATGTAAAAGGATTGATGTAAATCATTGTTTACAAGAGAAAGTGAGACAGGAATGCAAAAAAGCGTTGTTTTTGGACGGCAATGAAGAAATGACTATGTTTTGCGATTTCTTGTGCTCAGAAAGACTTAGAAAGTTGATAATTGTGGACAATGTTAGAAATGTCATGAGAATCAAGAATTATGTAAAAGGATTGATGAAAATCATTGTTTCTAAGAGAAAGTGAGACAGGAATGCAAAAAAGCGTTGTTTTTGTACGGCAATGAAGAAATGACTATGTTTTGCGATTTCTCCTGCTCAGAAAGACTTAGAAAGTTGATAATTGTGGGCAATGTTAGAAATGTTATGAGAAACAAGAATTATGTAAAAGGATTGATGTAAATCATTGTTTACAAGAGAAAGTGAGACAGGAATGCAAAAAAGCGTTGTTTTTGGACGGCAATGAAGAAATGACTATGTTTTGCGATTTCTCGTGCTCAGAAAGACTTAGAAAGTTGATAATTGTGGACAATGTTAGAAATGTCATGAGAATCAAGAATTATGTAAAAGGATTGATGAAAATCATTGTTTCTAAGAGAAAGTGAGACAGGAATGCAAAAAAGCGTTGTTTTTGTACGGCAATGAAGAAATGACTATGTTTTGCGATTTCTCCTGCTCAGAAAGACTTAGAAAGTTGATAATTGTGGGCAATGTTAGAAATGTTATGAGAAACAAGAATTATGTAAAAGGATTGATGTAAATCATTGTTTCTAAGAGAAAGTGAGACAGGAATGCAAAAAAGCGTTGTTTTTGGACGGCAATGAAGAAATGACTATGTTTTGCGATTTCTCCTGCTCAGAAAGACTTAGAAAGTTGATAATTGTGGGCAATGTTAGAAATGTCATGAGAAACAAGAATTATGTAAAAGGATTGATGTAAATCATTGTTTCTAAGAGAAAGTGAGACAGAAATGCAAAAAAGCGTTGTTTTTGTACGGCAATGAAGAAATGACTATGTTTTGCAATTTCTCCTGCTCAGAAAGACTTAGAAAGTTGATAATTGTGGGCAATGTTAGAAATGTCATGAGAAACAAGAATTATGTAAAAGGATTGATGTAAATCATTGTTTCTAAGAGAAAGTGAGACAGGAATGCAAAAAAGCGTTGTTTTTGGACGGGAATGAAGAAATGACTATGTTTTGCGATTTCTCCTGCTCAGAAAGACTTTGAAAGTTGATAATTGTGGGCAATGTTAGAAATGTCATGAGAAACAAGAATTATGTAAAAGGATTGATGTAAATCATTGTTTCCAAGAGAAAGGGAGACAGGAGTGTAAAAAAGCGTTGTTTTTGGACGGCAATGAAGAAATGACTATGTTTTGCGATTTCTCCTGCTCAGAAAGACTTAGAAAGTTGATAATTGTGGGCAATGTTAGAAATGTCATGAGAAACAAGAATTATGTAAAAGGATTGATGTAAATCATTGTTTACAAGAGAAAGTGAGACAGGAATGCAAAAAAGCGTTGTTTTTGTACGGCAATGAAGAAATGACTATGTTTTGCAATTTCTCCTGCTCAGAAAGACTTAGAAAGTTGATAATTGTGGGCAATGTTAGAAATGTCATGAGAAAAAAGAATTATGTAAAAGGATTGATGTAAATCATTGTTTCTAAGAGAAAGTGAGACAGGAATGCAAAAAAGCGTTGTTTTTGTACGGCAATGAAGAAATGACTATGTTTTGCAATTTCTCCTGCTCAGAAAGACTTAGAAAGTTGATAACTGTGGGCAATGTTAGAAATGTCATGAGAAACAAGAATTATGTAAAAGGATTCATGTAAATCATTGTTTACAAGAGAAAGTGAGACAGGAATGCAAAAAGCGTTGTTTTTGTACGGCAATGAAGAAATGACTATGTTTTGCGATTTCTCTTGCTCAGAAAGACTTAGAAAGTTGATAATTGTGGGCAATGTTAGAAATGTCATGAGAAAAAAGAATTATGTAAAAGGATTGATGTGAATCATTGTTTCTAAGAGAAAGTGAGACAGGAATGCAAAAAAGCGTTGTTTTTGGACGGCAATGAAGAAATGACTATGTTTTGCGATTTCTCCTGCTCAGAAAGACTTAGAAAGTTGATAATTGTGGGCAATGTTAGAAATGTCATGAGAAACAAGAATTATGTAAAAGGATTGATGAAAATCATTGTTTCTAAGAGAAAGTGAGACAGGAATGCAAAAAAGCGTTGTTTTTGTACGGCAATGAAGAAATGACTATGTTTTGCGATTTCTCCTGCTCAGAAAGACTTAGAAAGTTGATAATTGTGGGCAATGTTAGAAATGTCATGAGAAAAAAGAATTATGTAAAAGGATTGATGTGAATCATTGTTTCTAAGAGAAAGTGAGACAGGAATGCAAAAAAGCGTTGTTTTTGGACGGCAATGAAGAAATGACTATGTTTTGCGATTTCTCCTGCTCAGAAAGACTTAGAAAGTTGATAATTGTGGGCAATGTTAGAAATGTCATGAGAAACAAGAATTATGTAAAAGGATTGATGTAAATCATTGTTTCTAAGAGAAAGTGAGACAGGAATGCAAAAAAGCGTTGTTTTTGGACGGCAATGAAGAAATGACTATGTTTTGCAATTTCTCCTGCTCAGAAAGACTTAGAAAGTTGATAATTGTGGGCAATGTTAGAAATGTCATGAGAAACAAGAATTATGTAAAAGGATTGATGTAAATCATTGTTTACAAGAGAAAGTGAGACAGGAATGCAAAAAAGCGTTGTTTTTGGACGGCAATGAAGAAATGACTATGTTTTGCGATTTCTCGTGCTCAGAAAGACTTAGAAAGTTGATAATTGTGGGCAATGTTAGAAATGTCATGAGAAACAAGAATTATGTAAAAGGATTGATGTAAATCATTGTTTCTAAGAGAAAATGAGACAGGAATGCAAAAAAAGCGTTGTTTTTGGACGGGAATGAAGAAATGACTATGTTTTGCGATTTCTCCTGCTCAGAAAGACTTAGAAAGTTGATAATTGTGGGAAATGTTAGAAATGTCATGAGAAACAAGAATTATGTAAAAGGATTGATGTAAGTCATTGTTTCCAAGAGAAAGGGAGACAGGAGTGTAAAAAAGCGTTGTTTTTGGACGGCAATGAAGAAATGACTATGTTTTGCGATTTCTCGTGCTCAGAAAGACTTAGAAAGTTGATAATTGTGGGCAATGTTAGAAATGTCATGAGAAACAAGAATTATGTAAAAGGATTGATGTAAATCATTGTTTACAAGAGAAAGTGAGACAGGAATGCAAAAAAGCGTTGTTTTTGGACGGGAATGAAGAAATGACTATGTTTTGCAATTTCTCCTGCTCAGAAAGACTTAGAAAGTTGATAACTGTGGGCAATGTTAGAAATGTCATGAGAAACAAGAATTATGTAAAAGGATTCATGTAAATCATTGTTTACAAGAGAAAGTGAGACAGGAATGCAAAAAGCGTTGTTTTTGTACGGCAATGAAGAAATGACTATGTTTTGCGATTTCTCTTGCTCAGAAAGACTTAGAAAGTTGATAATTGTGGGCAATGTTAGAAATGTCATGAGAAAAAAGAATTATGTAAAAGGATTGATGTGAATCATTGTTTCTAAGAGAAAGTGAGACAGGAATGCAAAAAAGCGTTGTTTTTGGACGGCAATGAAGAAATGACTATGTTTTGCGATTTCTCCTGCTCAGAAAGACTTAGAAAGTTGATAATTGTGGGCAATGTTAGAAATGTCATGAGAAACAAGAATTATGTAAAAGGATTGATGAAAATCATTGTTTCTAAGAGAAAGTGAGACAGGAATGCAAAAAAGCGTTGTTTTTGTACGGCAATGAAGAAATGACTATGTTTTGCGATTTCTCCTGCTCAGAAAGACTTAGAAAGTTGATAATTGTGGGCAATGTTAGAAATGTCATGAGAAAAAAGAATTATGTAAAAGGATTGATGTGAATCATTGTTTCTAAGAGAAAGTGAGACAGGAATGCAAAAAAGCGTTGTTTTTGGACGGCAATGAAGAAATGACTATGTTTTGCGATTTCTCCTGCTCAGAAAGACTTAGAAAGTTGATAATTGTGGGCAATGTTAGAAATGTCATGAGAAACAAGAATTATGTAAAAGGATTGATGTAAATCATTGTTTCTAAGAGAAAGTGAGACAGGAATGCAAAAAAGCGTTGTTTTTGGACGGCAATGAAGAAATGACTATGTTTTGCAATTTCTCCTGCTCAGAAAGACTTAGAAAGTTGATAATTGTGGGCAATGTTAGAAATGTCATGAGAAACAAGAATTATGTAAAAGGATTGATGTAAATCATTGTTTACAAGAGAAAGTGAGACAGGAATGCAAAAAAGCGTTGTTTTTGGACGGCAATGAAGAAATGACTATGTTTTGCGATTTCTCGTGCTCAGAAAGACTTAGAAAGTTGATAATTGTGGGCAATGTTAGAAATGTCATGAGAAACAAGAATTATGTAAAAGGATTGATGTAAATCATTGTTTCTAAGAGAAAATGAGACAGGAATGCAAAAAAAGCGTTGTTTTTGGACGGGAATGAAGAAATGACTATGTTTTGCGATTTCTCCTGCTCAGAAAGACTTAGAAAGTTGATAATTGTGGGAAATGTTAGAAATGTCATGAGAAACAAGAATTATGTAAAAGGATTGATGTAAGTCATTGTTTCCAAGAGAAAGGGAGACAGGAGTGTAAAAAAGCGTTGTTTTTGGACGGCAATGAAGAAATGACTATGTTTTGCGATTTCTCGTGCTCAGAAAGACTTAGAAAGTTGATAATTGTGGGCAATGTTAGAAATGTCATGAGAAACAAGAATTATGTAAAAGGATTGATGTAAATCATTGTTTACAAGAGAAAGTGAGACAGGAATGCAAAAAAGCGTTGTTTTTGTACGGCAATGAAGAAATGACTATGTTTTGCAATTTCTCCTGCTCAGAAAGACTTAGAAAGTTGATAACTGTGGGCAATGTTAGAAATGTCATGAGAAACAAGAATTATGTAAAAGGATTCATGTAAATCATTGTTTACAAGAGAAAGTGAGACAGGAATGCAAAAAGCGTTGTTTTTGTACGGCAATGAAGAAATGACTATGTTTTGCGATTTCTCTTGCTCAGAAAGACTTAGAAAGTTGATAATTGTGGGCAATGTTAGAAATGTCATGAGAAAAAAGAATTATGTAAAAGGATTGATGTGAATCATTGTTTCTAAGAGAAAGTGAGACAGGAATGCAAAAAAGCGTTGTTTTTGGACGGCAATGAAGAAATGACTATGTTTTGCGATTTCTCCTGCTCAGAAAGACTTAGAAAGTTGATAATTGTGGGCAATGTTAGAAATGTCATGAGAAACAAGAATTATGTAAAAGGATTGATGAAAATCATTGTTTCTAAGAGAAAGTGAGACAGGAATGCAAAAAAGCGTTGTTTTTGTACGGCAATGAAGAAATGACTATGTTTTGCGATTTCTCCTGCTCAGAAAGACTTAGAAAGTTGATAATTGTGGGCAATGTTAGAAATGTCATGAGAAAAAAGAATTATGTAAAAGGATTGATGTGAATCATTGTTTCTAAGAGAAAGTGAGACAGGAATGCAAAAAAGCGTTGTTTTTGGACGGCAATGAAGAAATGACTATGTTTTGCGATTTCTCCTGCTCAGAAAGACTTAGAAAGTTGATAATTGTGGGCAATGTTAGAAATGTCATGAGAAACAAGAATTATGTAAAAGGATTGATGTAAATCATTGTTTCTAAGAGAAAGTGAGACAGGAATGCAAAAAAGCGTTGTTTTTGGACGGCAATGAAGAAATGACTATGTTTTGCAATTTCTCCTGCTCAGAAAGACTTAGAAAGTTGATAATTGTGGGCAATGTTAGAAATGTCATGAGAAACAAGAATTATGTAAAAGGATTGATGTAAATCATTGTTTACAAGAGAAAGTGAGACAGGAATGCAAAAAAGCGTTGTTTTTGGACGGCAATGAAGAAATGACTATGTTTTGCGATTTCTCGTGCTCAGAAAGACTTAGAAAGTTGATAATTGTGGGCAATGTTAGAAATGTCATGAGAAACAAGAATTATGTAAAAGGATTGATGTAAATCATTGTTTACAAGAGAAAGTGAGACAGGAATGCAAAAAAGCGTTGTTTTTGGACGGGAATGAAGAAATGACTATGTTTTGCGATTTCTCCTGCTCAGAAAGACTTAGAAAGTTGATAATTGTGGGAAATGTTAGAAATGTCATGAGAAACAAGAATTATGTAAAAGGATTGATGTAAATCATTGTTTCCAAGAGAAAGGGAGACAGGAGTGTAAAAAAAGCGTTGTTTTTGGACGGCAATGAAGAAATGACTATGTTTTGCAATTTCTCCTGCTCAGAAAGACTTAGAAAGTTGATAATTGTGGGCAATGTTAGAAATGTCATGAGAAACAAGAATTATGTAAAAGGATTGATGTAAATCATTGTTTCTAAGAGAAAGTGAGACAGGAATGCAAAAAAGCGTTGTTTTTGTACGGCAATGAAGAAATGACTATGTTTTGCAATTTCTCCTGCTCAGAAAGACTTAGAAAGTTGATAACTGTGGGCAATGTTAGAAATGTCATGAGAAACAAGAATTATGTAAAAGGATTCATGTAAATCATTGTTTACAAGAGAAAGTGAGACAGGAATGCAAAAAGCGTTGTTTTTGTACGGCAATGAAGAAATGACTATGTTTTGCGATTTCTCTTGCTCAGAAAGACTTAGAAAGTTGATAATTGTGGGCAATGTTAGAAATGTCATGAGAAAAAAGAATTATGTAAAAGGATTGATGTGAATCATTGTTTCTAAGAGAAAGTGAGACAGGAATGCAAAAAAGCGTTGTTTTTGTACGGCAATGAAGAAATGACTATGTTTTGCGATTTCTCCTGCTCAGAAAGACTTAGAAAGTTGATAATTGTGGGCAATGTTAGAAATGTCATGAGAAAAAAGAATTATGTAAAAGGATTGATGTGAATCATTGTTTCTAAGAGAAAGTGAGACAGGAATGCAAAAAAGCGTTGTTTTTGGACGGCAATGAAGAAATGACTATGTTTTGCGATTTCTCCTGCTCAGAAAGACTTAGAAAGTTGATAATTGTGGGCAATGTTAGAAATGTCATGAGAAACAAGAATTATGTAAAAGGATTGATGTAAATCATTGTTTCTAAGAGAAAGTGAGACAGGAATGCAAAAAAGCGTTGTTTTTGGACGGCAATGAAGAAATGACTATGTTTTGCGATTTCTCCTGCTCAGAAAGACTTAGAAAGTTGATAATTGTGGGCAATGTTAGAAATGTCATGAGAAACAAGAATTATGTAAAAGGATTGATGTAAATCATTGTTTCTAAGAGAAAGTGAGACAGGAGTGTAAAAAAGCGTTGTTTTTGGACGGCAATGAAGAAATGACTATGTTTTGCGATTTCTCTTGCTCAGAAAGACTTAGAAAGTTGATAATTGTGGGCAATGTTAGAAATGTCATGAGAAAAAAGAATTATGTAAAAGGATTGATGTGAATCATTGTTTCTAAGAGAAAGTGAGACAGGAATGCAAAAAAGCGTTGTTTTTGGACGGCAATGAAGAAATGACTATGTTTTGCGATTTCTCCTGCTCAGAAAGACTTAGAAAGTTGATAATTGTGGGCAATGTTAGAAATGTCATGAGAAACAAGAATTATGTAAAAGGATTGATGAAAATCATTGTTTCTAAGAGAAAGTGAGACAGGAATGCAAAAAAGCGTTGTTTTTGTACGGCAATGAAGAAATGACTATGTTTTGCGATTTCTCCTGCTCAGAAAGACTTAGAAAGTTGATAATTGTGGGCAATGTTAGAAATGTCATGAGAAAAAAGAATTATGTAAAAGGATTGATGTGAATCATTGTTTCTAAGAGAAAGTGAGACAGGAATGCAAAAAAGCGTTGTTTTTGGACGGCAATGAAGAAATGACTATGTTTTGCGATTTCTCCTGCTCAGAAAGACTTAGAAAGTTGATAATTGTGGGCAATGTTAGAAATGTCATGAGAAACAAGAATTATGTAAAAGGATTGATGTAAATCATTGTTTCTAAGAGAAAGTGAGACAGGAATGCAAAAAAGCGTTGTTTTTGGACGGCAATGAAGAAATGACTATGTTTTGCAATTTCTCCTGCTCAGAAAGACTTAGAAAGTTGATAATTGTGGGCAATGTTAGAAATGTCATGAGAAACAAGAATTATGTAAAAGGATTGATGTAAATCATTGTTTACAAGAGAAAGTGAGACAGGAATGCAAAAAAGCGTTGTTTTTGGACGGCAATGAAGAAATGACTATGTTTTGCGATTTCTCGTGCTCAGAAAGACTTAGAAAGTTGATAATTGTGGGCAATGTTAGAAATGTCATGAGAAACAAGAATTATGTAAAAGGATTGATGTAAATCATTGTTTACAAGAGAAAGTGAGACAGGAATGCAAAAAAGCGTTGTTTTTGGACGGGAATGAAGAAATGACTATGTTTTGCGATTTCTCCTGCTCAGAAAGACTTAGAAAGTTGATAATTGTGGGAAATGTTAGAAATGTCATGAGAAACAAGAATTATGTAAAAGGATTGATGTAAATCATTGTTTCCAAGAGAAAGGGAGACAGGAGTGTAAAAAAAGCGTTGTTTTTGGACGGCAATGAAGAAATGACTATGTTTTGCAATTTCTCCTGCTCAGAAAGACTTAGAAAGTTGATAATTGTGGGCAATGTTAGAAATGTCATGAGAAACAAGAATTATGTAAAAGGATTGATGTAAATCATTGTTTCTAAGAGAAAGTGAGACAGGAATGCAAAAAAGCGTTGTTTTTGTACGGCAATGAAGAAATGACTATGTTTTGCAATTTCTCCTGCTCAGAAAGACTTAGAAAGTTGATAACTGTGGGCAATGTTAGAAATGTCATGAGAAACAAGAATTATGTAAAAGGATTCATGTAAATCATTGTTTACAAGAGAAAGTGAGACAGGAATGCAAAAAGCGTTGTTTTTGTACGGCAATGAAGAAATGACTATGTTTTGCGATTTCTCTTGCTCAGAAAGACTTAGAAAGTTGATAATTGTGGGCAATGTTAGAAATGTCATGAGAAAAAAGAATTATGTAAAAGGATTGATGTGAATCATTGTTTCTAAGAGAAAGTGAGACAGGAATGCAAAAAAGCGTTGTTTTTGTACGGCAATGAAGAAATGACTATGTTTTGCGATTTCTCCTGCTCAGAAAGACTTAGAAAGTTGATAATTGTGGGCAATGTTAGAAATGTCATGAGAAAAAAGAATTATGTAAAAGGATTGATGTGAATCATTGTTTCTAAGAGAAAGTGAGACAGGAATGCAAAAAAGCGTTGTTTTTGGACGGCAATGAAGAAATGACTATGTTTTGCGATTTCTCCTGCTCAGAAAGACTTAGAAAGTTGATAATTGTGGGCAATGTTAGAAATGTCATGAGAAACAAGAATTATGTAAAAGGATTGATGTAAATCATTGTTTCTAAGAGAAAGTGAGACAGGAATGCAAAAAAGCGTTGTTTTTGGACGGCAATGAAGAAATGACTATGTTTTGCGATTTCTCCTGCTCAGAAAGACTTAGAAAGTTGATAATTGTGGGCAATGTTAGAAATGTCATGAGAAACAAGAATTATGTAAAAGGATTGATGTAAATCATTGTTTCTAAGAGAAAGTGAGACAGGAATGCAAAAAAGCGTTGTTTTTGGACGGCAATGAAGAAATGACTATATTTTGCAATTTCTCCTGCTCAGAAAGACTTAGAAAGTTGATAATTGTGGGCAATGTTAGAAATGTCATGAGAACCAAGAATTATGTAAAAGGATTGATGTAAATCATTGTTTACAAGAGAAAGTGAGACAGGAATGCAAAAAAGCGTTGTTTTTGGACGGCAATGAAGAAATGACTATGTTTTGCGATTTCTCGTGCTCAGAAAGACTTAGAAAGTTGATAATTGTGGACAATGTTAGAAATGTCATGAGAATCAAGAATTATGTAAAAGGATTGATGAAAATCATTGTTTCTAAGAGAAAGTGAGACAGGAATGCAAAAAAGCGTTGTTTTTGTACGGCAATGAAGAAATGACTATGTTTTGCGATTTCTCCTGCTCAGAAAGACTTAGAAAGTTGATAATTGTGGGCAATGTTAGAAATGTCATGAGAAACAAGAATTATGTAAAAGGATTTATGTAAATCATTGTTTACAAGAGAAAGTGAGACAGAAATGCAAAAAAGCGTTGTTTTTGTACGGCAATGACGAAATGAATATGTTTTGCAATTTCTCCTGCTCAGAAAGACTTAGAAAGTTGATAACTGTGGGCAATGTTAGAAATGTCATGAGAAACAAGAATTATGTAAAAGGATTCATGCAAATCATTGTTTACAAGAGAAAGTGAGACAGGAATGCAAAAAGCGTTGTTTTTGTACGGCAATGAAGAAATGACTATGTTTTGCGATTTCTCTTGCTCAAAAAGACTTAGAAAGTTGATAATTGTGGGCAATGTTAGAAATGTCATGAGAAAAAAGAATTATGTAAAAGGATTGATGTGAATCATTGTTTCTAAGAGAAAGTGAGACAGGAATGCAAAAAAGCGTTGTTTTTGGACGGCAATGAAGAAATGACTATGTTTTGCGATTTCTCCTGCTCAGAAAGACTTAGAAAGTTGATAATTGTGGGAAATGTTAGAAATGTCATGAGAAACAAGAATTATGTAAAAGGATTGATGTAAATCATTGTTTCCAAGAGAAAGGGAGACAGGAGTGTAAAAAAGCGTTGTTTTTCAACGGCAATGAAGAAATGACTATGTTTTGCGATTTCTCCTGCTCAGAAAGACTTAGAAAGTTGATAATTGTGGGCAATGTTAGAAATGTCATGAGAAACAAGAATTATGTAAAAGGATTGATGTAAATCATTGTTTACAAGAGAAAGTGAGACAGGAATGCAAAAAAGCGTTGTTTTTGTACGGCAATGAAGAAATGACTATGTTTTGCAATTTCTCCTGCTCAGAAAGACTTAGAAAGTTGATAATTGTGGGAAATGTTAGAAATGTCATGAGAAACAAGAATCATGTAAAAGGATTGATGTAAATCATTGTTTCCAAGAGAAAGGGAGACAGGAGTGTAAAAAAGCGTTGTTTTTGGACGGCAATGAAGAAATGACTATGTTTTGCGATTTTTCGTGCTCAGAAAGACTTAGAAAGTTGATAATTGTGGGCAATGTTAGAAATGTCATGAGAAACAAGAATTATGTAAAAGGATTGATGTAAATCATTGTTTACAAGAGAAAGTGAGACAGGAATGCAAAAAAGCGTTGTTTTTGGACGGGAATGAAGAAATGACTATGTTTTGCGATTTATCCTGCTCAGAAAGACTTAGAAAGTTGATAATTGTGGGAAATGTTAGAAATGTCATGAGAAACAAGAATTATGTAAAAGGATTGATGTAAATCATTGTTTCCAAGAGAAAGGGAGACAGGAGTGTAAAAAAAGCGTTGTTTTTGGACGGCAATGAAGAAATGACTATGTTTTGCAATTTCTCCTGCTCAGAAAGACTTAGAAAGTTGATAATTGTGGGCAATGTTAGAAATGTCATGAGAAACAAGAATTATGTAAAAGGATTGATGTAAATCATTGTTTCTAAGAGAAAGTGAGACAGGAATGCAAAAAAGCGTTGTTTTTGTACGGCAATGAAGAAATGACTATGTTTTGCATTTTCTCCTGCTCAGAAAGACTTAGAAAGTTGATAACTGTGGGCAATGTTAGAAATGTCATGAGAAACAAGAATTATGTAAAAGGATTCATGTAAATCATTGTTTACAAGAGAAAGTGAGACAGGAATGCAAAAAGCGTTGTTTTTGTACGGCAATGAAGAAATGACTATGTTTTGCGATTTCTCTTGCTCAGAAAGACTTAGAAAGTTGATAATTGTGGGCAATGTTAGAAATGTCATGAGAAAAAAGAATTATGTAAAAGGATTGATGTGAATCATTGTGTCTAAGAGAAAGTGAGACAGGAATGCAAAAAAGCGTTGTTTTTGTACGGCAATGAAGAAATGACTATGTTTTGCGATTTCTCCTGCTCAGAAAGACTTAGAAAGTTGATAATTGTGGGCAATGTTAGAAATGTCATGAGAAAAAAGAATTATGTAAAAGGATTGATGTGAATCATTGTTTCTAAGAGAAAGTGAGACAGGAATGCAAAAAAGCGTTGTTTTTGGACGGCAATGAAGAAATGACTATGTTTTGCGATTTCTCCTTCTCAGAAAGACTTAGAAAGTTGATAATTGTGGGCAATGTTAGAAATGTCATGAGAAACAAGAATTATGTAAAAGGATTGATGTAAATCATTGTTTCTAAGAGAAAGTGAGACAGGAATGCAAAAAAGCGTTGTTTTTGGACGGCAATGAAGAAATGACTATGTTTTGCAATTTCTCCTGCTCAGAAAGACTTAGAAAGTTGATAATTGTGGGCAATGTTAGAAATGTCATGAGAAACAAGAATTATGTAAAAGGATTGATGTAAATCATTGTTTACAAGAGAAAGTGAGACAGGAATGCAAAAAAGCGTTGTTTTTGGACGGCAATGAAGAAATGACTATGTTTTGCGATTTCTCTTGCTCAGAAAGACTTAGAAAGTTGATAATTGTGGGCAATGTTAGAAATGTCATGAGAAACAAGAATTATGTTAAAGAATTGATGTAAGTCATTGTTTCCAAGAGAAAGGGAGACAGGAGTTTAAAAAAGCGTTGTTTTTGGACGGCAATGAAGAAATGACTATGTTTTGCAATTTCTCCTGCTCAGAAAGACTTAGAAAGTTGATAACTGTGGGCAATGTTAGAAATGTCATGAGAAACAAGAATTATGTAAAAGGATTGATGTGAATCATTGTTTCTAAGAGAAAGTGAGACAGGAATGCAAAAAAGCGTTGTTGTTGGACGGCAATGAAGAAATGACTATGTTTTGCGATTTCTCCTGCTCAGAAAGACTTAGAAAGTTGATAATTGTGGGCAATGTTAGAAATGTCATGAGAAACAAGAATTATGTAAAAGGATTGATGAAAATCATTGTTTCTAAGAGAAAGCGAGACAGGAATGCAAAAAAGCGTTGTTTTTGTACGGCAATGAAGAAATGACTATGTTTTGCGATTTCTCCTGCTCAGAAAGACTTAGAAAGTTGATAATTGTGGGCAATGTTAGAAATGTCATGAGAAACAAGAATTATGTAAAAGGATTGATGTAAATCATTGTTTACAAGAGAAAGTGAGACAGGAATGCAAAAAAGCGTTGTTTTTGGACGGGAATGAAGAAATTACTATGTTTTGCGATTTCTCCTGCTCAGAAAGACTTAGAAAGTTGATAATTGTGGGAAATGTTAGAAATGTCATGAGAAACAAGAATTATGTAAAAGGATTGATGTAAATCATTGTTTCCAAGAGAAAGGGAGACAGGAGTGTAAAAAAGCGTTGTTTTTGGACGGCAATGAAGAAATGACTATGTTTTGCGATTTCTCCTGCTCAGAAAGACTTAGAAAGTTGATAATTGTAGGCAATGTTAGAAATGTCATGAGAAACAAGAATTATGTAAAAGGATTGATGTAAATCATTGTTTCTAAGAGAAAGTGAGACAGAAATGCAAAAAAGCGTTGTTTTTGTACGGCAATGAAGAAATGACTATGTTTTGCAATTTCTCCTGCTCAGAAAGACTTAGAAAGTTGATAATTGTGGGCAATGTTAGAAATGTCATGAGAAACAAGAATTATGTAAAATGATTGATGTAAATCATTGTTTCTAAGAGAAAGTGAGACAGGAATGCAAAAAAGCGTTGTTTTTGGACGGCAATGAAGAAATGACTATGTTTTGCGATTTCTCCTGCTCAGAAAGACTTAGAAAGTTGATAATTGTGGGAAATGTTAGAAATGTCATGAGAAACAAGAATTATGTAAAAGGATTGATGTAAATCATTGTTTCCAAGAGAAAGGGAGACAGGAGTGTAAAAAAGCGTTGTTTTTGGACGGCAATGAAGAAATGACTATGTTTTGCGATTTCTCCTGCTCAGAAAGACTTAGAAAGTTGATAATTGTGGGCAATGTTAGAAATGTCATGAGAAACAAGAATTATGTAAAAGGATTGATGTAAATCATTGTTTACAAGAGAAAGTGAGACAGGAATGCAAAAAAGCGTTGTTTTTGTACGGCAATGAAGAAATGACTATGTTTTGCAATTTCTCCTGCTCAGAAAGACTTAGAAAGTTGATAACTGTGGGCAATGTTAGAAATGTCATGAGAAAAAAGAATTATGTAAAAGGATTGATGTGAATCATTGTTTCTAAGAGAAAGTGAGACAGGAATGCAAAAAAGCGTTGTTTTTGGACGGCAATGAAGAAATGACTATGTTTTGCGATTTCTCCTGCTCAGAAAGACTTAGAAAGTTGATAATTGTGGGCAATGTTAGAAATGTCATGAGAAACAAGAATTATGTAAAAGGATTGATGAAAATCATTGTTTCTAAGAGAAAGTGAGACAGGAATGCAAAAAAGCGTTGTTTTTGGACGGCAATGAAGAAATGACTATGTTTTGCAATTTCTCCTGCTCAGAAAGACTTAGAAAGTTGATAACTGTGGGCAATGTTAGAAATGTCATGAGAAAAAAGAATTATGTAAAAGGATTGATGTGAATCATTGTTTCTAAGAGAAAGTGAGACAGGAATGCAAAAAAGCGTTGTTTTTGGACGGCAATGAAGAAATGACTATGTTTTGTGATTTCTCCTGCTCAGAAAGACTTAGAAAGTTGATAATTGTGGGCAATGTTAGAAATGTCATGAGAAACAAGAATTATGTAAAAGGATTGATGAAAATCATTGTTTCTAAGAGAAAGTGAGACAGGAATGCAAAAAAGCGTTGTTTTTGGACGGCAATGAAGAAATGACTATGTTTTGCGATTTCTCCTGCTCAGAAAGACTTAGAAAGTTGATAATTGTGGGCAATGTTAGAAATGTCATGAGAAAAAAGAATTATGTAAAAGGATTGATGTGAATCATTGTTTCTAAGAGAAAGTGAGACAGGAATGCAAAAAAGCGTTGTTTTTGGACGGCAATGAAGAAATGACTATGTTTTGCGATTTCTCCTGCTCAGAAAGACTTAGAAAGTTGATAAATGTGGGCAATGTTAGAAATGTCATGAGAAACAAGAATTATGTAAAAGGATTGATGTAAATCATTGTTTCTAAGAGAAAGTGAGACAGGAATGCAAAAAAGCGTTGTTTTTGGACGGCAATGAAGAAATGACTATATTTTGCAATTTCTCCTGCTCAGAAAGACTTAGAAAGTTGATAATTGTGGGCAATGTTAGAAATGTCATGAGAACCAAGAATTATGTAAAAGGATTGATGTAAATCATTGTTTACAAGAGAAAGTGAGACAGGAATGCAAAAAAGCGTTGTTTTTGGACGGCAATGAAGAAATGACTATGTTTTGCGATTTCTCGTGCTCAGAAAGACTTAGAAAGTTGATAATTGTGGACAATGTTAGAAATGTCATGAGAATCAAGAATTATGTAAAAGGATTGATGAAAATCATTGTTTCTAAGAGAAAGTGAGACAGGAATGCAAAAAAGCGTTGTTTTTGTACGGCAATGAAGAAATGACTATGTTTTGCGATTTCTCCTGCTCAGAAAGACTTAGAAAGTTGATAATTGTGGGCAATGTTAGAAATGTCATGAGAAACAAGAATTATGTAAAAGGATTGATGTAAATCATTGTTTCTAAGAGAAAGTGAGACAGGAATGCAAAAAAGCGTTGTTTTTGGACGGCAATGAAGAAATGACTATGTTTTGCGATTTCTCCTGCTCAGAAAGACTTAGAAAGTTGATAATTGTGGGCAATGTTAGAAATGTCATGAGAAACAAGAATTATGTTAAAGAATTGATGTAAGTCATTGTTTCCAAGAGAAAGGGAGACAGGAGTGTAAAAAAGCGTTGTTTTTGGACGGCAATGAAGAAATGACTATGTTTTGTGATTTCTCTTGCTCAGAAAGACTTAGAAAGTTGATAATTATGGGCAATGTTAGAAATGTTATGAGAAACAAGAATTATGTAAAAGGATTGATGTAAATCATTGTTTCTAAGAGAAAGTGAGACAGGAATGCAAAAAAGCGTTGTTTTTGGACGGCAATGAAGAAATGACTATGTTTTGCGATTTCTCCTGCTCAGAAAGACTTAGAAAGTTGATAATTGTGGGCAATGTTAGAAATGTCATGAGAAACAAGAATTATGTAAAAGGATTGATGTAAATCATTGTTTCTAAGAGAAAGTGAGACAGAAATGCAAAAAAGCGTTGTTTTTGTACGGCAATGAAGAAATGACTATGTTTTGCAATTTCTCCTGCTCAGAAAGACTTAGAAAGTTGATAATTGTGGGCAATGTTAGAAATGTCATGAGAAACAAGAATTATGTAAAAGGATTGATGTAAATCATTGTTTCTAAGAGAAAGTGAGACAGGAATGCAAAAAAAGCGTTGTTTTTGTACGGCAATGAAGAAATGACTATGTTTTGCGATTTCTCCTGCTCAGAAAGACTTAGAAAGTTGATAATTGTGGGCAATGTTAGAAATGTCATGAGAAAAAAGAATTATGTAAAAGGATTGATGTGAATCATTGTTTCTAAGAGAAAGTGAGACAGGAATGCAAAAAAGCGTTGTTTTTGGACGGCAATGAAGAAATGACTATGTTTTGCGATTTCTCCTGCTCAGAAAGACTTAGAAAGTTGATAATTGTGGGCAATGTTAGAAATGTCATGAGAAACAAGAATTATGTAAAAGGATTGATGTAAATCATTGTTTCTAAGAGAAAGTGAGACAGGAATGCAAAAAAGCGTTGTTTTTGTACGGCAATGAAGAAATGACTATGTTTTGCAATTTCTCCTGCTCAGAAAGACTTAGAAAGTTGATAATTGTGGGCAATGTTAGAAATGTCATGAGAAACAAGAATTATGTAAAAGGATTGATGTAAATCATTGTTTACAAGAGAAAGTGAGACAGGAATGCAAAAAAGCGTTGTTTTTGGACGGCAATGAAGAAATGACTATGTTTTGCGATTTCTCCTGCTCAGAAAGACTTAGAAAGTTGATAATTGTGGGAAATGTTAGAAATGTCATGAGAAACAAGAATTATGTAAAAGGATTGATGTAAATCATTGTTTCCAAGAGAAAGGGAGACAGGAGTGTAAAAAAGCGTTGTTTTTGGACGGCAATGAAGAAATGACTATGTTTTGCGATTTCTCGTGCTCAGAAAGACTTAGAAAGTTGATAATTGTGGGCAATGTTAGAAATGTCATGAGAAACAAGAATTATGTAAAAGGATTGATGTAAATCATTGTTTACAAGAGAAAGTGAGACAGGAATGCAAAAAAGCTTTGTTTTTGGACGGGAATGAAGAAATGACTATGTTTTGCGATTTCTCCTGCTCAGAAAGACTTAGAAAGTTGATAATTGTGGGAAATGTTAGAAATGTCATGAGAAACAAGAATTATGTAAAAGGATTGATGTAAATCATTGTTTCCAAGAGAAAGGGAGACAGGAGTGTAAAAAAAGCGTTGTTTTTGGACGGCAATGAAGAAATGACTATGTTTTGCAATTTCTCCTGCTCAGAAAGACTTAGAAAGTTGATAATTGTGGGCAATGTTAGAAATGTCATGAGAAACAAGAATTATGTAAAAGGATTGATGTAAATCATTGTTTCTAAGAGAAAGTGAGACAGGAATGCAAAAAAGCGTTGTTTTTGTACGGCAATGAAGAAATGACTATGTTTTGCAATTTCTCCTGCTCAGAAAGACTTAGAAAGTTGATAACTGTGGGCAATGTTAGAAATGTCATGAGAAACAAGAATTATGTAAAAGGATTCATGTAACTCATTGTTTACAAGAGAAAGTGAGACAGGAATGCAAAAAGCGTTGTTTTTGTACGGCAATGAAGAAATGACTATGTTTTGCGATTTCTCTTGCTCAGAAAGACTTAGAAAGTTGATAATTGTGGGCAATGTTAGAAATGTCATGAGAAAAAAGAATTATGTAAAAGGATTGATGTGAATCATTGTTTCTAAGAGAAAGTGAGACAGGAATGCAAAAAAGCGTTGTTTTTGTACGGCAATGAAGAAATGACTATGTTTTGCGATTTCTCCTGCTCAGAAAGACTTAGAAAGTTGATAATTGTGGGCAATGTTAGAAATGTCATGAGAAAAAAGAATTATGTAAAAGGATTGATGTGAATCATTGTTTCTAAGAGAAAGTGAGACAGGAATGCAAAAAAGCGTTGTTTTTGGACGGCAATGAAGAAATGACTATGTTTTGCGATTTCTCCTGCTCAGAAAGACTTAGAAAGTTGATAATTGTGGGCAATGTTAGAAATGTCATGAGAAACAAGAATTATGTAAAAGGATTGATGTAAATCATTGTTTCTAAGAGAAAGTGAGACAGGAATGCAAAAAAGCGTTGTTTTTGGACGGCAATGAAGAAATGACTATGTTTTGCAATTTCTCCTGCTCAGAAAGACTTAGAAAGTTGATAATTGTGGGCAATGTTAGAAATGTCATGAGAAACAAGAATTATGTAAAAGGATTGATGTAAATCATTGTTTACAAGAGAAAGTGAGACAGGAATGCAAAAAAGCGTTGTTTTTGGACGGCAATGAAGAAATGACTATGTTTTGCGATTTCTCGTGCTCAGAAAGACTTAGAAAGTTGATAATTGTGGGCAATGTTAGAAATGTCATGAGAAACAAGAATTATGTTAAAGAATTGATGTAAGTCATTGTTTCCAAGAGAAAGGGAGACAGGAGTTTAAAAAAGCGTTGTTTTTGGACGGCAATGAAGAAAGAACTATGTTTTGCAATTTCTCCTGCTCAGAAAGACTTAGAAAGTTGATAACTGTGGGCAATGTTAGAAATGTCATGAGAAACAAGAATTATGTAAAAGGATTGATGTGAATCATTGTTTCTAAGAGAAAGTGAGACAGGAATGCAAAAAAGCGTTGTTGTTGGACGGCGATGAAGAAATGACTATGTTTTGCGATTTCTCCTGCTCAGAAAGACTTAGAAAGTTGATAATTGTGGGCAATGTTAGAAATGTCATGAGAAACAAGAATTATGTAAAAGGATTGATGAAAATCATTGTTTCTAAGAGAAAGTGAGACAGGAATGCAAAAAAGCGTTGTTTTTGTACGGCAATGAAGAAATGACTATGTTTTGCGATTTCTCCTGCTCAGAAAGACTTAGAAAGTTGATAATTGTGGGCAATGTTAGAAATGTCATGAGAAACAAGAATTATGTAAAAGGATTGATGTAAATCATTGTTTACAAGAGAAAGTGAGACAGGAATGCAAAAAAGCGTTGTTTTTGGACGGGAATGAAGAAATGACTATGTTTTGCGATTTCTCCTGCTCAGAAAGACTTAGAAAGTTGATAATTGTGGAAAATGTTAGAAATGTCATGAGAAACAAGAATTATGTAAAAGGATTGATGTAAATCATTGTTTCCAAGAGAAAGGGAGACAGGAGTGTAAAAAAGCGTTGTTTTTGGACGGCAATGAAGAAATGACTATGTTTTGCGATTTCTCCTGCTCAGAAAGACTTAGAAAGTTGATAATTGTGGGCAATGTTAGAAATGTCATGAGAAACAAGAATTATGTAAAAGGATTGATGTAAATCATTGTTTACAAGAGAAAGTGAGACAGGAATGCAAAAAAGCGTTGTTTTTGTACGGCAATGAAGAAATGACTATGTTTTGCAATTTCTCCTGCTCAGAAAGACTTAGAAAGTTGATAATTGTGGGCAATGTAAGAAATGTCATGAGAAACAAGAATTATGTAAAAGGATTTATGTAAATCATTGTTTACAAGAGAAAGTGAGACAGAAATGCAAAAAAGCGTTGTTTTTGTACGGCAATGAAGAAATGACTATGTTTTGCAATTTCTCGTGCTCAGAAAGACTTAGAAAGTTGATAATTGTGGGCAATGTTAGAAATGTCATGAGAAACAAGAATTATGTTAAAGAATTGATGTAAGTCATTGTTTCCAAGAGAAAGGGAGACAGGAGTTTAAAAAAGGGTTGTTTTTGGATGGCAATGAAGAAATGACTATGTTTTGCGATTTCTCCTGCTCAGAAAGACTTAGAAAGTTGATAATTGTGGGCAATGTTAGAAATGTCATGAGAAACAAGAATTATGTAAAAGGATTGATGTAAATCATTGTTTCTAAGAGAAAGTGAGACAGGAATGCAAAAAAGCGTTGTTTTTGGACGGCAATGAAGAAATGACTATGTTTTGCGATTTCTCCTGCTCAGAAAGACTTAGAAAGTTGATAATTGTGGGAAATGTTAGAAATGTCATGAGAAACAAGAATTATGTAAAAGGATTGATGTAAATCATTGTTTCCAAGAGAAAGGGAGACAGGAGTGTAAAAAAGCGTTGTTTTTGGACGGCAATGAAGAAATGACTATGTTTTGCGATTTCTCGTGCTCAGAAAGACTTAGAAAGTTGATAATTGTGGGCAATGTTAGAAATGTCATGAGAAACAAGAATTATGTAAAAGGATTGATGTAAATCATTGTTTACAAGAGAAAGTGAGACAGGAATGCAAAAAAGCTTTGTTTTTGGACGGGAATGAAGAAATGACTATGTTTTGCGATTTCTCCTGCTCAGAAAGACTTAGAAAGTTGATAATTGTGGGAAATGTTAGAAATGTCATGAGAAACAAGAATTATGTAAAAGGATTGATGTAAATCATTGTTTCCAAGAGAAAGGGAGACAGGAGTGTAAAAAAAGCGTTGTTTTTGGACGGCAATGAAGAAATGACTATGTTTTGCAATTTCTCCTGCTCAGAAAGACTTAGAAAGTTGATAATTGTGGGCAATGTTAGAAATGTCATGAGAAACAAGAATTATGTAAAAGGATTGATGTAAATCATTGTTTCTAAGAGAAAGTGAGACAGGAATGCAAAAAAGCGTTGTTTTTGTACGGCAATGAAGAAATGACTATGTTTTGCAATTTCTCCTGCTCAGAAAGACTTAGAAAGTTGATAACTGTGGGCAATGTTAGAAATGTCATGAGAAACAAGAATTATGTAAAAGGATTCATGTAAATCATTGTTTACAAGAGAAAGTGAGACAGGAATGCAAAAAGCGTTGTTTTTGTACGGCAATGAAGAAATGACTATGTTTTGCGATTTCTCTTGCTCAGAAAGACTTAGAAAGTTGATAATTGTGGGCAATGTTAGAAATGTCATGAGAAAAAAGAATTATGTAAAAGGATTGATGTGAATCATTGTTTCTAAGAGAAAGTGAGACAGGAATGCAAAAAAGCGTTGTTTTTGTACGGCAATGAAGAAATGACTATGTTTTGCGATTTCTCCTGCTCAGAAAGACTTAGAAAGTTGATAATTGTGGGCAATGTTAGAAATGTCATGAGAAAAAAGAATTATGTAAAAGGATTGATGTGAATCATTGTTTCTAAGAGAAAGTGAGACAGGAATGCAAAAAAGCGTTGTTTTTGGACGGCAATGAAGAAATGACTATGTTTTGCGATTTCTCCTGCTCAGAAAGACTTAGAAAGTTGATAATTGTGGGCAATGTTAGAAATGTCATGAGAAACAAGAATTATGTAAAAGGATTGATGTAAATCATTGTTTCTAAGAGAAAGTGAGACAGGAATGCAAAAAAGCGTTGTTTTTGGACGGCAATGAAGAAATGACTATGTTTTGCAATTTCTCCTGCTCAGAAAGACTTAGAAAGTTGATAATTGTGGGCAATGTTAGAAATGTCATGAGAAACAAGAATTATGTAAAAGGATTGATGTAAATCATTGTTTACAAGAGAAAGTGAGACAGGAATGCAAAAAAGCGTTGTTTTTGGACGGCAATGAAGAAATGACTATGTTTTGCGATTTCTCGTGCTCAGAAAGACTTAGAAAGTTGATAATTGTGGGCAATGTTAGAAATGTCATGAGAAACAAGAATTATGTTAAAGAATTGATGTAAGTCATTGTTTCCAAGAGAAAGGGAGACAGGAGTTTAAAAAAGCGTTGTTTTTGGACGGCAATGAAGAAATGACTATGTTTTGCAATTTCTCCTGCTCAGAAAGACTTAGAAAGTTGATAACTGTGGGCAATGTTAGAAATGTCATGAGAAACAAGAATTATGTAAAAGGATTGATGTGAATCATTGTTTCTAAGAGAAAGTGAGACAGGAATGCAAAAAAGCGTTGTTGTTGGACGGCGATGAAGAAATGACTATGTTTTGCGATTTCTCCTGCTCAGAAAGACTTAGAAAGTTGATAATTGTGGGCAATGTTAGAAATGTCATGAGAAACAAGAATTATGTAAAAGGATTGATGAAAATCATTGTTTCTAAGAGAAAGTGAGACAGGAATGCAAAAAAGCGTTGTTTTTGTACGGCAATGAAGAAATGACTATGTTTTGCGATTTCTCCTGCTCAGAAAGACTTAGAAAGTTGATAATTGTGGGCAATGTTAGAAATGTCATGAGAAACAAGAATTATGTAAAAGGATTGATGTAAATCATTGTTTACAAGAGAAAGTGAGACAGGAATGCAAAAAAGCGTTGTTTTTGGACGGGAATGAAGAAATGACTATGTTTTGCGATTTCTCCTGCTCAGAAAGACTTAGAAAGTTGATAATTGTGGAAAATGTTAGAAATGTCATGAGAAACAAGAATTATGTAAAAGGATTGATGTAAATCATTGTTTCCAAGAGAAAGGGAGACAGGAGTGTAAAAAAGCGTTGTTTTTGGACGGCAATGAAGAAAGAACTATGTTTTGCAATTTCTCCTGCTCAGAAAGACTTAGAAAGTTGATAACTGTGGGCAATGTTAGAAATGTCATGAGAAACAAGAATTATGTAAAAGGATTGATGTGAATCATTGTTTCTAAGAGAAAGTGAGACAGGAATGCAAAAAAGCGTTGTTGTTGGACGGCGATGAAGAAATGACTATGTTTTGCGATTTCTCCTGCTCAGAAAGACTTAGAAAGTTGATAATTGTGGGCAATGTTAGAAATGTCATGAGAAACAAGAATTATGTAAAAGGATTGATGAAAATCATTGTTTCTAAGAGAAAGTGAGACAGGAATGCAAAAAAGCGTTGTTTTTGTACGGCAATGAAGAAATGACTATGTTTTGCGATTTCTCCTGCTCAGAAAGACTTAGAAAGTTGATAATTGTGGGCAATGTTAGAAATGTCATGAGAAACAAGAATTATGTAAAAGGATTGATGTAAATCATTGTTTACAAGAGAAAGTGAGACAGGAATGCAAAAAAGCGTTGTTTTTGGACGGGAATGAAGAAATGACTATGTTTTGCGATTTCTCCTGCTCAGAAAGACTTAGAAAGTTGATAATTGTGGAAAATGTTAGAAATGTCATGAGAAACAAGAATTATGTAAAAGGATTGATGTAAATCATTGTTTCCAAGAGAAAGGGAGACAGGAGTGTAAAAAAGCGTTGTTTTTGGACGGCAATGAAGAAATGACTATGTTTTGCGATTTCTCCTGCTCAGAAAGACTTAGAAAGTTGATAATTGTGGGCAATGTTAGAAATGTCATGAGAAACAAGAATTATGTAAAAGGATTGATGTAAATCATTGTTTACAAGAGAAAGTGAGACAGGAATGCAAAAAAGCGTTGTTTTTGTACGGCAATGAAGAAATGACTATGTTTTGCAATTTCTCCTGCTCAGAAAGACTTAGAAAGTTGATAATTGTGGGCAATGTAAGAAATGTCATGAGAAACAAGAATTATGTAAAAGGATTTATGTAAATCATTGTTTACAAGAGAAAGTGAGACAGAAATGCAAAAAAGCGTTGTTTTTGTACGGCAATGAAGAAATGACTATGTTTTGCAATTTCTCGTGCTCAGAAAGACTTAGAAAGTTGATAATTGTGGGCAATGTTAGAAATGTCATGAGAAACAAGAATTATGTTAAAGAATTGATGTAAGTCATTGTTTCCAAGAGAAAGGGAGACAGGAGTTTAAAAAAGGGTTGTTTTTGGATGGCAATGAAGAAATGACTATGTTTTGCGATTTCTCCTGCTCAGAAAGACTTAGAAAGTTGATAATTGTGGGCAATGTTAGAAATGTCATGAGAAACAAGAATTATGTAAAAGGATTGATGTAAATCATTGTTTCTAAGAGAAAGTGAGACAGGAATGCAAAAAAGCGTTGTTTTTGGACGGCAATGAAGAAATGACTATGTTTTGCGATTTCTCCTGCTCAGAAAGACTTAGAAAGTTGATAATTGTGGGAAATGTTAGAAATGTCATGAGAAACAAGAATTATGTAAAAGGATTGATGTAAATCATTGTTTCCAAGAGAAAGGGAGACAGGAGTGTAAAAAAGCGTTGTTTTTGGACGGCAATGAAGAAATGACTATGTTTTGCGATTTCTCGTGCTCAGAAAGACTTAGAAAGTTGATAATTGTGGGCAATGTTAGAAATGTCATGAGAAACAAGAATTATGTAAAAGGATTGATGTAAATCATTGTTTACAAGAGAAAGTGAGACAGGAATGCAAAAAAGCTTTGTTTTTGGACGGGAATGAAGAAATGACTATGTTTTGCGATTTCTCCTGCTCAGAAAGACTTAGAAAGTTGATAATTGTGGGAAATGTTAGAAATGTCATGAGAAACAAGAATTATGTAAAAGGATTGATGTAAATCATTGTTTCCAAGAGAAAGGGAGACAGGAGTGTAAAAAAAGCGTTGTTTTTGGACGGCAATGAAGAAATGACTATGTTTTGCAATTTCTCCTGCTCAGAAAGACTTAGAAAGTTGATAATTGTGGGCAATGTTAGAAATGTCATGAGAAACAAGAATTATGTAAAAGGATTGATGTAAATCATTGTTTCTAAGAGAAAGTGAGACAGGAATGCAAAAAAGCGTTGTTTTTGTACGGCAATGAAGAAATGACTATGTTTTGCAATTTCTCCTGCTCAGAAAGACTTAGAAAGTTGATAACTGTGGGCAATGTTAGAAATGTCATGAGAAACAAGAATTATGTAAAAGGATTCATGTAAATCATTGTTTACAAGAGAAAGTGAGACAGGAATGCAAAAAGCGTTGTTTTTGTACGGCAATGAAGAAATGACTATGTTTTGCGATTTCTCTTGCTCAGAAAGACTTAGAAAGTTGATAATTGTGGGCAATGTTAGAAATGTCATGAGAAAAAAGAATTATGTAAAAGGATTGATGTGAATCATTGTTTCTAAGAGAAAGTGAGACAGGAATGCAAAAAAGCGTTGTTTTTGTACGGCAATGAAGAAATGACTATGTTTTGCGATTTCTCCTGCTCAGAAAGACTTAGAAAGTTGATAATTGTGGGCAATGTTAGAAATGTCATGAGAAAAAAGAATTATGTAAAAGGATTGATGTGAATCATTGTTTCTAAGAGAAAGTGAGACAGGAATGCAAAAAAGCGTTGTTTTTGGACGGCAATGAAGAAATGACTATGTTTTGCGATTTCTCCTGCTCAGAAAGACTTAGAAAGTTGATAATTGTGGGCAATGTTAGAAATGTCATGAGAAACAAGAATTATGTAAAAGGATTGATGTAAATCATTGTTTCTAAGAGAAAGTGAGACAGGAATGCAAAAAAGCGTTGTTTTTGGACGGCAATGAAGAAATGACTATGTTTTGCAATTTCTCCTGCTCAGAAAGACTTAGAAAGTTGATAATTGTGGGCAATGTTAGAAATGTCATGAGAAACAAGAATTATGTAAAAGGATTGATGTAAATCATTGTTTACAAGAGAAAGTGAGACAGGAATGCAAAAAAGCGTTGTTTTTGGACGGCAATGAAGAAATGACTATGTTTTGCGATTTCTCGTGCTCAGAAAGACTTAGAAAGTTGATAATTGTGGGCAATGTTAGAAATGTCATGAGAAACAAGAATTATGTTAAAGAATTGATGTAAGTCATTGTTTCCAAGAGAAAGGGAGACAGGAGTTTAAAAAAGCGTTGTTTTTGGACGGCAATGAAGAAATGACTATGTTTTGCAATTTCTCCTGCTCAGAAAGACTTAGAAAGTTGATAACTGTGGGCAATGTTAGAAATGTCATGAGAAACAAGAATTATGTAAAAGGATTGATGTGAATCATTGTTTCTAAGAGAAAGTGAGACAGGAATGCAAAAAAGCGTTGTTGTTGGACGGCGATGAAGAAATGACTATGTTTTGCGATTTCTCCTGCTCAGAAAGACTTAGAAAGTTGATAATTGTGGGCAATGTTAGAAATGTCATGAGAAACAAGAATTATGTAAAAGGATTGATGAAAATCATTGTTTCTAAGAGAAAGTGAGACAGGAATGCAAAAAAGCGTTGTTTTTGTACGGCAATGAAGAAATGACTATGTTTTGCGATTTCTCCTGCTCAGAAAGACTTAGAAAGTTGATAATTGTGGGCAATGTTAGAAATGTCATGAGAAACAAGAATTATGTAAAAGGATTGATGTAAATCATTGTTTACAAGAGAAAGTGAGACAGGAATGCAAAAAAGCGTTGTTTTTGGACGGGAATGAAGAAATGACTATGTTTTGCGATTTCTCCTGCTCAGAAAGACTTAGAAAGTTGATAATTGTGGAAAATGTTAGAAATGTCATGAGAAACAAGAATTATGTAAAAGGATTGATGTAAATCATTGTTTCCAAGAGAAAGGGAGACAGGAGTGTAAAAAAGCGTTGTTTTTGGACGGCAATGAAGAAATGACTATGTTTTGCGATTTCACCTGCTCAGAAAGACTTAGAAAGTTGATAATTGTGGGCAATGTTAGAAATGTCATGAGAAACAAGAATTATGTAAAAGGATTGATGTAAATCATTGTTTACAAGAGAAAGTGAGACAGGAATGCAAAAAAGCGTTGTTTTTGTACGGCAATGAAGAAATGACTATGTTTTGCAATTTCTCCTGCTCAGAAAGACTTAGAAAGTTGATAATTGTGGGCAATGTAAGAAATGTCATGAGAAACAAGAATTATGTAAAAGGATTTATGTAAATCATTGTTTACAAGAGAAAGTGAGACAGAAATGCAAAAAAGCGTTGTTTTTGTACGGCAATGAAGAAATGACTATGTTTTGCAATTTCTCGTGCTCAGAAAGACTTAGAAAGTTGATAATTGTGGGCAATGTTAGAAATGTCATGAGAAACAAGAATTATGTTAAAGAATTGATGTAAGTCATTGTTTCCAAGAGAAAGGGAGACAGGAGTTTAAAAAAGGGTTGTTTTTGGATGGCAATGAAGAAATGACTATGTTTTGCAATTTCTCCTGCTCAGAAAGACTTAGAAAGTTGATAACTGTGGGCAATGTTAGAAATGTCATGAGAAACAAGAATTATGTAAAAGGATTGATGTGAATCATTGTTTCTAAGAGAAAGTGAGACAGGAATGCAAAAAAGCGTTGTTGTTGGACGGCAATGAAGAAATGACTATGTTTTGCGATTTCTCCTGCTCAGAAAGACTTAGAAAGTTGATAATTGTGGGCAATGTTAGAAATGTCATGAGAAACAAAAATTATGTAAAAGGATTGATGAATATCATTGTTTCTAAGAGAAAGTGAGACAGGAATGCAAAAAAGCGTTGTTTTTGTACGGCAATGAAGAAATGACTATGTTTTGCGATTTCTCCTGCTCAGAAAGACTTAGAAAGTTGATAATTGTGGGCAATGTTAGAAATGTCATGAGAAACAAGAATTATGTAAAAGGATTGATGTAAATCATTGTTTACAAGAGAAAGTGAGACAGGAATGCAAAAAAGCGTTGTTTTTGGACGGGAATGAAGAAATGACTATGTTTTGCGATTTCTCCTGCTCAGAAAGACTTAGAAAGTTGATAATTGTGGGAAATGTTAGAAATGTCATGAGAAACAAGAATTATGTAAAAGGATTGATGTAAATCATTGTTTCCAAGAGAAAGGGAGACAGGAGTGTAAAAAAGCGTTGTTTTTGGACGGCAATGAAGAAATGACTATGTTTTGCGATTTCTCCTGCTCAGAAAGACTTAGAAAGTTGATAATTGTGGGCAATGTTAGAAATGTCATGAGAAACAAGAATTATGTAAAAGGATTGATGTAAATCATTGTTTACAAGAGAAAGTGAGACAGGAATGCAAAAAAGCGTTGTTTTTGTACGGCAATGAAGAAATGACTATGTTTTGCAATTTCTCCTGCTCAGAAAGACTTAGAAAGTTGATAATTGTGGGCAATGTAAGAAATGTCATGAGAAACAAGAATTATGTAAAAGGATTTATGTAAATCATTGTTTACAAGAGAAAGTGAGACAGAAATGCAAAAAAGCGTTGTTTTTGTACGGCAATGAAGAAATGACTATGTTTTGCAATTTCTCCTGCTCAGAAAGACTTAGAAAGTTGATAACTGTGGGCAATGTTAGAAATGTCATGAGAAAAAAGAATTAAGTAAAAGGATTGATGTGAATCATTGTTTCTAAGAGAAAGTGAGACAGGAATGCAAAAAAGCGTTGTTTTTGGACGGCAATGAAGAAATGACTATGTTTTGCGATTTCTCCTGCTCAGAAAGACTTAGAAAGTTGATAATTGTGGGCAATGTTAGAAATGTCATGAGAAACAAGAATTATGTAAAAGGATTGATGAAAATCATTGTTTCTAAGAGAAAGTGAGACAGGAATGCAAAAAAGCGTTGTTTTTGGACGGCAATGAAGAAATGACTATGTTTTGCGATTTCTCCTGCTCAGAAAGACTTAGAAAGTTGATAATTGTGGGCAATGTTAGAAATGTCATGAGAAAAAAGAATTATGTAAAAGGATTGATGTGAATCATTGTTTCTAAGAGAAAGTGAGACAGGAATGCAAAAAAGCGTTGTTTTTGGACGGCAATGAAGAAATGACTATGTTTTGCGATTTCTCCTGCTCAGAAAAACTTAGAAAGTTGATAATTGTGGACAATGTTAGAAATGTCATGAGAATCAAGAATTATGTAAAAGGATTGATGAAAATCATTGTTTCTAAGAGAAAGTGAGACAGGAATGCAAAAAAGCGTTGTTTTTGTACGGCAATGAAGAAATGACTATGTTTTGCGATTTCTCCTGCTCAGAAAGACTTAGAAAGTTGATAATTGTGGGCAATGTTAGAAATGTCATGAGAAACAAGAATTATGTAAAAGGATTGATGTAAATCATTGTTTCTAAGAGAAAGTGAGACAGGAATGCAAAAAAGCGTTGTTTTTGGACGGCAATGAAGAAATGACTATGTTTTGCGATTTCTCCTGCTCAGAAAGACTTAGAAAGTTGATAATTGTGGGCAATGTTAGAAATGTCATGAGAAACAAGAATTATGTTAAAGAATTGATGTAAGTCATTGTTTCCAAGAGAAAGGGAGACAGGAGTGTAAAAAAGCGTTGTTATTGGACGGCAATGAAGAAATGACTATGTTTTGCGATTTCTCTTGCTCAGAAAGACTTAGAAAGTTGATAATTATGGGCAATGTTAGAAATGTTATGAGAAACAAGAATTATGTAAAAGGATTGATGTAAATCATTGTTTCTAAGAGAAAGTGAGACAGGAATGCAAAAAAGCGTTGTTTTTGGACGGCAATGAAGAAATGACTATGTTTTGCGATTTCTCCTGCTCAGAAAGACTTAGAAAGTTGATAATTGTGGGCAATGTTAGAAATGTCATGAGAAACAAGAATTATGTAAAAGGATTGATGTAAATCATTGTTTCTAAGAGAAAGTGAGACAGAAATGCAAAAAAGCGTTGTTTTTGTACGGCAATGAAGAAATGACTATGTTTTGCAATTTCTCCTGCTCAGAAAGACTTAGAAAGTTGATAATTGTGGGCAATGTTAGAAATGTCATGAGAAACAAGAATTATGTAAAAGGATTGATGTAAATCATTGTTTCTAAGAGAAAGTGAGACAGGAATGCAAAAAAAGCGTTGTTTTTGGACGGGAATGAAGAAATGACTATGTTTTGCGATTTCTCCTGCTCAGAAAGACTTAGAAAGTTGATAATTGTGGGCAATGTTAGAAATGTCATGAGAAACAAGAATTATGTAAAAGGATTTATGTAAATCATTGTTTACAAGAGAAAGTGAGACAGAAATGCAAAAAAGCGTTGTTTTTGTACGGCAATGAAGAAATGACTATGTTTTGCGATTTCTCCTGCTCAGAAAGACTTAGAAAGTTGATAATTGTGGGCAATGTTAGAAATGTCATGAGAAAAAAGAATTATGTAAAAGGATTGATGTGAATCATTGTTTCTAAGAGAAAGTGAGACAGGAATGCAAAAAAGCGTTGTTTTTGGACGGCAATGAAGAAATGACTATGTTTTGCGATTTCTCCTGCTCAGAAAAACTTAGAAAGTTGATAATTGTGGGCAATGTTAGAAATGTCATGAGAAACAAGAAATATGTAAAAGGATTGATGTAAATCATTGTTTCTAAGAGAAAGTGAGACAGGAATGCAAAAAAGCGTTGTTTTTGGACGGCAATGAAGAAATGACTATATTTTGCAATTTCTCCTGCTCAGAAAGACTTAGAAAGTTGATAATTGTGGGCAATGTTAGAAATGTCATGAGAACCAAGAATTATGTAAAAGGATTGATGTAAATCATTGTTTACAAGAGAAAGTGAGACAGGAATGCAAAAAAGCGTTGTTTTTGGACGGCAATGAAGAAATGACTATGTTTTGCGATTTCTCGTGCTCAGAAAGACTTAGAAAGTTGATAATTGTGGACAATGTTAGAAATGTCATGAGAATCAAGAATTATGTAAAAGGATTGATGAAAATCATTGTTTCTAAGAGAAAGTGAGACAGGAATGCAAAAAAGCGTTGTTTTTGTACGGCAATGAAGAAATGACTATGTTTTGCGATTTCTCCTGCTCAGAAAGACTTAGAAAGTTGATAATTGTGGGCAATGTTAGAAATGTCATGAGAAACAAGAATTATGTAAAAGGATTGATGTAAATCATTGTTTCTAAGAGAAAGTGAGACAGGAATGCAAAAAAGCGTTGTTTTTGGACGGCAATGAAGAAATGACTATGTTTTGCGATTTCTCCTGCTCAGAAAGACTTAGAAAGTTGATAATTGTGGGCAATGTTAGAAATGTCATGAGAAACAAGAATTATGTTAAAGAATTGATGTAAGTCATTGTTTCCAAGAGAAAGGGAGACAGGAGTGTAAAAAAGCGTTGTTTTTGGACGGCAATGAAGAAATGACTATGTTTTGCGATTTCTCTTGCTCAGAAAGACTTAGAAAGTTGATAATTATGGGCAATGTTAGAAATGTTATGAGAAACAAGAATTATGTAAAAGGATTGATGTAAATCATTGTTTCTAAGAGAAAGTGAGACAGGAATGCAAAAAAGCGTTGTTTTTGGACGGCAATGAAGAAATGACTATGTTTTGCGATTTCTCCTGCTCAGAAAGACTTAGAAAGTTGATAATTGTGGGCAATGTTAGAAATGTCATGAGAAACAAGAATTATGTAAAAGGATTGATGTAAATCATTGTTTCTAAGAGAAAGTGAGACAGAAATGCAAAAAAGCGTTGTTTTTGTACGGCAATGAAGAAATGACTATGTTTTGCAATTTCTCCTGCTCAGAAAGACTTAGAAAGTTGATAATTGTGGGCAATGTTAGAAATGTCATGAGAAACAAGAATTATGTAAAAGGATTGATGTAAATCATTGTTTCTAAGAGAAAGTGAGACAGGAATGCAAAAAAAGCGTTGTTTTTGGACGGGAATGAAGAAATGACTATGTTTTGCGATTTCTCCTGCTCAGAAAGACTTAGAAAGTTGATAATTGTGGGCAATGTTAGAAATGTCATGAGAAACAAGAATTATGTAAAAGGATTTATGTAAATCATTGTTTACAAGAGAAAGTGAGACAGAAATGCAAAAAAGCGTTGTTTTTGTACGGCAATGAAGAAATGACTATGTTTTGCAATTTCTCCTGCTCAGAAAGACTTAGAAAGTTGATAACTGTGGGCAATGTTAGAAATGTCATGAGAAACAAGAATTATGTAAAAGGATTCATGTAAATCATTGTTTACAAGAGAAAGTGAGACAGAAATGCAAAAAAGCGTTGTTTTTGTACGGCAATGAAGAAATGACTATGTTTTGCAATTTCTCCTGCTCAGAAAGACTTAGAAAGTTGATAACTGTGGGCAATGTTAGAAATGTCAAGAGAAACAAGAATTATGTAAAAGGATTCATGTAAATCATTGTTTACAAGAGAAAGTGAGACAGGAATGCAAAAAGCGTTGTTTTTGTACGGCAATGAAGAAATGACTATGTTTTGCGATTTCTCTTGCTCAGAAAGACTTAGAAAGTTGATAATTGTGGGCAATGTTAGAAATGTCATGAGAAAAAAGAATTATGTAAAAGGATTGATGTGAATCATTGTTTCTAAGAGAAAGTGAGACAGGAATGCAAAAAAGCGTTGTTTTTGGACGGCAATGAAGAAATGACTATGTTTTGCGATTTCTCTTGCTCAGAAAGACTTAGAAAGTTGATAATTGTGGGCAATGTTAGAAATGTCATGAGAAAAAAGAATTATGTAAAAGGATTGATGTGAATCATTGTTTCTAAGAGAAAGTGAGACAGGAATGCAAAAAAGCGTTGTTTTTGGACGGCAATGAAGAAATGACTATGTTTTGCGATTTCTCCTGCTCAGAAAGACTTTGAAAGTTGATAATTGTGGGCAATGTTAGAAATGTCATGAGAAACAAGAATTATGTAAAAGGATTGATGTAAGTCATTGTTTCCAAGCGAAAGGGAGACAGGAGTGTAAAAAAGCGTTGTTTTTGGACGGCAATGAAGAAATGACTATATTTTGCGATTTCTCCTGCTCAGGAAGACTTAGAAAGTTGATAATTGTGGGCAATGTCAGAAATGTTATGAGAAACAAGAATTATGTAAAAGGATTGATGTAAATCATTGTTTCTAAGAGAAAGTGAGACAGGAATGCAAAAAAGCGTTGTTTTTGGACGGCAATGAAGAATTGACTATGTTTTGCGATTTCTCCTGCTCAGAAAGACTTAGAAAGTTGATAATTGTGGGCAATGTTAGAAATGTCATGAGAAACAAGAATTATGTAAAATGATTGATGTAAATCATTGTTTCTAAGAGAAAGTGAGACAGGAATGCAAAAAAGCGTTGTTTTTGGACGGCAATGAAGAAATGACTATGTTTTGCGATTTCTCCTGCTCAGAAAGACTTAGAAAGTTGATAATTGTGGGAAATGTTAGAAATGTCATGAGAAACAAGAATTATGTAAAAGGATTGATGTAAATCATTGTTTCCAAGAGAAAGGGAGACAGGAGTGTAAAAAAGCGTTGTTTTTGGACGGCAATGAAGAAATGACTATGTTTTGCGATTTCTCCTGCTCAGAAAGACTTAGAAAGTTGATAATTGTGGGCAATGTTAGAAATGTCATGAGAAACAAGAATTATGTAAAAGGATTGATGTAAATCATTGTTTACAAGAGAAAGTGAGACAGGAATGCAAAAAAGCGTTGTTTTTGTACGGCAATGAAGAAATGACTATGTTTTGCAATTTCTCCTGCTCAGAAAGACTTAGAAAGTTGATAACTGTGGGCAATGTTAGAAATGTCATGAGAAAAAAGAATTATGTAAAAGGATTGATGTGAATCATTGTTTCTAAGAGAAAGTGAGACAGGAATGCAAAAAAGCGTTGTTTTTGGACGGCAATGAAGAAATGACTATGTTTTGCGATTTCTCCTGCTCAGAAAGACTTAGAAAGTTGATAATTGTGGGCAATGTTAGAAATGTCATGAGAAACAAGAATTATGTAAATGGATTGATGAAAATCATTGTTTCTAAGAGAAAGTGAGACAGGAATGCAAAAAAGCGTTGTTTTTGGACGGCAATGAAGAAATGACTATGTTTTGCGATTTCTCCTGCTCAGAAAGACTTAGAAAGTTGATAATTGTGGGCAATGTTAGAAATGTCATGAGAAACAAGAATTATGTAAAAGGATTGATGTAAATCATTGTTTCTAAGAGAAAGTGAGACAGGAATGCAAAAAAGCGTTGTTTTTGAACGGCAATGAAGAAATGACTATATTTTGCAATTTCTCCTGCTCAGAAAGACTTAGAAAGTTGATAATTGTGGGCAATGTTAGAAATGTCATGAGAACCAAGAATTATGTAAAAGGATTGATGTAAATCATTGTTTACAAGAGAAAGTGAGACAGGAATGCAAAAAAGCGTTGTTTTTGGACGGCAATGAAGAAATGACTATGTTTTGCGATTTCTCGTGCTCAGAAAGACTTAGAAAGTTGATAATTGTGGACAATGTTAGAAATGTCATGAGAATCAAGAATTATGTAAAAGGATTGATGAAAATCATTGTTTCTAAGAGAAAGTGAGACAGGAATGCAAAAAAGCGTTGTTTTTGTACGGCAATGAAGAAATGACTATGTTTTGCGATTTCTCCTGCTCAGAAAGACTTAGAAAGCTGATAATTGTGGGCAATGTTAGAAATGTCATGAGAAACAAGAATTATGTAAAAGGATTGATGTAAATCATTGTTTCTAAGAGAAAGTGAGACAGGAATGCAAAAAAGCGTTGTTTTTGGACGGCAATGAAGAAATGACTATGTTTTGCGATTTCTCCTGCTCAGAAAGACTTAGAAAGTTGATAATTGTGGGCAATGTTAGAAATGTCATGAGAAACAAGAATTATGTTAACGAATTGATGTAAGTCATTGTTTCCAAGAGAAAGGGAGACAGGAGTGTAAAAAAGCGTTGTTTTTGGACGGCAATGAAGAAATGACTATGTTTTGCGATTTCTCTTGCTCAGAAAGACTTAGAAAGTTGATAATTATGGGCAATGTTAGAAATGTTATGAGAAACAAGAATTATGTAAAAGGATTGATGTAAATCATTGTTTCTAAGAGAAAGTGAGACAGAAATGCAAAAAAGCGTTGTTTTTGTACGGCAATGAAGAAATGACTATGTTTTGCAATTTCTCCTGCTCAGAAAGACTTAGAAAGTTGATAATTGTGGGCAATGTTAGAAATGTCATGAGAAACAAGAATTATGTAAAAGGATTGATGTAAATCATTGTTTCTAAGAGAAAGTGAGACAGGAATGCAAAAAAGCGTTGTTTTTGGACGGGAATGAAGAAATGACTATGTTTTGCGATTTCTCCTGCTCAGAAAGACTTAGAAAGTTGATAATTGTAGGCAATGTTAGAAATGTCATGAGAAACAAGAATTATGTAAAAGGATTTATGTAAATCATTGTTTACAAGAGAAAGTGAGACAGAAATGCAAAAAAGCGTTGTTTTTGTACGGCAATGAAGAAATGACTATGTTTTGCAATTTCTCCTGCTCAGAAAGACTTAGAAATTTGATAACTGTGGGCAATGTTAGAAATGTCATGAGAAACAAGAATTATGTAAAAGGATTCATGTAAATCATTGTTTACAAGAGAAAGTGAGACAGAAATGCAAAAAAGCGTTGTTTTTGTACGGCAATGAAGAAATGACTATGTTTTGCAATTTCTCCTGCTCAGAAAGACTTAGAAAGTTGATAACTGTGGGCAATGTTAGAAATGTCAAGAGAAACAAGAATTATGTAAAAGGATTCATGTAAATCATTGTTTACAAGAGAAAGTGAGACAGGAATGCAAAAAGCGTTGTTTTTGTACGGCAATGAAGAAATGACTATGTTTTGCGATTTCTCTTGCTCAGAAAGACTTAGAAAGTTGATAAATGTGGGCAATGTTAGAAATGTCATGAGAAAAAAGAATTATGTAAAAGGATTGATGTGAATCATTGTTTCTAAGAGAAAGTGAGACAGGAATGCAAAAAAGCGTTGTTTTTGGACGGCAATGAAGAAATGACTATGTTTTGCGATTTCTCTTGCTCAGAAAGACTTAGAAAGTTGATAATTGTGGGCAATGTTAGAAATGTCATGAGAAAAAAGAATTATGTAAAAGGATTGATGTGAATCATTGTTTCTAAGAGAAAGTGAGACAGGAATGCAAAAAAGCGTTGTTTTTGGACGGCAATGAAGAAATGACTATGTTTTGCGATTTCTCCTGCTCAGAAAGACTTTGAAAGTTGATAATTGTGGGCAATGTTAGAAATGTCATGAGAAACAAGAATTATGTAAAAGGATTGATGTAAGTCATTGTTTCCAAGCGAAAGGGAGACAGGAGTGTAAAAAAGCGTTGTTTTTGGACGGCAATGAAGAAATGACTATATTTTGCGATTTCTCCTGCTCAGGAAGACTTAGAAAGTTGATAATTGTGGGCAATGTCAGAAATGTTATGAGAAACAAGAATTATGTAAAAGGATTGATGTAAATCATTGTTTCTAAGAGAAAGTGAGACAGGAATGCAAAAAAGCGTTGTTTTTGGACGGCAATGAAGAATTGACTATGTTTTGCGATTTCTCCTGCTCAGAAAGACTTAGAAAGTTGATAATTGTGGGCAATGTTAGAAATGTTATGAGAAACAAGAATTATGTAAAAGGATTGATGTAAATCATTGTTTCTAAGAGAAAGTGAGACAGGAATGCAAAAAAGCGTTGTTTTTGGACGGCAATGAAGAAATGACTATGTTTTGCGATTTCTCCTGCTCAGAAAGACTTAGAAAGTTGATAATTGTGGGCAATGTTAGAAATGTCATGAGAAACAAGAATTATGTAAAAGGATTGATGTAAGTCATTGTTTCCAAGAGAAAGGGAGACAGGAGTGTAAAAAAGCGTTGTTTTTGGACGGCAATGAAGAAATGACTATGTTTTGCGATTTCTCCTGCTCAGAAAGACTTAGAAAGTTGATAATAGAAGCAATGTTAGAAATGTCATGAGAAACAAGAATTATGTAAAAGGATTGATGTAAATCATTGTTTCTAAGAGAAAGTGAGACAGAAATGCAAAAAAGCGTTGTTTTTGTACGGCAATGAAGAAATGACTATGTTTTGCAATTTCTCCTGCTCAGAAAGACTTAGAAAGTTGATAATTGTGGGCAATGTTAGAAATGTCATGAGAAACAAGAATTATGTAAAAGGATTGATGTAAATCATTGTTTCTAAGAGAAAGTGAGACAGGAATGCAAAAAAGCGTTGTTTTTGGACGGGAATGAAGAAATGACTATGTTTTGCGATTTCTCCTGCTCAGAAAGACTTAGAAAGTTGATAATTGTGGGAAATGGTAGAAATGTCATGAGAAACAAGAATTATGTAAAAGTATTGATGTAAGTCATTGTTTCCAAGCGAAAGGGAGACAGGAGTGTAAAAAAGCGTTGTTTTTGGACGGCAATCAAGAAATGACTATGTTTTGCGATTTCTCCTGCTCAGAAAGACTTAGAAAGTTGATAATTGTGGGCAATGTTAGAAATGTCATGAGAACCAAGAATTATGTAAAAGGATTGATGTAAATCATTGTTTACAAGAGAAAGTGAGACAGGAATGCAAAAAAGCGTTGTTTTTGTACGGCAATGAAGAAATGACTATGTTTTGCGATTTCTCCTGCTCAGAAAGACTTAGAAAGTTGATAATTGTGGGCAATGTTAGAAATGTCATGAGAAACAAGAATTATGTAAAAGGATTGATGTAAATCATTGTTTCTAAGAGAAAGTGAGACAGGAATGCAAAAAAGCGTTGTTTTTGGACGGCAATGAAGAAATGACTATGTTTTGCGATTTCTCCTGCTCAGAAAGACTTAGAAAGTTGATAATTGTGGGCAATGTTAGAAATGTCATGAGAAACAAGAATTATGTAAAAGGATTGATGTAAATCATTGTTTCTAAGAGAAAGTGAGACAGGAATGCAAAAAAGCGTTGTTTTTGGACGGCAATGAAGAAATGACTATATTTTGCAATTTCTCCTGCTCAGAAAGACTTAGAAAGTTGATAATTGTGGGCAATGTTAGAAATGTCATGAGAAACAAGAATTATGTAAAAGGATTGATGTAAATCATTGTTTACAAGAGAAAGTGAGACAGGAATGCAAAAAAGCGTTGTTTTTGTACGGCAATGAAGAAATGACTATGTTTTGCAATTTCTCCTGCTCAGAAAGACTTAGAAAGTTGATAATTGTGGGCAATGTTAGAAATGTCATGAGAACCAAGAATTATGTAAAAGGATTGATGTAAATCATTGTTTACAAGAGAAAGTGAGACAGGAATGCAAAAAAGCGTTGTTTTTGTACGGCAATGAAGAAATGACTATGTTTTGCGATTTCTCCTGCTCAGAAAGACTTAGAAAGTTGATAATTGTGGGCAATGTTAGAAATGTCATGAGAAACAAGAATTATGTAAAAGGATTGATGTAAGTCATTGTTTCCAAGAGAAAGGGAGACAGGAGTGTAAAAAAGCGTTGTTTTTGGACGGCAATGAAGAAATGACTATGTTTTGCGATATCTCTTGCTCAGAAAGACTTAGAAAGTTGATAATTATGGGCAATGTTAGAAATGTTATGAGAAACAAGAATTATGTAAAAGGATTGATGTAAATCATTGTTTCTAAGAGAAAGTGAGACAGGAATGCAAAAAAGCGTTGTTTTTGGACGGCAATGAAGAAATGACTATGTTTTGCGATTTCTCCTGCTCAGAAAGACTTAGAAAGTTGATAATTGTGGGCAATGTTAGAAATGTCATGAGAAACAAGAATTATGTAAAAGGATTGATGTAAATCATTGTTTCTAAGAGAAAGTGAGACAGAAATGCAAAAAAGCGTTGTTTTTGTACGGCAATGAAGAAATGACTATGTTTTGCAATTTCTCCTGCTCAGAAAGACTTAGAAAGTTGATAATTGTGGGCAATGTTAGAAATGTCATGAGAAACAAGAATTATGTAAAAGGATTGATGTAAATCATTGTTTCTAAGAGAAAGTGAGACAGGAATGCAAAAAAAGCGTTGTTTTTGGACGGGAATGAAGAAATGACTATGTTTTGCGATTTCTCCTGCTCAGAAAGACTTAGAAAGTTGATAATTGTGGGCAATGTTAGAAATGTCATGAGAAACAAGAATTATGTAAAAGGATTTATGTAAATCATTGTTTACAAGAGAAAGTGAGACAGAAATGCAAAAAAGCGTTGTTTTTGTACGGCAATGAAGAAATGACTATGTTTTGCAATTTCTCCTGCTCAGAAAGACTTAGAAAGTTGATAACTGTGGGCAATGTTAGAAATGTCATGAGAAACAAGAATTATGTAAAAGGATTCATGTAAATCATTGTTTACAAGAGAAAGTGAGACAGAAATGCAAAAAAACGTTGTTTTTGTACGGCAATGAAGAAATGACTATGTTTTGCAATTTCTCCTGCTCAGAAAGACTTAGAAAGTTGATAACTGTGGGCAATGTTAGAAATGTCATGAGAAACAAGAATTATGTAAAAGGATTCATGTAAATCATTGTTTCCAAGCGAAAGGGAGACAGGAGTGTAAAAAAGCGTTGTTTTTGGACGGCAATCAAGAAATGACTATGTTTTGCGATTTCTCCTGCTCAGAAAGACTTAGAAAGTTGATAATTGTGGGCAATGTTAGAAATGTCATGAGAACCAAGAATTATGTAAAAGGATTGATGTAAATCATTGTTTACAAGAGAAAGTGAGACAGGAATGCAAAAAAGCGTTGTTTTTGTACGGCAATGAAGAAATGACTATGTTTTGCGATTTCTCCTGCTCAGAAAGACTTAGAAAGTTGATAATTGTGGGCAATGTTAGAAATGTCATGAGAAACAAGAATTATGTAAAAGGATTGATGTAAATCATTGTTTCTAAGAGAAAGTGAGACAGGAATGCAAAAAAGCGTTGTTTTTGGACGGCAATGAAGAAATGACTATGTTTTGCGATTTCTCCTGCTCAGAAAGACTTAGAAAGTTGATAATTGTGGGCAATGTTAGAAATGTCATGAGAAACAAGAATTATGTAAAAGGATTGATGTAAATCATTGTTTCTAAGAGAAAGTGAGACAGGAATGCAAAAAAGCGTTGTTTTTGGACGGCAATGAAGAAATGACTATATTTTGCAATTTCTCCTGCTCAGAAAGACTTAGAAAGTTGATAATTGTGGGCAATGTTAGAAATGTCATGAGAAACAAGAATTATGTAAAAGGATTGATGTAAATCATTGTTTACAAGAGAAAGTGAGACAGGAATGCAAAAAAGCGTTGTTTTTGTACGGCAATGAAGAAATGACTATGTTTTGCAATTTCTCCTGCTCAGAAAGACTTAGAAAGTTGATAATTGTGGGCAATGTTAGAAATGTCATGAGAACCAAGAATTATGTAAAAGGATTGATGTAAATCATTGTTTACAAGAGAAAGTGAGACAGGAATGCAAAAAAGCGTTGTTTTTGTACGGCAATGAAGAAATGACTATGTTTTGCGATTTCTCCTGCTCAGAAAGACTTAGAAAGTTGATAATTGTGGGCAATGTTAGAAATGTCATGAGAAACAAGAATTATGTAAAAGGATTGATGTAAGTCATTGTTTCCAAGAGAAAGGGAGACAGGAGTGTAAAAAAGCGTTGTTTTTGGACGGCAATGAAGAAATGACTATGTTTTGCGATATCTCTTGCTCAGAAAGACTTAGAAAGTTGATAATTATGGGCAATGTTAGAAATGTTATGAGAAACAAGAATTATGTAAAAGGATTGATGTAAATCATTGTTTCTAAGAGAAAGTGAGACAGGAATGCAAAAAAGCGTTGTTTTTGGACGGCAATGAAGAAATGACTATGTTTTGCGATTTCTCCTGCTCAGAAAGACTTAGAAAGTTGATAATTGTGGGCAATGTTAGAAATGTCATGAGAAACAAGAATTATGTAAAAGGATTGATGTAAATCATTGTTTCTAAGAGAAAGTGAGACAGAAATGCAAAAAAGCGTTGTTTTTGTACGGCAATGAAGAAATGACTATGTTTTGCAATTTCTCCTGCTCAGAAAGACTTAGAAAGTTGATAATTGTGGGCAATGTTAGAAATGTCATGAGAAACAAGAATTATGTAAAAGGATTGATGTAAATCATTGTTTCTAAGAGAAAGTGAGACAGGAATGCAAAAAAAGCGTTGTTTTTGGACGGGAATGAAGAAATGACTATGTTTTGCGATTTCTCCTGCTCAGAAAGACTTAGAAAGTTGATAATTGTGGGCAATGTTAGAAATGTCATGAGAAACAAGAATTATGTAAAAGGATTTATGTAAATCATTGTTTACAAGAGAAAGTGAGACAGAAATGCAAAAAAGCGTTGTTTTTGTACGGCAATGAAGAAATGACTATGTTTTGCAATTTCTCCTGCTCAGAAAGACTTAGAAAGTTGATAACTGTGGGCAATGTTAGAAATGTCATGAGAAACAAGAATTATGTAAAAGGATTCATGTAAATCATTGTTTACAAGAGAAAGTGAGACAGAAATGCAAAAAAGCGTTGTTTTTGTACGGCAATGAAGAAATGACTATGTTTTGCAATTTCTCCTGCTCAGAAAGACTTAGAAAGTTGATAACTGTGGGCAATGTTAGAAATGTCATGAGAAACAAGAATTATGTAAAAGGATTCATGTAAATCATTGTTTCCAAGCGAAAGGGAGACAGGAGTGTAAAAAAGCGTTGTTTTTGGACGGCAATCAAGAAATGACTATGTTTTGCGATTTCTCCTGCTCAGAAAGACTTAGAAAGTTGATAATTGTGGGCAATGTTAGAAATGTCATGAGAACCAAGAATTATGTAAAAGGATTGATGTAAATCATTGTTTACAAGAGAAAGTGAGACAGGAATGCAAAAAAGCGTTGTTTTTGTACGGCAATGAAGAAATGACTATGTTTTGCGATTTCTCCTGCTCAGAAAGACTTAGAAAGTTGATAATTGTGGGCAATGTTAGAAATGTCATGAGAAACAAGAATTATGTAAAAGGATTGATGTAAATCATTGTTTCTAAGAGAAAGTGAGACAGGAATGCAAAAAAGCGTTGTTTTTGGACGGCAATGAAGAAATGACTATGTTTTGCGATTTCTCCTGCTCAGAAAGACTTAGAAAGTTGATAATTGTGGGCAATGTTAGAAATGTCATGAGAAACAAGAATTATGTAAAAGGATTGATGTAAATCATTGTTTCTAAGAGAAAGTGAGACAGGAATGCAAAAAAGCGTTGTTTTTGGACGGCAATGAAGAAATGACTATGTTTTGCAATTTCTCCTGCTCAGAAAGACTTAGAAAGTTGATAATTGTGGGCAATGTTAGAAATGTCATGAGAAACAAGAATTATGTAAAAGGATTGATGTAAATCATTGTTTACAAGAGAAAGTGAGACAGGAATGCAAAAAAGCGTTGTTTTTGTACGGCAATGAAGAAATGACTATGTTTTGCAATTTCTCCTGCTCAGAAAGACTTAGAAAGTTGATAATTGTGGGCAATGTTAGAAATGTCATGAGAACCAAGAATTATGTAAAAGGATTGATGTAAATCATTGTTTACAAGAGAAAGTGAGACAGGAATGCAAAAAAGCGTTGTTTTTGTACGGCAATGAAGAAATGACTATGTTTTGCGATTTCTCCTGCTCAGAAAGACTTAGAAAGTTGATAATTGTGGGCAATGTTAGAAATGTCATGAGAAACAAGAATTATGTAAAAGGATTGATGTAAGTCATTGTTTCCAAGAGAAAGGGAGACAGGAGTGTAAAAAAGCGTTGTTTTTGGACGGCAATGAAGAAATGACTATGTTTTGCGATATCTCTTGCTCAGAAAGACTTAGAAAGTTGATAATTATGGGCAATGTTAGAAATGTTATGAGAAACAAGAATTATGTAAAAGGATTGATGTAAATCATTGTTTCTAAGAGAAAGTGAGACAGGAATGCAAAAAAGCGTTGTTTTTGGACGGCAATGAAGAAATGACTATGTTTTGCGATTTCTCCTGCTCAGAAAGACTTAGAAAGTTGATAATTGTGGGCAATGTTAGAAATGTCATGAGAAACAAGAATTATGTAAAAGGATTGATGTAAATCATTGTTTCTAAGAGAAAGTGAGACAGGAATGCAAAAAAAGCGTTGTTTTTGGACGGGAATGAAGAAATGACTATGTTTTGCGATTTCTCCTGCTCAGAAAGACTTAGAAAGTTGATAATTGTGGGCAATGTTAGAAATGTCATGAGAAACAAGAATTATGTAAAAGGATTTATGTAAATCATTGTTTACAAGAGAAAGTGAGACAGAAATGCAAAAAAGCGTTGTTTTTGTACGGCAATGAAGAAATGACTATGTTTTGCAATTTCTCCTGCTCAGAAAGACTTAGAAAGTTGATAACTGTGGGCAATGTTAGAAATGTCATGAGAAACAAGAATTATGTAAAAGGATTCATGTAAATCATTGTTTACAAGAGAAAGTGAGACAGAAATGCAAAAAAGCGTTGTTTTTGTACGGCAATGAAGAAATGACTATGTTTTGCAATTTCTCCTGCTCAGAAAGACTTAGAAAGTTGATAACTGTGGGCAATGTTAGAAATGTCAAGAGAAACAAGAATTATGTAAAAGGATTCATGTAAATCATTGTTTACAAGAGAAAGTGAGACAGGAATGCAAAAAGCGTTGTTTTTGTACGGCAATGAAGAAATGACTATGTTTTGCGATTTCTCTTGCTCAGAAAGACTTAGAAAGTTGATAATTGTGGGCAATGTTAGAAATGTCATGAGAAAAAAGAATTATGTAAAAGGATTGATGTGAATCATTGTTTCTAAGAGAAAGTGAGACAGGAATGCAAAAAAGCGTTGTTTTTAGACGGCAATGAAGAAATGACTATGTTTTGCGATTTCTCTTGCTCAGAAAGACTTAGAAAGTTGATAATTGTGGGCAATGTTAGAAATGTCATGAGAAAAAAGAATTATGTAAAAGGATTGATGTGAATCATTGTTTCTAAGAGAAAGTGAGACAGGAATGCAAAAAAGCGTTGTTTTTGGACGGCAATGAAGAAATGACTATGTTTTGCGATTTCTCCTGCTCAGAAAGACTTTGAAAGTTGATAATTGTGGGCAATGTTAGAAATGTCATGAGAAACAAGAATTATGTAAAAGGATTGATGTAAGTCATTGTTTCCAAGCGAAAGGGAGACAGGAGTGTAAAAAAGCGTTGTTTTTGGACGGCAATGAAGAAATGACTATATTTTGCGATTTCTCCTGCTCAGGAAGACTTAGAAAGTTGATAATTGTGGGCAATGTCAGAAATGTTATGAGAAACAAGAATTATGTAAAAGGATTGATGTAAATCATTGTTTCTAAGAGAAAGTGAGACAGGAATGCAAAAAAGCGTTGTTTTTGGACGGCAATGAAGAATTGACTATGTTTTGCGATTTCTCCTGCTCAGAAAGACTTAGAACGTTGATAATTGTGGGAAATGTTAGAAATCTTATGAGAAACAAGAATTATGTAAAAGGATTGATGTAAATCATTGTTTCTAAGAGAAAGTGAGACAGAAATGCAAAAAAGCGTTGTTTTTGTACGGCAATGAAGAAATGACTATGTTTTGCAATTTCTCCTGCTCAGAAAGACTTAGAAAGTTGATAATTGTGGGCAATGTTAGAAATGTCATGAGAAACAAGAATTATGTAAAAGGATTGATGTAAATCATTGTTTCTAAGAGAAAGTGAGACAGGAATGCAAAAAAGCGTTGTTTTTGGACGGGAATGAAGAAATGACTATGTTTTGCGATTTCTCCTGCTCAGAAAGACTTAGAAAGTTGATAATTGTGGGCAATGTTAGAAATGTCATGAGAAACAAGAATTATGTAAAAGGATTGATGTAAATCATTGTTTACAAGAGAAAGTGAGACAGGAATGCAAAAAAGCGTTGTTTTTGTACGGCAATGAAGAAATGACTATGTTTTGCAATTTCTCCTGCTCAGAAAGACTTAGAAAGTTGATAATTGTGGGCAATGTTAGAAATGTCATGAGAACCAAGAATTATGTAAAAGGATTGATGTAAATCATTGTTTACAAGAGAAAGTGAGACAGGAATGCAAAAAAGCGTTGTTTTTGTACGGCAATGAAGAAATGACTATGTTTTGCGATTTCTCCTGCTCAGAAAGACTTAGAAAGTTGATAATTGTGGGCAATGTTAGAAATGTCATGAGAAACAAGAATTATGTAAAAGGATTGATGTAAGTCATTGTTTCCAAGAGAAAGGGAGACAGGAGTGTAAAAAAGCGTTGTTTTTGGACGGCAATGAAGAAATGACTATGTTTTGCGATATCTCTTGCTCAGAAAGACTTAGAAAGTTGATAATTATGGGCAATGTTAGAAATGTTATGAGAAACAAGAATTATGTAAAAGGATTGATGTAAATCATTGTTTCTAAGAGAAAGTGAGACAGGAATGCAAAAAAGCGTTGTTTTTGGACGGCAATGAAGAAATGACTATGTTTTGCGATTTCTCCTGCTCAGAAAGACTTAGAAAGTTGATAATTGTGGGCAATGTTAGAAATGTCATGAGAAACAAGAATTATGTAAAAGGATTGATGTAAATCATTGTTTCTAAGAGAAAGTGAGACAGAAATGCAAAAAAAGCGTTGTTTTTGTACGGCAATGAAGAAATGACTATGTTTTGCAATTTCTCCTGCTCAGAAAGACTTAGAAAGTTGATAATTGTGGGCAATGTTAGAAATGTCATGAGAAACAAGAATTATGTAAAAGGATTGATGTAAATCATTGTTTCTAAGAGAAAGTGAGACAGGAATGCAAAAAAAGCGTTGTTTTTGGACGGGAATGAAGAAATGACTATGTTTTGCGATTTCTCCTGCTCAGAAAGACTTAGAAAGTTGATAATTGTGGGCAATGTTAGAAATGTCATGAGAAACAAGAATTATGTAAAAGGATTTATGTAAATCATTGTTTACAAGAGAAAGTGAGACAGAAATGCAAAAAAGCGTTGTTTTTGTACGGCAATGAAGAAATGACTATGTTTTGCAATTTCTCCTGCTCAGAAAGACTTAGAAAGTTGATAACTGTGGGCAATGTTAGAAATGTCATGAGAAACAAGAATTATGTAAAAGGATTCATGTAAATCATTGTTTCCAAGCGAAAGGGAGACAGGAGTGTAAAAAAGCGTTGTTTTTGGACGGCAATCAAGAAATGACTATGTTTTGCGATTTCTCCTGCTCAGAAAGACTTAGAAAGTTGATAATTGTGGGCAATGTTAGAAATGTCATGAGAACCAAGAATTATGTAAAAGGATTGATGTAAATCATTGTTTACAAGAGAAAGTGAGACAGGAATGCAAAAAAGCGTTGTTTTTGTACGGCAATGAAGAAATGACTATGTTTTGCGATTTCTCCTGCTCAGAAAGACTTAGAAAGTTGATAATTGTGGGCAATGTTAGAAATGTCATGAGAAACAAGAATTATGTAAAAGGATTGATGTAAATCATTGTTTCTAAGAGAAAGTGAGACAGGAATGCAAAAAAGCGTTGTTTTTGGACGGCAATGAAGAAATGACTATGTTTTGCGATTTCTCCTGCTCAGAAAGACTTAGAAAGTTGATAATTGTGGGCAATGTTAGAAATGTCATGAGAAACAAGAATTATGTAAAAGGATTGATGTAAATCATTGTTTCTAAGAGAAAGTGAGACAGGAATGCAAAAAAGCGTTGTTTTTGGACGGCAATGAAGAAATGACTATGTTTTGCAATTTCTCCTGCTCAGAAAGACTTAGAAAGTTGATAATTGTGGGCAATGTTAGAAATGTCATGAGAAACAAGAATTATGTAAAAGGATTGATGTAAATCATTGTTTACAAGAGAAAGTGAGACAGGAATGCAAAAAAGCGTTGTTTTTGTACGGCAATGAAGAAATGACTATGTTTTGCAATTTCTCCTGCTCAGAAAGACTTAGAAAGTTGATAATTGTGGGCAATGTTAGAAATGTCATGAGAACCAAGAATTATGTAAAAGGATTGATGTAAATCATTGTTTACAAGAGAAAGTGAGACAGGAATGCAAAAAAGCGTTGTTTTTGTACGGCAATGAAGAAATGACTATGTTTTGCGATATCTCCTGCTCAGAAAGACTTAGAAAGTTGATAATTGTGGGCAATGTTAGAAATGTCATGAGAAACAAGAATTATGTAAAAGGATTGATGTAAGTCATTGTTTCCAAGAGAAAGGGAGACAGGAGTGTAAAAAAGCGTTGTTTTTGGACGGCAATGAAGAAATGACTATGTTTTGCGATATCTCTTGCTCAGAAAGACTTAGAAAGTTGATAATTATGGGCAATGTTAGAAATGTTATGAGAAACAAGAATTATGTAAAAGGATTGATGTAAATCATTGTTTCTAAGAGAAAGTGAGACAGGAATGCAAAAAAGCGTTGTTTTTGGACGGCAATGAAGAAATGACTATGTTTTGCGATTTCTCCTGCTCAGAAAGACTTAGAAAGTTGATAATTGTGGGCAATGTTAGAAATGTCATGAGAAACAAGAATTATGTAAAAGGATTGATGTAAATCATTGTTTCTAAGAGAAAGTGAGACAGAAATGCAAAAAAGCGTTGTTTTTGTACGGCAATGAAGAAATGACTATGTTTTGCAATTTCTCCTGCTCAGAAAGACTTAGAAAGTTGATAATTGTGGGCAATGTTAGAAATGTCATGAGAAACAAGAATTATGTAAAAGGATTGATGTAAATCATTGTTTCTAAGAGAAAGTGAGACAGGAATGCAAAAAAAGCGTTGTTTTTGGACGGGAATGAAGAAATGACTATGTTTTGCGATTTCTCCTGCTCAGAAAGACTTAGAAAGTTGATAATTGTGGGCAATGTTAGAAATGTCATGAGAAACAAGAATTATGTAAAAGGATTTATGTAAATCATTGTTTACAAGAGAAAGTGAGACAGAAATGCAAAAAAGCGTTGTTTTTGTACGGCAATGAAGAAATGACTATGTTTTGCAATTTCTCCTGCTCAGAAAGACTTAGAAAGTTGATAACTGTGGGCAATGTTAGAAATGTCATGAGAAACAAGAATTATGTAAAAGGATTCATGTAAATCATTGTTTACAAGAGAAAGTGAGACAGAAATGCAAAAAAGCGTTGTTTTTGTACGGCAATGAAGAAATGACTATGTTTTGCAATTTCTCCTGCTCAGAAAGACTTAGAAAGTTGATAATTGTGGGCAATGTTAGAAATGTCAAGAGAAACAAGAATTATGTAAAAGGATTCATGTAAATCATTGTTTACAAGAGAAAGTGAGACAGGAATGCAAAAAGCGTTGTTTTTGTACGGCAATGAAGAAATGACTATGTTTTGCTATTTCTCTTGCTCAGAAAGACTTAGAAAGTTGATAATTGTGGGCAATGTTAGAAATGTCATGAGAAAAAAGAATTATGTAAAAGGATTGATGTGAATCATTGTTTCTAAGAGAAAGTGAGACAGGAATGCAAAAAAGCGTTGTTTTTAGACGGCAATGAAGAAATGACTATGTTTTGCGATTTCTCTTGCTCAGAAAGACTTAGAAAGTTGATAATTTTGGGCAATGTTAGAAATGTCATGAGAAAAAAGAATTATGTAAAAGGATTGATGTGAATCATTGTTTCTAAGAGAAAGTGAGACAGGAATGCAAAAAAGCGTTGTTTTTGGACGGCAATGAAGAAATGACTATGTTTTGCGATTTCTCCTGCTCAGAAAGACTTTGAAAGTTGATAATTGTGGGCAATGTTAGAAATGTCATGAGAAACAAGAATTATGTAAAAGGATTGATGTAAGTCATTGTTTCCAAGCGAAAGGGAGACAGGAGTGTAAAAAAGCGTTGTTTTTGGACGGCAATGAAGAAATGACTATATTTTGCGATTTCTCCTGCTCAGGAAGACTTAGAAAGTTGATAATTGTGGGCAATGTCAGAAATGTTATGAGAAACAAGAATTATGTAAAAGGATTGATGTAAATCATTGTTTCTAAGAGAAAGTGAGACAAGAATGCAAAAAAGCGTTGTTTTTGGACGGCAATGAAGAATTGACTATGTTTTGCGATTTCTCCTGCTCAGAAAGACTTAGAACGTTGATAATTGTGGGAAATGTTAGAAATCTTATGAGAAACAAGAATTATGTAAAAGGATTGATGTAAATCATTGTTTCTAAGAGAAAGTGAGACAGGAATGCAAAAAAGCGTTGTTTTTGGACGGCAATGAAGAAATGACTATGTTTTGCGATTTCTCCTGCTCAGAAAGACTTAGAAAGTTGATAATTGTGGGCAATGTTAGAAATGTCATGAGAAACAAGAATTATGTAAAAGGATTGATGTAAGTAATTGTTTCCAAGAGAAAGGGAGACAGGAGTGTAAAAAAGCGTTGTTTTTTGGACGGCAATGAAGAAATGACTATGTTTTGCGATTTCTCCTGCTCAGAAAGACTTAGAAAGTTGATAATAGAAGCAATGTTAGAAATGTCATGAGAAACAAGAATTATGTAAAAGGATTGATGTAAATCATTGTTTCTAAGAGAAAGTGAGACAGAAATGCAAAAAAGCGTTGTTTTTGTACGGCAATGAAGAAAAGACTATGTTTTGCAATTTCTCCTGCTCAGAAAGACTTAGAAAGTTGATAATTGTGGGCAATGTTAGAAATGTCATGAGAAACAAGAATTATGTAAAAGGATTGATGTAAATCATTGTTTCTAAGAGAAAGTGAGACAGGAATGCAAAAAAGCGTTGTTTTTGGACGGGAATGAAGAAATGACTATGTTTTGCGATTTCTCCTGCTCAGAAAGACTTAGAAAGTTGATAATTGTGGGAAATGGTAGAAATGTCATGAGAAACAAGAATTATGTAAAAGTATTGATGTAAGTCATTGTTTCCAAGCGAAAGGGAGACAGGAGTGTAAAAAAGCGTTGTTTTTGGACGGCAATCAAGAAATGACTATGTTTTGCGATTTCTCCTGCTCAGAAAGACTTAGAAAGTTGATAATTGTGGGCAATGTTAGAAATGTCATGAGAACCAAGAATTATGTAAAAGGATTGATGTAAATCATTGTTTACAAGAGAAAGTGAGACAGGAATGCAAAAAAGCGTTGTTTTTGTACGGCAATGAAGAAATGACTATGTTTTGCGATTTCTCCTGCTCAGAAAGACTTAGAAAGTTGATAATTGTGGGCAATGTTAGAAATGTCATGAGAAACAAGAATTATGTAAAAGGATTGATGTAAATCATTGTTTCTAAGAGAAAGTGAGACAGGAATGCAAAAAAGCGTTGTTTTTGGACGGCAATGAAGAAATGACTATGTTTTGCGATTTCTCCTGCTCAGAAAGACTTAGAAAGTTGATAATTGTGGGCAATGTTAGAAATGTCATGAGAAACAAGAATTATGTAAAAGGATTGATGTAAATCATTGTTTCTAAGAGAAAGTGAGACAGGAATGCAAAAAAGCGTTGTTTTTGGACGGCAATGAAGAAATGACTATGTTTTGCAATTTCTCCTGCTCAGAAAGACTTAGAAAGTTGATAATTGTGGGCAATGTTAGAAATGTCATGAGAAACAAGAATTATGTAAAAGGATTGATGTAAATCATTGTTTACAAGAGAAAGTGAGACAGGAATGCAAAAAAGCGTTGTTTTTGTACGGCAATGAAGAAATGACTATGTTTTGCAATTTCTCCTGCTCAGAAAGACTTAGAAAGTTGATAATTGTGGGCAATGTTAGAAATGTCATGAGAAACAAGAATTATGTAAAAGGATTGATGTAAATCATTGTTTCTAAGAGAAAGTGAGACAGGAATGCAAAAAAGCGTTGTTTTTGTACGGCAATGAAGAAATGACTATGTTTTGCGATTTCTCCTGCTCAGAAAGACTTAGAAAGTTGATAATTGTGGGCAATGTTAGAAATGTCATGAGAAAAAAGAATTATGTAAAAGGATTGATGTGAATCATTGTTTCTAAGAGAAAGTGAGACAGGAATGCAAAAAAGCGTTGTTTTTGGACGGCAATGAAGAAATGACTATGTTTTGCGATTTCTCCTGCTCAGAAAGACTTAGAAAGTTGATAATTGTGGGCAATGTTAGAAATGTCATGAGAAACAAGAATTATGTAAAAGGATTGATGTAAATCATTGTTTCTAAGAGAAAGTGAGACAGGAATGCAAAAAAGCGTTGTTTTTGGACGGCAATGAAGAAATGACTATGTTTTGCGATTTCTCCTGCTCAGAAAGACTTAGAAAGTTGATAATTGTGGGCAATGTTAGAAATGTCATGAGAAACAAGAATTATGTAAAAGGATTGATGTAAATCATTGTTTACAAGAGAAAGTGAGACAGGAATGCAAAAAAGCGTTGTTTTTGGACGGCAATGAAGAAATGACTATGTTTTGCGATTTCTTGTGCTCAGAAAGACTTAGAAAGTTGATAATTGTGGACAATGTTAGAAATGTCATGAGAAACAAGAATTATGTAAAAGGATTGATGAAAATCATTGTTTCTAAGAGAAAGTGAGACAGGAATGCAAAAAAGCGTTGTTTTTGTACGGCAATGAAGAAATGACTATGTTTTGCGATTTCTCCTGCTCAGAAAGACTTAGAAAGTTGATAATTGTGGGCAATGTTAGAAATGTCATGAGAAACAAGAATTATGTTAAAGATTTGATGTAAGTCATTGTTTCCAAGCGAAAGGGAGACAGGAGTGTAAAAAAGCGTTGTTTTTGGACGGCAATGAAGAAATGACTATATTTTGCGATTTCTCCTGCTCAGGAAGACTTAGAAAGTTGATAATTGTGGGCAATGTCAGAAATGTTATGAGAAACAAGAATTATGTAAAAGGATTGATGTAAATCATTGTTTCTAAGAGAAAGTGAGACAGGAATGCAAAAAAGCGTTGTTTTTGGACGGCAATGAAGAATTGACTATGTTTTGCGATTTCTCCTGCTCAGAAAGACTTAGAAAGTTGATAATTGTGGGAAATGTTAGAAATCTTATGAGAAACAAGAATTATGTAAAAGGATTGATGTAAATCATTGTTTCTAAGAGAAAGTGAGACAGGAATGCAAAAAAGCGTTGTTTTTGGACGGCAATGAAGAAATGACTATGTTTTGCGATTTCTCCTGCTCAGAAAGACTTAGAAAGTTGATAATTGTGGGCAATGTTAGAAATGTCATGAGAAACAAGAATTATGTAAAAGGATTGATGTAAGTCATTGTTTCCAAGAGAAAGGGAGACAGGAGTGTAAAAAAGCGTTGTTTTTGGACGGCAATGAAGAAATGACTATGTTTTGCGATTTCTCCTGCTCAGAAAGACTTAGAAAGTTGATAATAGAAGCAATGTTAGAAATGTCATGAGAAACAAGAATTATGTAAAAGGATTGATGTAAATCATTGTTTCTAAGAGAAAGTGAGACAGAAATGCAAAAAAGCGTTGTTTTTGTACGGCAATGAAGAAATGACTATGTTTTGCAATTTCTCCTGCTCAGAAAGACTTAGAAAGTTGATAATTGTGGGCAATGTTAGAAATGTCATGAGAAACAAGAATTATGTAAAAGGATTGATGTAAATCATTGTTTCTAAGAGAAAGTGAGACAGGAATGCAAAAAAGCGTTGTTTTTGGACGGGAATGAAGAAATGACTATGTTTTGCGATTTCTCCTGCTCAGAAAGACTTAGAAAGTTGATAATTGTGGGAAATGGTAGAAATGTCATGAGAAACAAGAATTATGTAAAAGTATTGATGTAAGTCATTGTTTCCAAGCGAAAGGGAGACAGGAGTGTAAAAAAGCGTTGTTTTTGGACGGCAATGAAGAAATGACTATGTTTTGCGATTTCTCCTGCTCAGAAAGACTTAGAAAGTTGATAATTGTGGGCAATGTTAGAAATGTCATGAGAACCAAGAATTATGTAAAAGGATTGATGTAAATCATTGTTTACAAGAGAAAGTGAGACAGGAATGCAAAAAAGCGTTGTTTTTGTACGGCAATGAAGAAATGACTATGTTTTGCGATTTCTCCTGCTCAGAAAGACTTAGAAAGTTGATAATTGTGGGCAATGTTAGAAATGTCATGAGAAACAAGAATTATGTAAAAGGATTGATGTAAATCATTGTTTCTAAGAGAAAGTGAGACAGGAATGCAAAAAAGCGTTGTTTTTGGACGGCAATGAAGAAATGACTATGTTTTGCGATTTCTCCTGCTCAGAAAGACTTAGAAAGTTGATAATTGTGGGCAATGTTAGAAATGTCATGAGAAACAAGAATTATGTAAAAGGATTGATGTAAATCATTGTTTCTAAGAGAAAGTGAGACAGGAATGCAAAAAAGCGTTGTTTTTGGACGGCAATGAAGAAATGACTATGTTTTGCAATTTCTCCTGCTCAGAAAGACTTAGAAAGTTGATAATTGTGGGCAATGTTAGAAATGTCATGAGAAACAAGAATTATGTAAAAGGATTGATGTGAATCATTGTTTCTAAGAGAAAGTGAGACAGGAATGCAAAAAAGCGTTGTTTTTGGACGGCAATGAAGAAATGACTATGTTTTGCGATTTCTCCTGCTCAGAAAGACTTAGAAAGTTGATAATTGTGGGCAATGTTAGAAATGTCATGAGAAACAAGAATTATGTAAAAGGATTGATGTAAATCATTGTTTCTAAGAGAAAGTGAGACAGGAATGCAAAAAAGCGTTGTTTTTGGACGGCAATGAAGAAATGACTATGTTTTGCGATTTCTCCTGCTCAGAAAGACTTAGAAAGTTGATAATTGTGGGCAATGTTAGAAATGTCATGAGAAAAAAGAATTATGTAAAAGGATTGATGTGAATCATTGTTTCTAAGAGAAAGTGAGACAGGAATGCAAAAAAGCGTTGTTTTTGGACGGCAATGAAGAAATGACTATGTTTTGCGATTTCTCCTGCTCAGAAAGACTTAGAAAGTTGATAATTGTGGGCAATGTTAGAAATGTCATGAGAAACAAGAATTATGTAAAAGGATTGATGTAAATCATTGTTTCTAAGAGAAAGTGAGACAGGAATGCAAAAAAGCGTTGTTTTTGGACGGCAATGAAGAAATGACTATGTTTTGCGATTTCTCCTGCTCAGAAAGACTTAGAAAGTTGATAATTGTGGGCAATGTTAGAAATGTCATGAGAAACAAGAATTATGTAAAAGGATTGATGTAAATCATTGTTTACAAGAGAAAGTGAGACAGGAATGCAAAAAAGCGTTGTTTTTGGACGGCAATGAAGAAATGACTATGTTTTGCCATTTCTTGTGCTCAGAAAGACTTAGAAAGTTGATAATTGTGGACAATGTTAGAAATGTCATGAGAATCAAGAATTATGTAAAAGGATTGATGAAAATCATTGTTTCTAAGAGAAAGTGAGACAGGAATGCAAAAAAGCGTTGTTTTTGTACGGCAATGAAGAAATGACTATGTTTTGCGATTTCTCCTGCTCAGAAAGACTTAGAAAGTTGATAATTGTGGGCAATGTTAGAAATGTTATGAGAAACAAGAATTATGTAAAAGGATTGATGTAAATCATTGTTTACAAGAGAAAGTGAGACAGGAATGCAAAAAAGCGTTGTTTTTGGACTGCAATGAAGAAATGACTATGTTTTGCGATTTCTCGTGCTCAGAAAGACTTAGAAAGTTGATAATTGTGGACAATGTTAGAAATGTCATGAGAATCAAGAATTATGTAAAAGGATTGATGAAAATCATTGTTTCTAAGAGAAAGTGAGACAGGAATGCAAAAAAGCATTGTTTTTGTACGGCAATGAAGAAATGACTATGTTTTGCGATTTCTCCTGCTCAGAAAGACTTAGAAAGTTGATAATTGTGGGCAATGTTAGAAATGTTATGAGAAACAAGAATTATGTAAAAGGATTGATGTAAATCATTGTTTCTAAGAGAAAGTGAGACAGGAATGCAAAAAAGCGTTGTTTTTGGACGGCAATGAAGAAATGACTATGTTTTGCGATTTCTCCTGCTCAGAAAGACTTAGAAAGTTGATAATTGTGGGCAATGTTAGAAATGTCATGAGAAACAAGAATTATGTAAAAGGATTGATGTAAATCATTGTTTACAAGAGAAAGTGAGACAGGAATGCAAAAAAGCCTTGTTTTTGGACGGCAATGAAGAAATGACTATGTTTTGCGATTTCTTGTGCTCAGAAAGACTTAGAAAGTTGATAATTGTGGACAATGTTAGAGATGTCATGAGAAACAAGAATTATGTAAAAGGATTGATGAAAATCATTGTTTCTAAGAGAAAGTGAGACAGGAATGCAAAAAAGCGTTGTTTTTGTACGGCAATGAAGAAATGACTATGTTTTGCGATTTCTCCTGCTCAGAAAGACTTAGAAAGTTGATAATTGTGGGCAATGTTAGAAATGTCATGAGAAACAAGAATTATGTTAAAGATTTGATGTAAGTCATTGTTTCCAAGCGAAAGGGAGACAGGAGTGTAAAAAAGCGTTGTTTTTGGACGGCAATGAAGAAATGACTATATTTTGCGATTTCTCCTGCTCAGGAAGACTTAGAAAGTTGATAATTGTGGGCAATGTCAGAAATGTTATGAGAAACAAGAATTATGTAAAAGGATTGATGTAAATCATTGTTTCTAAGAGAAAGTGAGACAGGAATGCAAAAAAGCGTTGTTTTTGGACGGCAATGAAGAATTGACTATGTTTTGCGATTTCTCCTGCTCAGAAAGACTTAGAAAGTTGATAATTGTGGGAAATGTTAGAAATCTTATGAGAAACAAGAATTATGTAAAAGGATTGATGTAAATCATTGTTTCTAAGAGAAAGTGAGACAGGAATGCAAAAAAGCGTTGTTTTTGGACGGCAATGAAGAAATGACTATGTTTTGCGATTTCTCCTGCTCAGAAAGACTTAGAAAGTTGATAATTGTGGGCAATGTTAGAAATGTCATGAGAAACAAGAATTATGTAAAAGGATTGATGTAAGTCATTGTTTCCAAGAGAAAGGGAGACAGGAGTGTAAAAAAGCGTTGTTTTTGGACGGCAATGAAGTAATGACTATGTTTTGCGATTTCTCCTGCTCAGAAAGACTTAGAAAGTTGATAATAGAAGCAATGTTAGAAATGTCATGAGAAACAAGAATTATGTAAAAGGATTGATGTAAATCATTGTTTCTAAGAGAAAGTGAGACAGAAATGCAAAAAAGCGTTGTTTTTGTACGGCAATGAAGAAATGACTATGTTTTGCAATTTCTCCTGCTCAGAAAGACTTAGAAAGTTGATAATTGTGGGCAATGTTAGAAATGTCATGAGAAACAAGAATTATGTAAAAGGATTGATGTAAATCATTGTTTCTAAGAGAAAGTGAGACAGGAATGCAAAAAAGCGTTGTTTTTGGACGGGAATGAAGAAATGACTATGTTTTGCGATTTCTCCTGCTCAGAAAGACTTAGAAAGTTGATAATTGTGGGAAATGGTAGAAATGTCATGAGAAACAAGAATTATGTAAAAGTATTGATGTAAGTCATTGTTTCCAAGCGAAAGGGAGACAGGAGTGTAAAAAAGCGTTGTTTTTGGACGGCAATCAAGAAATGACTATGTTTTGCGATTTCTCCTGCTCAGAAAGACTTAGAAAGTTGATAATTGTGGGCAATGTTAGAAATGTCATGAGAACCAAGAATTATGTAAAAGGATTGATGTAAATCATTGTTTACAAGAGAAAGTGAGACAGGAATGCAAAAAAGCGTTGTTTTTGTACGGCAATGAAGAAATGACTATGTTTTGCGATTTCTCCTGCTCAGAAAGACTTAGAAAGTTGATAATTGTGGGCAATGTTAGAAATGTCATGAGAAACAAGAATTATGTAAAAGGATTGATGTAAATCATTGTTTCTAAGAGAAAGTGAGACAGGAATGCAAAAAAGCGTTGTTTTTGGACGGCAATGAAGAAATGACTATGTTTTGCGATTTCTCCTGCTCAGAAAGACTTAGAAAGTTGATAATTGTGGGCAATGTTAGAAATGTCATGAGAAACAAGAATTATGTAAAAGGATTGATGTAAATCATTGTTTCTAAGAGAAAGTGAGACAGGAATGCAAAAAAGCGTTGTTTTTGGACGGCAATGAAGAAATGACTATGTTTTGCGATTTCTCCTGCTCAGAAAGACTGAGAAAGTTGATAATTGTGGGCAATGTTAGAAATGTCATGAGAAACAAGAATTATGTAAAAGGATTGATGAAAATCATTGTTTCTAAGAGAAAGTGAGACAGGAATGCAAAAAAGCGTTGTTTTTGTACGGCAATGAAGAAATGACTATGTTTTGCGATTTCTCCTGCTCAGAAAGACTTAGAAAGTTGATAATTGTGGGCAATGTTAGAAATGTCATGAGAAACAAGAATTATGTAAAAGGATTGATGTGAATCATTGTTTCTAAGAGAAAGTGAGACTGGAATGCAAAAAAGCGTTGTTTTTGGACGGCAATGAAGAAATGACTATGTTTTGCAATTTCTCCTGCTCAGAAAGACTTAGAAAGTTGATAATTGTGGGCAATGTTAGAAATGTCATGAGAAACAAGAATTATGTAAAAGGATTGATGTAAATCATTGTTTACAAGAGAAAGTGAGACAGGAATGCAAAAAAGCGTTGTTTTTGGACGGCAATGAAGAAATGACTATGTTTTGCGATTTCTCGTGCTCAGAAAGACTTAGAAAGTTGATAATTGTGGGCAATGTTAGAAATGTCATGAGAAACAAGAATTATGTAAAAGGATTGATGTAAATCATTGTTTACAAGAGAAAGTGAGACAGGAATGCAAAAAAGCGTTGTTTTTGGACGGGAATGAAGAAATGACTATGTTTTGCGATTTCTCCTGCTCAGAAAGACTTAGAAAGTTGATAATTGTGGGAAATGTTAGAAATGTCATGAGAAACAAGAATTATGTAAAAGGATTGATGTAAATCATTGTTTCCAAGAGAAAGGGAGACAGGAGTGTAAAAAAGCGTTGTTTTTGGACGGCAATGAAGAAATGACTATGTTTTGCAATTTCTCCTGCTCAGAAAGACTTAGAAAGTTGATAATTGTGGGCAATGTTAGAAATGTCATGAGAAACAAGAATTATGTAAAAGGATTGATGTAAATCATTGTTTCTAAGAGAAAGTGAGACAGGAATGCAAAAAAGCGTTGTTTTTGTACGGCAATGAAGAAATGACTATGTTTTGCAATTTCTCCTGCTCAGAAAGACTTAGAAAGTTGATAACTGTGGGCAATGTTAGAAATGTCATGAGAAACAAGAATTATGTAAAAGGATTCATGTAAATCATTGTTTACAAGAGAAAGTGAGACAGGAATGCAAAAAGCGTTGTTTTTGTACGGCAATGAAGAAATGACTATGTTTTGCGATTTCTCTTGCTCAGAAAGACTTAGAAAGTTGATAATTGTGGGCAATGTTAGAAATGTCATGAGAAAAAAGAATTATGTAAAAGGATTGATGTGAATCATTGTTTCTAAGAGAAAGTGAGACAGGAATGCAAAAAAGCGTTGTTTTTGGACGGCAATGAAGAAATGACTATGTTTTGCGATTTCTCCTGCTCAGAAAGACTTAGAAAGTTGATAATTGTGGGCAATGTTAGAAATGTCATGAGAAACAAGAATTATGTAAAAGGATTGATGAAAATCATTGTTTCTAAGAGAAAGTGAGACAGGAATGCAAAAAAGCGTTGTTTTTGGACGGCAATGAAGAAATGACTATGTTTTGCGATTTCTCCTGCTCAGAAAGACTTAGAAAGTTGATAATTGTGGGCAATGTTAGAAATGTCATGAGAAACAAGAATTATGTAAAAGGATTGATGTAAATCATTGTTTACAAGAGAAAGTGAGACAGGAATGCAAAAAAGCGTTGTTTTTGGACGGCAATGAAGAAATGACTATGTTTTGCGATTTCTTGTGCTCAGAAAGACTTAGAAAGTTGATAATTGTGGACAATGTTAGAAATGTCATGAGAATCAAGAATTATGTAAAAGGATTGATGAAAATCATTGTTTCTAAGAGAAAGTGAGACAGGAATGCAAAAAAGCGTTGTTTTTGTACGGCAATGAAGAAATGACTATGTTTTGCGATTTCTCCTGCTCAGAAAGACTTAGAAAGTTGATAATTGTGGGCAATGTTAGAAATGTTATGAGAAACAAGAATTATGTAAAAGGATTGATGTAAATCATTGTTTACAAGAGAAAGTGAGACAGGAATGCAAAAAAGCGTTGTTTTTGGACGGCAATGAAGAAATGACTATGTTTTGCGATTTCTCGTGCTCAGAAAGACTTAGAAAGTTGATAATTGTGGACAATGTTAGAAATGTCATGAGAATCAAGAATTATGTAAAAGGATTGATGAAAATCATTGTTTCTAAGAGAAAGTGAGACAGGAATGCAAAAAAGCATTGTTTTTGTACGGCAATGAAGAAATGACTATGTTTTGCGATTTCTCCTGCTCAGAAAGACTTAGAAAGTTGATAATTGTGGGCAATGTTAGAAATGTTATGAGAAACAAGAATTATGTAAAAGGATTGATGTAAATCATTGTTTCTAAGAGAAAGTGAGACAGGAATGCAAAAAAGCGTTGTTTTTGGACGGCAATGAAGAAATGACTATGTTTTGCGATTTCTCCTGCTCAGAAAGACTTAGAAAGTTGATAATTGTGGGCAATGTTAGAAATGTCATGAGAAACAAGAATTATGTAAAAGGATTGATGTAAATCATTGTTTCTAAGAGAAAGTGAGACAGAAATGCAAAAAAGCGTTGTTTTTGTACGGCAATGAAGAAATGACTATGTTTTGCAATTTCTCCTGCTCAGAAAGACTTAGAAAGTTGATAATTGTGGGCAATGTTAGAAATGTCATGAGAAACAAGAATTATGTAAAAGGATTGATGTAAATCATTGTTTCTAAGAGAAAGTGAGACAGGAATGCAAAAAAGCGTTGTTTTTGGACGGGAATGAAGAAATGACTATGTTTTGCGATTTCTCCTGCTCAGAAAGACTTTGAAAGTTGATAATTGTGGGCAATGTTAGAAATGTCATGAGAAACAAGAATTATGTAAAAGGATTGATGTAAATCATTGTTTCCAAGAGAAAGGGAGACAGGAGTGTAAAAAAGCGTTGTTTTTGGACGGCAATGAAGAAATGACTATGTTTTGCGATTTCTCCTGCTCAGAAAGACTTAGAAAGTTGATAATTGTGGGCAATGTTAGAAATGTCATGAGAAACAAGAATTATGTAAAAGGATTGATGTAAATCATTGTTTACAAGAGAAAGTGAGACAGGAATGCAAAAAAGCGTTGTTTTTGTACGGCAATGAAGAAATGACTATGTTTTGCAATTTCTCCTGCTCAGAAAGACTTAGAAAGTTGATAATTGTGGGCAATGTTAGAAATGTCATGAGAAAAAAGAATTATGTAAAAGGATTGATGTAAATCATTGTTTCTAAGAGAAAGTGAGACAGGAATGCAAAAAAGCGTTGTTTTTGTACGGCAGTGAAGAAATGACTATGTTTTGCAATTTCTCCTGCTCAGAAAGACTTAGAAAGTTGATAACTGTGGGCAATGTTAGAAATGTCATGAGAAACAAGAATTATGTAAAAGGATTCATGTAAATCATTGTTTACAAGAGAAAGTGAGACAGGAATGCAAAAAGCGTTGTTTTTGTACGGCAATGAAGAAATGACTATGTTTTGCGATTTCTCTTGCTCAGAAAGACTTAGAAAGTTGATAATTGTGGGCAATGTTAGAAATGTCATGAGAACAAAGAATTATGTAAAAGGATTGATGTGAATCATTGTTTCTAAGAGAAAGTGAGACAGGAATGCAAAAAAGCGTTGTTTTTGGACGGCAATGAAGAAATGACTATGTTTTGCGATTTCTCCTGCTCAGAAAGACTTAGAAAGTTGATAATTGTGGGCAATGTTAGAAATGTCATGAGAAACAAGAATTATGTAAAAGGATTGATGAAAATCATTGTTTCTAAGAGAAAGTGAGACAGGAATGCAAAAAAGCGTTGTTTTTGTACGGCAATGAAGAAATGACTATGTTTTGCGATTTCTCCTGCTCAGAAAGACTTAGAAAGTTGATAATTGTGGGCAATGTTAGAAATGTCATGAGAAAAAAGAATTATGTAAAAGGATTGATGTGAATCATTGTTTCTAAGAGAAAGTGAGACAGGAATGCAAAAAAGCGTTGTTTTTGGACGGCAATGAAGAAATGACTATGTTTTGCGATTTCTCCTGCTCAGAAAGACTTAGAAAGTTGATAATTGTGGGCAATGTTAGAAATGTCATGAGAAACAAGAATTATGTAAAAGGATTGATGTAAATCATTGTTTCTAAGAGAAAGTGAGACAGGAATGCAAAAAAGCGTTGTTTTTGGACGGCAATGAAGAAATGACTATGTTTTGCAATTTCTCCTGCTCAGAAAGACTTAGAAAGTTGATAATTGTGGGCAATGTTAGAAATGTCATGAGAAACAAGAATTATGTAAAAGGATTGATGTAAATCATTGTTTACAAGAGAAAGTGAGACAGGAATGCAAAAAAGCGTTGTTTTTGGACGACAATGAAGAAATGACTATGTTTTGCGATTTCTCGTGCTCAGAAAGACTTAGAAAGTTGATAATTGTGGGCAATGTTAGAAATGTCATGAGAAACAAGAATTATGTAAAAGGATTGATGTAAATCATTGTTTACAAGAGAAAGTGAGACAGGAATGCAAAAAAGCGTTGTTTTTGGACGGGAATGAAGAAATGACTATGTTTTGCGATTTCTCCTGCTCAGAAAGACTTAGAAAGTTGATAATTGTGGGAAATGTTAGAAATGTCATGAGAAACAAGAATTATGTAAAAGGATTGATGTAAATCATTGTTTCCAAGAGAAAGGGAGACAGGAGTGTAAAAAAGCGTTGTTTTTGGACGGCAATGAAGAAATGACTATGTTTTGCAATTTCTCCTGCTCAGAAAGACTTAGAAAGTTGATAATTGTGGGCAATGTTAGAAATGTCATGAGAAACAAGAATTATGTAAAAGGATTGATGTAAATCATTGTTTCTAAGAGAAAGTGAGACAGGAATGCAAAAAAGCGTTGTTTTTGTACGGCAATGAAGAAATGACTATGTTTTGCAATTTCTCCTGCTCAGAAAGACTTAGAAAGTTGATAACTGTGGGCAATGTTAGAAATGTCATGAGAAACAAGAATTATGTAAAAGGATTCATGTAAATCATTGTTTACAAGAGAAAGTGAGACAGGAATGCAAAAAGCGTTGTTTTTGTACGGCAATGAAGAAATGACTATGTTTTGCGATTTCTCTTGCTCAGAAAGACTTAGAAAGTTGATAATTGTGGGCAATGTTAGAAATGTCATGAGAACAAAGAATTATGTAAAAGGATTGATGTGAATCATTGTTTCTAAGAGAAAGTGAGACAGGAATGCAAAAAAGCGTTGTTTTTGGACGGCAATGAAGAAATGACTATGTTTTGCGATTTCTCCTGCTCAGAAAGACTTAGAAAGTTGATAATTGTGGGCAATGTTAGAAATGTCATGAGAAACAAGAATTATGTAAAAGGATTGATGAAAATCATTGTTTCTAAGAGAAAGTGAGACAGGAATGCAAAAAAGCGTTGTTTTTGGACGGCAATGAAGAAATGACTATGTTTTGCGATTTCTCCTGCTCAGAAAGACTTAGAAAGTTGATAATTGTGGGCAATGTTAGAAATGTCATGATAAAAAAGAATTATGTAAAAGGATTGATGTGAATCATTGTTTCTAAGAGAAAGTGAGACAGGAATGCAAAAAAGCGTTGTTTTTGGACGGCAATGAAGAAATGACTATGTTTTGCGATTTCTCCTGCTCAGAAAGACTTAGAAAGTTGATAATTGTGGGCAATGTTAGAAATGTCATGAGAAACAAGAATTATGTAAAAGGATTGATGTAAATCATTGTTTCTAAGAGAAAGTGAGACAGGAATGCAAAAAAGCGTTGTTTTTGGACGGCAATGAAGAAATGACTATGTTTTGCAATTTCTCCTGCTCAGAAAGACTTAGAAAGTTGATAATTGTGGGCAATGTTAGAAATGTCATGAGAAACAAGAATTATGTAAAAGGATTGATGTAAATCATTGTTTACAAGAGAAAGTGAGACAGGAATGCAAAAAAGCGTTGTTTTTGGACGGCAATGAAGAAATGACTATGTTTTGCGATTTCTCGTGCTCAGAAAGACTTAGAAAGTTGATAATTGTGGGCAATGTTAGAAATGTAATGCGAAACAAGAATTATGTTAAAGAATTGATGTAAGTCATTGTTTCCAAGAGAAAGGGAGACAGGAGTTTAAAAAAGCGTTGTTTTTGGACGGCAATGAAGAAATGACTATGTTTTGCAATTTCTCCTGCTCAGAAAGACTTAGAAAGTTGATAACTGTGGGCAATGTTAGAAATGTCATGAGAAAAAACAAGAATTTTGTAAAAGGATTGATGTGAATCATTGTTTCTAAGAGAAAGTGAGACAGGAATGCAAAAAAGCGTTGTTTTTGGACGGCAATGAAGAAATGACTATGTTTTGCGATTTCTCCTGCTCAGAAAGACTTAGAAAGTTGATAATTGTGGGCAATGTTAGAAATGTCATGAGAAACAAGAATTATGTAAAAGGATTGATGAAAATCATTGTTTCTAAGAGAAAGTGAGACAGGAATGCAAAAAAGCGTTGTTTTTGTACGGCAATGAAGAAATGACTATGTTTTGCGATTTCTCCTGCTCAGAAAGACTTAGAAAGTTGATAATTGTGGGCAATGTTAGAAATGTCATGAGAAACAAGAATTATGTAAAAGGATTGATGTAAATCATTGTTTACAAGAGAAAGTGAGACAGGAATGCAAAAAAGCGTTGTTTTTGGACGGAATGAAGAAATGACTATGTTTTGCGATTTCTCCTGCTCAGAAAGACTTAGAAAGTTGATAATTGTGGGAAATGTTAGAAATGTCATGAGAAACAAGAATTATGTAAAAGGATTGATGTAAATCATTGTTTCCAAGAGAAAGGGAGACAGGAGTGTAAAAAAGCGTTGTTTTTGGACGGCAATGAAGAAATGACTATGTTTTGCGATTTCTCCTGCTCAGAAAGACTTAGAAAGTTGATAATTGTAGGCAATGTTAGAAATGTCATGAGAAACAAGAATTATGTAAAAGGATTGATGTAAATCATTGTTTCTAAGAGAAAGTGAGACAGAAATGCAAAAAAGCGTTGTTTTTGTACGGCAATGAAGAAATGACTATGTTTTGCAATTTCTCCTGCTCAGAAAGACTTAGAAAGTTGATAATTGTGGGCAATGTTAGAAATGTCATGAGAAACAAGAATTATGTAAAATGATTGATGTAAATCATTGTTTCTAAGAGAAAGTGAGACAGGAATGCAAAAAAGCGTTGTTTTTGGACGGCAATGAAGAAATGACTATGTTTTGCGATTTCTCCTGCTCAGAAAGACTTAGAAAGTTGATAATTGTGGGAAATGTTAGAAATGTCATGAGAAACAAGAATTATGTAAAAGGATTGATGTAAATCATTGTTTCCAAGAGAAAGGGAGACAGGAGTGTAAAAAAAAGCGTTGTTTTTGGACGGCAATGAAGAAATGACTATGTTTTGCGATTTCTCCTGCTCAGAAAAGACTTAGAAAGTTGATAATTGTGGGCAATGTTAGAAATGTCATGAGAAACAAGAATTATGTAAAAGGATTGATGTAAATCATTGTTTACAAGAGAAAGTGAGACAGGAATGCAAAAAAGCGTTGTTTTTGTACGGCAATGAAGAAATGACTATGTTTTGCAATTTCTCCTGCTCAGAAAGACTTAGAAAGTTGATAATTGTGGGCAATGTAAGAAATGTCATGAGAAACAAGAATTATGTAAAAGGATTTATGTAAATCATTGTTTACAAGAGAAAGTGAGACAGAAATGCAAAAAAGCGTTGTTTTTGTACGGCAATGAAGAAATGACTATGTTTTGCAATTTCTCCTGCTCAGAAAGACTTAGAAAGTGATAACTGTGGGCAATGTTAGAAATGTCATGAGAAAAAAGAATTATGTAAAAGGATTGATGTGAATCATTGTTTCTAAGAGAAAGTGAGACAGGAATGCAAAAAAGCGTTGTTTTTGGACGGCAATGAAGAAATGACTATGTTTTGCGATTTCTCCTGCTCAGAAAGACTTAGAAAGTTGATAATTGTGGGCAATGTTAGAAATGTCATGAGAAACAAGAATTATGTAAAAGGATTGATGTAAATCATTGTTTCTAAGAGAAAGTGAGACAGGAATGCAAAAAAGCGTTGTTTTTGTACGGCAATGAAGAAATGACTATGTTTTGCAATTTCTCCTGCTCAGAAAGACTTAGAAAGTTGATAATTGTGGGCAATGTAGAAATGTCATGAGAAACAAGAATTATGTAAAAGGATTTATGTAAATCATTGTTTACAAGAGAAAGTGAGACAGAAATGCAAAAAAGCGTTGTTTTTGTACGGCAATGAAGAAATGACTATGTTTTGCAATTTCTCCTGCTCAGAAAGACTTAGAAAGTTGATAACTGTGGGCAATGTTAGAAATGTCATGAGAAACAAGAATTATGTAAAAGGATTGATGTAAATCATTGTTTCCAAGAGAAAGGGAGACAGGAGTGTAAAAAAGCGTTGTTTTTGGACGGCAATGAAGAAATGACTATGTTTTGCAATTTCTCCTGCTCAGAAAGACTTAGAAAGTTGATAATTGTGGGCAATGTTAGAAATGTCATGAGAAACAAGAATTATGTAAAAGGATTGATGTAAATCATTGTTTCTAAGAGAAAGTGAGACAGGAATGCAAAAAAGCGTTGTTTTTGTACGGCAATGAAGAAATGACTATGTTTTGCAATTTCTCCTGCTCAGAAAGACTTAGAAAGTTGATAACTGTGGGCAATGTTAGAAATGTCATGAGAAACAAGAATTATGTAAAAGGATTCATGTAAATCATTGTTTACAAGAGAAAGTGAGACAGGAATGCAAAAGCGTTGTTTTTGTACGGCAATGAAGAAATGACTATGTTTTGCGATTTCTCTTGCTCAGAAAGACTTAGAAAGTTGATAATTGTGGGCAATGTTAGAAATGTCATGAGAAAAAAGAATTATGTAAAAGGATTGATGTGAATCATTGTTTCTAAGAGAAAGTGAGACAGGAATGCAAAAAAGCGTTGTTTTTGGACGGCAATGAAGAAATGACTATGTTTTGCGATTTCTCCTGCTCAGAAAGACTTAGAAAGTTGATAATTGTGGGCAATGTTAGAAATGTCATGAGAAACAAGAATTATGTAAAAGGATTGATGAAATCATTGTTTCTAAGAGAAAGTGAGACAGGAATGCAAAAAAGCGTTGTTTTTGGACGGCAATGAAGAAATGACTATGTTTTGCGATTTCTCCTGCTCAGAAAGACTTAGAAAGTTGATAATTGTGGGCAATGTTAGAAATGTCATGATAAAAAAGAATTATGTAAAAGGATTGATGTGAATCATTGTTTCTAAGAGAAAGTGAGACAGGAATGCAAAAAAAGCGTTGTTTTTGGACGGCAATGAAGAAATGACTATGTTTTGCGATTTCTCCTGCTCAGAAAGACTTAGAAAGTTGATAATTGTGGGCAATGTTAGAAATGTCATGAGAAACAAGAATTATGTAAAAGGATTGATGTAAATCATTGTTTCTAAGAGAAAGTGAGACAGGAATGCAAAAAAGCGTTGTTTTTGGACGGCAATGAAGAAATGACTATGTTTTGCGATTTCTCCTGCTCAGAAAGACTTAGAAAGTTGATAATTGTGGCAATGTTAGAAATGTCATGAGAAACAAGAATTATGTAAAAGGATTGATGTAAATCATTGTTACAAGAGAAAGTGAGACAGGAATGCAAAAAAGCGTTGTTTTTGGACGGCAATGAAGAAATGACTATGTTTTGCGATTTCTCGTGCTCAGAAAGACTTAGAAAGTTGATAATTGTGGGCAATGTTAGAAATGTAATGCGAAACAAGAATTATGTTAAAGAATTGATGTAAGTCATTGTTTCCAAGAGAAAGGGAGACAGGAGTTTAAAAAAGCGTTGTTTTTGGACGGCAATGAAGAAATGACTATGTTTTGCAATTTCTCCTGCTCAGAAAGACTTAGAAAGTTGATAACTGTGGGCAATGTTAGAAATGTCATGAGAAACAAGAATTTTGTAAAAGGATTGATGTGAATCATTGTTTCTAAGAGAAAGTGAGACAGGAATGCAAAAAAGCGTTGTTTTTGGACGGCAATGAAGAAATGACTATGTTTTGCGATTTCTCCTGCTCAGAAAGACTTAGAAAGTTGATAATTGTGGGCAATGTTAGAAATGTCATGAGAAACAAGAATTATGTAAAAGGATTGATGAAAATCATTGTTTCTAAGAGAAAGTGAGACAGGAATGCAAAAAAGCGTTGTTTTTGTACGGCAATGAAGAAATGACTATGTTTTTGCGATTTCTCCTGCTCAGAAAGACTTAGAAAGTTGATAATTGTGGGCAATGTTAGAAATGTCATGAGAAACAAGAATTATGTAAAAGGATTGATGTAAATCATTGTTTACAAGAGAAAGGGAGACAGGAGTGTAAAAAAGCGTTGTTTTTGGACGGCAATGAAGAAATGACTATGTTTTGCGATTTCTCCTGCTCAGAAAGACTTAGAAAGTTGATAATTGTAGGCAATGTTAGAAATGTCATGAGAAACAAGAATTATGTAAAAGGATTGATGTAAATCATTGTTTCTAAGAGAAAGTGAGACAGAAATGCAAAAAAGCGTTGTTTTTGTACGGCAATGAAGAAATGACTATGTTTTGCAATTTCTCCTGCTCAGAAAGACTTAGAAAGTTGATAATTGTGGGCAATGTTAGAAATGTCATGAGAAACAAGAATTATGTAAAATGATTGATGTAAATCATTGTTTCTAAGAGAAAGTGAGACAGGAATGCAAAAAAGCGTTGTTTTTGTACGGCAATGAAGAAATGACTATGTTTTGCGATTTCTCCTGCTCAGAAAGACTTAGAAAGTTGATAATTGTGGGAAATGTTAGAAATGTCATGAGAAACAAGAATTATGTAAAAGGATTGATGTAAATCATTGTTTCCAAGAGAAAGGGAGACAGGAGTGTAAAAAAAGCGTTGTTTTTGGACGGCAATGAAGAAATGACTATGTTTTGCGATTTCTCCTGCTCAGAAAGACTTAGAAAGTTGATAATTGTGGGCAATGTTAGAAATGTCATGAGAAACAAGAATTATGTAAAAGGATTGATGTAAATCATTGTTTACAAGAGAAAGTGAGACAGGAATGCAAAAAAGCGTTGTTTTTGTACGGCAATGAAGAAATGACTATGTTTTGCAATTTCTCCTGCTCAGAAAGACTTAGAAAGTTGATAATTGTGGGCAATGTAAGAAATGTCATGAGAAACAAGAATTATGTAAAAGGATTTATGTAAATCATTGTTTACAAGAGAAAGTGAGACAGAAATGCAAAAAAGCGTTGTTTTTGTACGGCAATGAAGAAATGACTATGTTTTGCAATTTCTCCTGCTCAGAAAGACTTAGAAAGTTGATAACTGTGGGCAATGTTAGAAATGTCATGAGAAAAAAGAATTATGTAAAAGGATTGATGTGAATCATTGTTTCTAAGAGAAAGTGAGACAGGAATGCAAAAAAGCGTTGTTTTTGGACGGCAATGAAGAAATGACTATGTATTGCGATTTCTCCTGCTCAGAAAGACTTAGAAAGTTGATAATTGTGGGCAATGTTAGAAATGTCATGAGAAACAAGAATTATGTAAAAGGATTGATGAAAATCATTGTTTCTAAGAGAAAGTGAGACAGGAATGCAAAAAAGCGTTGTTTTTGGACGGCAATGAAGAAATGACTATGTTTTGCGATTTCTCCTGCTCAGAAAGACTTAGAAAGTTGATAATTGTGGGCAATGTTAGAAATGTCATGAGAAAAAAGAATTATGTAAAAGGATTGATGTGAATCATTGTTTCTAAGAGAAAGTGAGACAGGAATGCAAAAAAGCGTTGTTTTTGGACGGCAATGAAGAAATGACTATGTTTTGCGATTTCTCCTGCTCAGAAAGACTTAGAAAGTTGATAATTGTGGGCAATGTTAGAAATGTCATGAGAAACAAGAATTATGTAAAAGGATTGATGTAAATCATTGTTTCTAAGAGAAAGTGAGACAGGAATGCAAAAAAGCGTTGTTTTTGGACGGCAATGAAGAAATGACTATATTTTGCAATTTCTCCTGCTCAGAAAGACTTAGAAAGTTGATAATTGTGGGCAATGTTAGAAATGTCATGAGAACCAAGAATTATGTAAAAGGATTGATGTAAATCATTGTTTACAAGAGAAAGTGAGACAGGAATGCAAAAAAGCGTTGTTTTTGGACGGCAATGAAGAAATGACTATGTTTTGCGATTTCTCGTGCTCAGAAAGACTTAGAAAGTTGATAATTGTGGACAATGTTAGAAATGTCATGAGAATCAAGAATTATGTAAAAGGATTGATGAAAATCATTGTTTCTAAGAGAAAGTGAGACAGGAATGCAAAAAAGCGTTGTTTTTGTACGGCAATGAAGAAATGACTATGTTTTGCGATTTCTCCTGCTCAGAAAGACTTAGAAAGTTGATAATTGTGGGCAATGTTAGAAATGTCATGAGAAACAAGAATTATGTAAAAGGATTGATGTAAATCATTGTTTCTAAGAGAAAGTGAGACAGGAATGCAAAAAGCGTTGTTTTTGGACGGCAATGAAGAAATGACTATGTTTTGCGATTTCTCTTGCTCAGAAAGACTTAGAAAGTTGATAATTGTGGGCAAAGTTAGAAATGTCATGAGAAACAAGAATTATGTTAAAGAATTGATGTAAGTCATTGTTTCCAAGAGAAAGGGAGACAGGAGTGTAAAAAAGCGTTGTTTTTGGACGGCAATGAAGAAATGACTATGTTTTGCGATTTCTCTTGCTCAGAAAGACTTAGAAAGTTGATAATTATGGGCAATGTTAGAAATGTTATGAGAAACAAGAATTATGTAAAAGGATTGATGTAAATCATTGTTTCTAAGAGAAAGTGAGACAGGAATGCAAAAAAGCGTTGTTTTTGGACGGCAATGAAGAAATGACTATGTTTTGCGATTTCTCCTGCTCAGAAAGACTTAGAAAGTTGATAATTGTGGGCAATGTTAGAAATGTCATGAGAAACAAGAATTATGTAAAAGGATTGATGTAAATCATTGTTTCTAAGAGAAAGTGAGACAGAAATGCAAAAAAGCGTTGTTTTTGTACGGCAATGAAGAAATGACTATGTTTTGCAATTTCTCCTGCTCAGAAAGACTTAGAAAGTTGATAATTGTGGGCAATGTTAGAAATGTCATGAGAAACAAGAATTATGTAAAAGGATTGATGTAAATCATTGTTTCTAAGAGAAAGTGAGACAGGAATGCAAAAAAAGCGTTGTTTTTGGACGGGAATGAAGAAATGACTATGTTTTGCGATTTCTCCTGCTCAGAAAGACTTAGAAAGTTGATAATTGTGGGCAATGTTAGAAATGTCATGAGAAACAAGAATTATGTAAAAGGATTTATGTAAATCATTGTTTACAAGAGAAAGTGAGACAGAAATGCAAAAAAGCGTTGTTTTTGTACGGCAATGAAGAAATGACTATGTTTTGCAATTTCTCCTGCTCAGAAAGACTTAGAAAGTTGATAACTGTGGGCAATGTTAGAAATGTCATGAGAAACAAGAATTATGTAAAAGGATTCATGTAAATCATTGTTTACAAGAGAAAGTGAGACAGAAATGCAAAAAAGCGTTGTTTTTGTACGGCAATGAAGAAATGACTATGTTTTGCAATTTCTCCTGCTCAGAAAGACTTAGAAAGTTGATAACTGTGGGCAATGTTAGAAATGTCATGAGAAACAAGAATTATGTAAAAGGATTGATGTAAATCATTGTTTCCAAGAGAAAGGGAGACAGGAGTGTAAAAAAGCGTTGTTTTTGGACGGCAATGAAGAAATGACTATGTTTTGCAATTTCTCCTGCTCAGAAAGACTTAGAAAGTTGATAATTGTGGGCAATGTTAGAAATGTCATGAGAAACAAGAATTATGTAAAAGGATTGATGTAAATCATTGTTTCTAAGAGAAAGTGAGACAGGAATGCAAAAAAGCGTTGTTTTTGTACGGCAATGAAGAAATGACTATGTTTTGCAATTTCTCCTGCTCAGAAAGACTTAGAAAGTTGATAACTGTGGGCAATGTTAGAAATGTCATGAGAAACAAGAATTATGTAAAAGGATTCATGTAAATCATTGTTTACAAGAGAAAGTGAGACAGGAATGCAAAAAGCGTTGTTTTTGTACGGCAATGAAGAAATGACTATGTTTTGCGATTTCTCTTGCTCAGAAAGACTTAGAAAGTTGATAATTGTGGGCAATGTTAGAAATGTCATGAGAAAAAAGAATTATGTAAAAGGATTGATGTGAATCATTGTTTCTAAGAGAAAGTGAGACAGGAATGCAAAAAAGCGTTGTTTTTGGACGGCAATGAAGAAATGACTATGTTTTGCGATTTCTCCTGCTCAGAAAGACTTAGAAAGTTGATAATTGTGGGCAATGTTAGAAATGTCATGAGAAACAAGAATTATGTAAAAGGATTGATGAAAATCATTGTTTCTAAGAGAAAGTGAGACAGGAATGCAAAAAAGCGTTGTTTTTGGACGGCAATGAAGAAATGACTATGTTTTGCGATTTCTCCTGCTCAGAAAGACTTAGAAAGTTGATAATTGTGGGCAATGTTAGAAATGTCATGATAAAAAAGAATTATGTAAAAGGATTGATGTGAATCATTGTTTCTAAGAGAAAGTGAGACAGGAATGCAAAAAAGCGTTGTTTTTGGACGGCAATGAAGAAATGACTATGTTTTGCGATTTCTCCTGCTCAGAAAGACTTAGAAAGTTGATAATTGTGGGCAATGTTAGAAATGTCATGAGAAACAAGAATTATGTAAAAGGATTGATGTAAATCATTGTTTCTAAGAGAAAGTGAGACAGGAATGCAAAAAAGCGTTGTTTTTGGACGGCAATGAAGAAATGACTATGTTTTGCAATTTCTCCTGCTCAGAAAGACTTAGAAAGTTGATAATTGTGGGCAATGTTAGAAATGTCATGAGAAACAAGAATTATGTAAAAGGATTGATGTAAATCATTGTTTACAAGAGAAAGTGAGACAGGAATGCAAAAAAGCGTTGTTTTTGGACGGCAATGAAGAAATGACTATGTTTTGCGATTTCTCGTGCTCAGAAAGACTTAGAAAGTTGATAATTGTGGGCAATGTTAGAAATGTCATGAGAAACAAGAATTTTGTAAAAGGATTGATGTGAATCATTGTTTCTAAGAGAAAGTGAGACAGGAATGCAAAAAAGCGTTGTTTTTGGACGGCAATGAAGAAATGACTATGTTTTGCGATTTCTCCTGCTCAGAAAGACTTAGAAAGTTGATAATTGTGGGCAATGTTAGAAATGTCATGAGAAACAAGAATTATGTAAAAGGATTGATGAAAATCATTGTTTCTAAGAGAAAGTGAGACAGGAATGCAAAAAAGCGTTGTTTTTGTACGGCAATGAAGAAATGACTATGTTTTGCGATTTCTCCTGCTCAGAAAGACTTAGAAAGTTGATAATTGTGGGCAATGTTAGAAATGTCATGAGAAACAAGAATTATGTAAAAGGATTGATGTAAATCATTGTTTACAAGAGAAAGTGAGACAGGAATGCAAAAAAGCGTTGTTTTTGGACGGGAATGAAGAAATGACTATGTTTTGCGATTTCTCCTGCTCAGAAAGACTTAGAAAGTTGATAATTGTGGGAAATGTTAGAAATGTCATGAGAAACAAGAATTATGTAAAAGGATTGATGTAAATCATTGTTTCCAAGAGAAAGGGAGACAGGAGTGTAAAAAAGCGTTGTTTTTGGACGGCAATGAAGAAATGACTATGTTTTGCGATTTCTCCTGCTCAGAAAGACTTAGAAAGTTGATAATTGTAGGCAATGTTAGAAATGTCATGAGAAACAAGAATTATGTAAAAGGATTGATGTAAATCATTGTTTCTAAGAGAAAGTGAGACAGAAATGCAAAAAAGCGTTGTTTTTGTACGGCAATGAAGAAATGACTATGTTTTGCAATTTCTCCTGCTCAGAAAGACTTAGAAAGTTGATAATTGTGGGCAATGTTAGAAATGTCATGAGAAACAAGAATTATGTAAAATGATTGATGTAAATCATTGTTTCTAAGAGAAAGTGAGACAGGAATGCAAAAAAGCGTTGTTTTTGGACGGCAATGAAGAAATGACTATGTTTTGCGATTTCTCCTGCTCAGAAAGACTTAGAAAGTTGATAATTGTGGGAAATGTTAGAAATGTCATGAGAAACAAGAATTATGTAAAAGGATTGATGTAAATCATTGTTTCCAAGAGAAAGGGAGACAGGAGTGTAAAAAAAGCGTTGTTTTTGGACGGCAATGAAGAAATGACTATGTTTTGCGATTTCTCCTGCTCAGAAAGACTTAGAAAGTTGATAATTGTGGGCAATGTTAGAAATGTCATGAGAAACAAGAATTATGTAAAAGGATTGATGTAAATCATTGTTTACAAGAGAAAGTGAGACAGGAATGCAAAAAAGCGTTGTTTTTGTACGGCAATGAAGAAATGACTATGTTTTGCAATTTCTCCTGCTCAGAAAGACTTAGAAAGTTGATAATTGTGGGCAATGTAAGAAATGTCATGAGAAACAAGAATTATGTAAAAGGATTTATGTAAATCATTGTTTACAAGAGAAAGTGAGACAGAAATGCAAAAAAGCGTTGTTTTTGTACGGCAATGAAGAAATGACTATGTTTTGCAATTTCTCCTGCTCAGAAAGACTTAGAAAGTTGATAACTGTGGGCAATGTTAGAAATGTCATGAGAAAAAAGAATTATGTAAAAGGATTGATGTGAATCATTGTTTCTAAGAGAAAGTGAGACAGGAATGCAAAAAAGCGTTGTTTTTGTACGGCAATGAAGAAATGACTATGTTTTGCAATTTCTCCTGCTCAGAAAGACTTAGAAAGTTGATAACTGTGGGCAATGTTAGAAATGTCAAGAGAAACAAGAATTATGTAAAAGGATTCATGTAAATCATTGTTTACAAGAGAAAGTGAGACAGGAATGCAAAAAGCGTTGTTTTTGTACGGCAATGAAGAAATGACTATGTTTTGCGATTTCTCTTGCTCAGAAAGACTTAGAAAGTTGATAATTGTGGGCAATGTTAGAAATGTCATGAGAAACAAGAATTATGTAAAAGGATTGATGTGAATCATTGTTTCTAAGAGAAAGTGAGACAGGAATGCAAAAAAGCGTTGTTTTTGGACGGCAATGAAGAAATGACTATGTTTTGCGATTTCTCTTGCTCAGAAAGACTCAGAAAGTTGATAATTGTGGGCAATGTTAGAAATGTCATGAGAAAAAAGAATTATGTAAAAGGATTGATGTGAATCATTGTTTCTAAGAGAAAGTGAGACAGGAATGCAAAAAAGCGTTGTTTTTGGATGGCAATGAAGAAATGACTATGTTTTGCGATTTCTCCTGCTCAGAAAGACTTTGAAAGTTGATAATTGTGGGCAATGTTAGAAATGTCATGAGAAACAAGAATTATGTAAAAGGATTGATGAAAATCATTGTTTCTAAGAGAAAGTGAGACAGGAATGCAAAAAAGCGTTGTTTTTGTACGGCAATGAAGAAATGACTATGTTTTGCGATTTCTCCTGCTCAGAAAGACTTAGAAAGTTGATAATTGTGGGCAATGTTAGAAATGTCATGAGAAACAAGAATTATGTAAAAGGGTTGATGAAAATCATTGTTTCTAAGAGAAAGTGAGACAGGAATGCAAAAAAGCGTTGTTTTTGTACGGCAATGAAGAAATGACTATGTTTTGCGATTTCTCCTGCTCAGAAAGACTTTGAAAGTTGATAATTGTGGGCAATGTTAGAAATGTCATGAGAAACAAGAATTATGTAAAAGGATTGATGTAAGTCATTGTTTCCAAGAGAAAGGGAGACAGGAGAGTAAAAAAGCGTTGTTTTTGGACGGCAATGAAGAAATGACTATGTTTTGCGATTTCTCTTGCTCAGAAAGACTTAGAAAGTTGATAATTGTGGGCAATGTTAGAAATGTCATGAGAAACAAGAATTATGTTAAAGATTTGATGTAAGTCATTGTTTCCAAGCGAAAGGGAGACAGGAGTGTAAAAAAGCGTTGTTTTTGGACGGCAATGAAGAAATGACTATATTTTGCGATTTCTCCTGCTCAGGAAGACTTAGAAAGTTGATAATTGTGGGCAATGTCAGAAATGTTATGAGAAACAAGAATTATGTAAAAGGATTGATGTAAATCATTGTTTCTAAGAGAAAGTGAGACAGGAATGCAAAAAAGCGTTGTTTTTGGACGGCAATGAAGAATTGACTATGTTTTGCGATTTCTCCTGCTCAGAAAGACTTAGAAAGTTGATAATTGTGGGAAATGTTAGAAATCTTATGAGAAACAAGAATTATGTAAAAGGATTGATGTAAATCATTGTTTCTAAGAGAAAGTGAGACAGGAATGCAAAAAAGCGTTGTTTTTGGACGGCAATGAAGAAATGACTATGTTTTGCGATTTCTCCTGCTCAGAAAGACTTAGAAAGTTGATAATTGTGGGCAATGTTAGAAATGTCATGAGAAACAAGAATTATGTAAAAGGATTGATGTAAGTCATTGTTTCCAAGAGAAAGGGAGACAGGAGTGTAAAAAAGCGTTGTTTTTGGACGGCAATGAAGAAATGACTATGTTTTGCGATTTCTCCTGCTCAGAAAGACTTAGAAAGTTGATAATAGAAGCAATGTTAGAAATGTCATGAGAAACAAGAATTATGTAAAAGGATTGATGTAAATCATTGTTTCTAAGAGAAAGTGAGACAGAAATGCAAAAAAGCGTTGTTTTTGTACGGCAATGAAGAAATGACTATGTTTTGCAATTTCTCCTGCTCAGAAAGACTTAGAAAGTTGATAATTGTGGGCAATGTTAGAAATGTCATGAGAAACAAGAATTATGTAAAAGGATTGATGTAAATCATTGTTTCTAAGAGAAAGTGAGACAGGAATGCAAAAAAGCGTTGTTTTTGGACGGGAATGAAGAAATGACTATGTTTTGCGATTTCTCCTGCTCAGAAAGACTTAGAAAGTTGATAATTGTGGGAAATGGTAGAAATGTCATGAGAAACAAGAATTATGTAAAAGTATTGATGTAAGTCATTGTTTCCAAGCGAAAGGGAGACAGGAGTGTAAAAAAGCGTTGTTTTTGGACGGCAATCAAGAAATGACTATGTTTTGCGATTTCTCCTGCTCAGAAAGACTTAGAAAGTTGATAATTGTGGGCAATGTTAGAAATGTCATAAGAACCAAGAATTATGTAAAAGGATTGATGTAAATCATTGTTTACAAGAGAAAGTGAGACAGGAATGCAAAAAAGCGTTGTTTTTGTACGGCAATGAAGAAATGACTATGTTTTGCGATTTCTCCTGCTCAGAAAGACTTAGAAAGTTGATAATTGTGGGCAATGTTAGAAATGTCATGAGAAACAAGAATTATGTAAAAGGATTGATGTAAATCATTGTTTCTAAGAGAAAGTGAGACAGGAATGCAAAAAAGCGTTGTTTTTGGACGGCAATGAAGAAATGACTATGTTTTGCGATTTCTCCTGCTCAGAAAGACTTAGAAAGTTGATAATTGTGGGCAATGTTAGAAATGTCATGAGAAACAAGAATTATGTAAAAGGATTGATGTAAATCATTGTTTCTAAGAGAAAGTGAGACAGGAATGCAAAAAAGCGTTGTTTTTGGACGGCAATGAAGAAATGACTATGTTTTGCGATTTCTCCTGCTCAGAAAGACTTAGAAAGTTGATAACTGTGGGCAATGTTAGAAATGTCATGAGAAACAAGAATTATGTAAAAGGATTGATGTAAGTCATTGTTTCCAAGAGAAAGGGAGACAGGAGTGTAAAAAAGCGTTGTTTTTGGACGGTAATGAAGAAATGACTATGTTTTGCAATTTCTCCTGCTCAGAAAGACTTAGAAAGTTGATAATTGTGGGCAATGTTAGAAATGTCATGAGAAACAAGAATTATGTAAAAGGATTGATGTAAATCATTGTTTCTAAGAGAAAGTGAGACAGGAATGCAAAAAAGCGTTGTTTTTGGACCGGAATGAAGAAATGACTATGTTTTGCGATTTCTCCTGCTCAGAAAGACTTTGAAAGTTGATAATTGTGGGCAATGTTAGAAATGTCATGAGAAACAAGAATTATGTAAAAGGATTGATGTAAGTCATTGTTTCCAAGAGAAAGGGAGACAGGAGTGTAAAAAAGCGTTGTTTTTGGACGGTAATGAAGAAATGACTATGTTTTGCGATTTCTCCTGCTCAGAAAGACTTAGAAAGTTGATAATTGTGGGCAATGTTAGAAATGTTATGAGAAACAAGAATTATGTAAAAGGATTGATGTAAGTCATTGTTTCCAAGCGAAAGGGAGACAGGAGTGTAAAAAAGCGTTGTTTTTGGACGGCAATGAAGAAATGACTATATTTTGCGATTTCTCCTGCTCAGAAAGACTTAGAAAGTTGATAACTGTGGGCAATGTTAGAAATGTCAAGAGAAACAAGAATTATGTAAAAGGATTCATGTAAATCATTGTTTACAAGAGAAAGTGAGACAGGAATGCAAAAAGCGTTGTTTTTGTACGGCAATGAAGAAATGACTATGTTTTGCGATTTCTCTTGCTCAGAAAGACTTAGAAAGTTGATAATTGTGGGCAATGTTAGAAATGTCATGAGAAACAAGAATTATGTAAAAGGATTGATGTGAATCATTGTTTCTAAGAGAAAGTGAGACAGGAATGCAAAAAAGCGTTGTTTTTGGACGGCAATGAAGAAATGACTATGTTTTGCGATTTCTCTTGCTCAGAAAGACTCAGAAAGTTGATAATTGTGGGCAATGTTAGAAATGTCATGAGAAAAAAGAATTATGTAAAAGGATTGATGTGAATCATTGTTTCTAAGAGAAAGTGAGACAGGAATGCAAAAAAGCGTTGTTTTTGGATGGCAATGAAGAAATGACTATGTTTTGCGATTTCTCCTGCTCAGAAAGACTTTGAAAGTTGATAATTGTGGGCAATGTTAGAAATGTCATGAGAAACAAGAATTATGTAAAAGGATTGATGAAAATCATTGTTTCTAAGAGAAAGTGAGACAGGAATGCAAAAAAGCGTTGTTTTTGTACGGCAATGAAGAAATGACTATGTTTTGCGATTTCTCCTGCTCAGAAAGACTTAGAAAGTTGATAATTGTGGGCAATGTTAGAAATGTCATGAGAAACAAGAATTATGTAAAAGGGTTGATGAAAATCATTGTTTCTAAGAGAAAGTGAGACAGGAATGCAAAAAAGCGTTGTTTTTGTACGGCAATGAAGAAATGACTATGTTTTGCGATTTCTCCTGCTCAGAAAGACTTTGAAAGTTGATAATTGTGGGCAATGTTAGAAATGTCATGAGAAACAAGAATTATGTAAAAGGATTGATGTAAGTCATTGTTTCCAAGAGAAAGGGAGACAGGAGAGTAAAAAAGCGTTGTTTTTGGACGGCAATGAAGAAATGACTATGTTTTGCGATTTCTCTTGCTCAGAAAGACTTAGAAAGTTGATAATTGTGGGCAATGTTAGAAATGTCATGAGAAACAAGAATTATGTTAAAGATTTGATGTAAGTCATTGTTTCCAAGCGAAAGGGAGACAGGAGTGTAAAAAAGCGTTGTTTTTGGACGGCAATGAAGAAATGACTATATTTTGCGATTTCTCCTGCTCAGGAAGACTTAGAAAGTTGATAATTGTGGGCAATGTCAGAAATGTTATGAGAAACAAGAATTATGTAAAAGGATTGATGTAAATCATTGTTTCTAAGAGAAAGTGAGACAGGAATGCAAAAAAGCGTTGTTTTTGGACGGCAATGAAGAATTGACTATGTTTTGCGATTTCTCCTGCTCAGAAAGACTTAGAAAGTTGATAATTGTGGGAAATGTTAGAAATCTTATGAGAAACAAGAATTATGTAAAAGGATTGATGTAAATCATTGTTTCTAAGAGAAAGTGAGACAGGAATGCAAAAAAGCGTTGTTTTTGGACGGCAATGAAGAAATGACTATGTTTTGCGATTTCTCCTGCTCAGAAAGACTTAGAAAGTTGATAATTGTGGGCAATGTTAGAAATGTCATGAGAAACAAGAATTATGTAAAAGGATTGATGTAAGTCATTGTTTCCAAGAGAAAGGGAGACAGGAGTGTAAAAAAGCGTTGTTTTTGGACGGCAATGAAGAAATGACTATGTTTTGCGATTTCTCCTGCTCAGAAAGACTTAGAAAGTTGATAATAGAAGCAATGTTAGAAATGTCATGAGAAACAAGAATTATGTAAAAGGATTGATGTAAATCATTGTTTCTAAGAGAAAGTGAGACAGAAATGCAAAAAAGCGTTGTTTTTGTACGGCAATGAAGAAATGACTATGTTTTGCAATTTCTCCTGCTCAGAAAGACTTAGAAAGTTGATAATTGTGGGCAATGTTAGAAATGTCATGAGAAACAAGAATTATGTAAAAGGATTGATGTAAATCATTGTTTCTAAGAGAAAGTGAGACAGGAATGCAAAAAAGCGTTGTTTTTGGACGGGAATGAAGAAATGACTATGTTTTGCGATTTCTCCTGCTCAGAAAGACTTAGAAAGTTGATAATTGTGGGAAATGGTAGAAATGTCATGAGAAACAAGAATTATGTAAAAGTATTGATGTAAGTCATTGTTTCCAAGCGAAAGGGAGACAGGAGTGTAAAAAAGCGTTGTTTTTGGACGGCAATCAAGAAATGACTATGTTTTGCGATTTCTCCTGCTCAGAAAGACTTAGAAAGTTGATAATTGTGGGCAATGTTAGAAATGTCATAAGAACCAAGAATTATGTAAAAGGATTGATGTAAATCATTGTTTACAAGAGAAAGTGAGACAGGAATGCAAAAAAGCGTTGTTTTTGTACGGCAATGAAGAAATGACTATGTTTTGCGATTTCTCCTGCTCAGAAAGACTTAGAAAGTTGATAATTGTGGGCAATGTTAGAAATGTCATGAGAAACAAGAATTATGTAAAAGGATTGATGTAAATCATTGTTTCTAAGAGAAAGTGAGACAGGAATGCAAAAAAGCGTTGTTTTTGGACGGCAATGAAGAAATGACTATGTTTTGCGATTTCTCCTGCTCAGAAAGACTTAGAAAGTTGATAATTGTGGGCAATGTTAGAAATGTCATGAGAAACAAGAATTATGTAAAAGGATTGATGTAAATCATTGTTTCTAAGAGAAAGTGAGACAGGAATGCAAAAAAGCGTTGTTTTTGGACGGCAATGAAGAAATTACTATGTTTTGCGATTTCTCCTGCTCAGAAAGACTTAGAAAGTTGATAACTGTGGGCAATGTTAGAAATGTCATGAGAAACAAGAATTATGTAAAAGGATTGATGTAAGTCATTGTTTCCAAGAGAAAGGGAGACAGGAGTGTAAAAAAGCGTTGTTTTTGGACGGTAATGAAGAAATGACTATGTTTTGCAATTTCTCCTGCTCAGAAAGACTTAGAAAGTTGATAATTGTGGGCAATGTTAGAAATGTCATGAGAAACAAGAATTATGTAAAAGGATTGATGTAAATCATTGTTTCTAAGAGAAAGTGAGACAGGAATGCAAAAAAGCGTTGTTTTTGGACCGGAATGAAGAAATGACTATGTTTTGCGATTTCTCCTGCTCAGAAAGACTTTGAAAGTTGATAATTGTGGGCAATGTTAGAAATGTCATGAGAAACAAGAATTATGTAAAAGGATTGATGTAAGTCATTGTTTCCAAGAGAAAGGGAGACAGGAGTGTAAAAAAGCGTTGTTTTTGGACGGTAATGAAGAAATGACTATGTTTTGCGATTTCTCCTGCTCAGAAAGACTTAGAAAGTTGATAATTGTGGGCAATGTTAGAAATGTTATGAGAAACAAGAATTATGTAAAAGGATTGATGTAAGTCATTGTTTCCAAGCGAAAGGGAGACAGGAGTGTAAAAAAGCGTTGTTTTTGGACGGCAATGAAGAAATGACTATATTTTGCGATTTCTCCTGCTCAGAAAGACTTAGAAAGTTGATAACTGTGGGCAATGTTAGAAATGTCATGAGAAACAAGAATTATGTAAAAGGATTGATGTAAGTCATTGTTTCCAAGAGAAAGGGAGACAGGAGTGTAAAAAAGCGTTGTTTTTGGACGGTAATGAAGAAATTACTATGTTTTGCGATTTCTCCTGCTCAGAAAGACTTAGAAAGTTGATAATTGTGGGCAATGTTAGAAATGTTATGAGAAACAAGAATTATGTAAAAGGATTGATGTAAATCATTGTTTCTAAGAGAAAGTGAGACAGGAATGCAAAAAAGCGTTGTTTTTGTACGGCAATGAAGAAATGACTATGTTTTGCGATTTCTCCTGCTCAGAAAGACTTAGAAAGTTGATAATTGTGGGCAATGTTAGAAATGTCATGAGAAACAAGAATTATGTAAAAGGATTGATGAAAATCATTGTTTCTAAGAGAAAGTGAGACAGGAATGCAAAAAAGCGTTGTTTTTGTACGGCAATGAAGAAATGACTATGTTTTGCGATTTCTCCTGCTCAGAAAGACTTTGAAAGTTGATAATTGTGGGCAATGTTAGAAATGTCATGAGAAACAAGAATTATGTAAAAGGATTGATGTAAGTCATTGTTTCCAAGAGAAAGGGAGACAGGAGAGTAAAAAAGCGTTGTTTTTGGACGGCAATGAAGAAATGACTATGTTTTGCGATTTCTCTTGCTCAGAAAGACTTAGAAAGTTGATAATTGTGGGCAATGTTAGAAATGTCATGAGAAACAAGAATTATGTTAAAGATTTGATGTAAGTCATTGTTTCCAAGCGAAAGGGAGACAGGAGTGTAAAAAAGCGTTGTTTTTGGACGGCAATGAAGAAATGACTATATTTTGCGATTTCTCCTGCTCAGGAAGACTTAGAAAGTTGATAATTGTGGGCAATGTCAGAAATGTTATGAGAAACAAGAATTAGTTAAAAGGATTGATGTAAATCATTGTTTCTAAGAGAAAGTGAGACAGGAATGCAAAAAAGCGTTGTTTTTGGACGGCAATGAAGAATTGACTATGTTTTGCGATTTCTCCTGCTCAGAAAGACTTAGAAAGTTGATAATTGTGGGAAATGTTAGAAATCTTATGAGAAACAAGAATTATGTAAAAGGATTGATGTAAATCATTGTTTCTAAGAGAAAGTGAGACAGGAATGCAAAAAAGCGTTGTTTTTGGACGGCAATGAAGAAATGACTATGTTTTGCGATTTCTCCTGCTCAGAAAGACTTAGAAAGTTGATAATTGTGGGCAATGTTAGAAATGTCATGAGAAACAAGAATTATGTAAAAGGATTGATGTAAGTCATTGTTTCCAAGAGAAAGGGAGACAGGAGTGTAAAAAAGCGTTGTTTTTGGACGGCAATGAAGAAATGACTATGTTTTGCGATTTCTCCTGCTCAGAAAGACTTAGAAAGTTGATAATAGAAGCAATGTTAGAAATGTCATGAGAAACAAGAATTATGTAAAAGGATTGATGTAAATCATTGTTTCTAAGAGAAAGTGAGACAGAAATGCAAAAAAGCGTTGTTTTTGTACGGCAATGAAGAAATGACTATGTTTTGCAATTTCTCCTGCTCAGAAAGACTTAGAAAGTTGATAATTGTGGGCAATGTTAGAAATGTCATGAGAAACAAGAATTATGTAAAAGGATTGATGTAAATCATTGTTTCTAAGAGAAAGTGAGACAGGAATGCAAAAAAGCGTTGTTTTTGGACGGCAATCAAGAAATGACTATGTTTTGCGATTTCTCCTGCTCAGAAAGACTTAGAAAGTTGATAATTGTGGGCAATGTTAGAAATGTCATGAGAACCAAGAATTATGTAAAAGGATTGATGTAAATCATTGTTTACAAGAGAAAGTGAGACAGGAATGCAAAAAAGCGTTGTTTTTGTACGGCAATGAAGAAATGACTATGTTTTGCGATTTCTCCTGCTCAGAAAGACTTAGAAAGTTGATAATTGTGGGCAATGTTAGAAATGTCATGAGAAACAAGAATTATGTAAAAGGATTGATGTAAATCATTGTTTCTAAGAGAAAGTGAGACAGGAATGCAAAAAAGCGTTGTTTTTGGACGGCAATGAAGAAATGACTATGTTTTGCGATTTCTCCTGCTCAGAAAGACTTAGAAAGTTGATAATTGTGGGCAATGTTAGAAATGTCATGAGAAACAAGAATTATGTAAAAGGATTGATGTAAATCATTGTTTCTAAGAGAAAGTGAGACAGGAATGCAAAAAAGCGTTGTTTTTGGACGGCAATGAAGAAATGACTATGTTTTGCAATTTCTCCTGCTCAGAAAGACTTAGAAAGTTGATAATTGTGGGCAATGTTAGAAATGTCATGAGAAACAAGAATTATGTAAAAGGATTGATGTAAATCATTGTTTACAAGAGAAAGTGAGACAGGAATGCAAAAAAGCGTTGTTTTTGTACGGCAATGAAGAAATGACTATGTTTTGCAATTTCTCCTGCTCAGAAAGACTTAGAAAGTTGATAATTGTGGGCAATGTTAGAAATGTCATGAGAAACAAGAATTATGTAAAAGGATTGATGTAAATCATTGTTTCTAAGAGAAAGTGAGACAGGAATGCAAAAAAGCGTTGTTTTTGGACCGGAATGAAGAAATGACTATGTTTTGCGATTTCTCCTGCTCAGAAAGACTTTGAAAGTTGATAATTGTGGGCAATGTTAGAAATGTCATGAGAAACAAGAATTATGTAAAAGGATTGATGTAAGTCATTGTTTCCAAGAGAAAGGGAGACAGGAGTGTAAAAAAGCGTTGTTTTTGGACGGTAATGAAGAAATGACTATGTTTTGCGATTTCTCCTGCTCAGAAAGACTTAGAAAGTTGATAATTGTGGGCAATGTTAGAAATGTTATGAGAAACAAGAATTATGTAAAAGGATTGATGTAAGTCATTGTTTCCAAGCGAAAGGGAGACAGGAGTGTAAAAAAGCGTTGTTTTTGGACGGCAATGAAGAAATGACTATATTTTGCGATTTCTCCTGCTCAGAAAGACTTAGAAAGTTGATAAATGTGGGCAATGTTAGAAATGTCATGAGAAACAAGAATTATGTAAAAGGATTGATGTAAGTCATTGTTTCCAAGAGAAAGGGAGACAGGAGTGTAAAAAAGCGTTGTTTTTGGACGGTAATGAAGAAATGACTATGTTTTGCGATTTCTCCTGCTCAGAAAGACTTAGAAAGTTGATAATTGTGGGCAATGTTAGAAATGTTATGAGAAACAAGAATTATGTAAAAGGATTGATGTAAATCATTGTTTCTAAGAGAAAGTGAGACAGGAATGCAAAAAAGCGTTGTTTTTGGACGGCAATGAAGAAATGACTATGTTTTGCGATTTCTCCTGCTCAGAAAGACTTAGAAAGTTGATAATTGTGGGCAATGTTAGAAATGTTATGAGAAACAAGAATTATGTAAAAGGATTGATGTAAATCATTGTTTCTAAGAGAAAGTGAGACAGGAATGCAAAAAAGCGTTGTTTTTGGACGGCAATGAAGAAATCACTATGTTTTGCGATTTCTCCTGCTCAGAAAGACTTAGAAAGTTGATAATTGTGGGCAATGTTAGAAATGTCATGAGAAACAAGAATTATGTAAAAGGATTGATGTAAATCATTGTTTCTAAGAGAAAGTGAGACAGAAATGCAAAAAAGCGTTGTTTTTGTACGGCAATGAAGAAATGACTATGTTTTGCAATTTCTCCTGCTCAGAAAGACTTAGAAAGTTGATAATTGTGGGCAATGTTAGAAATGTCATGAGAAACAAGAATTATGTAAAAGGATTGATGTAAATCATTGTTTCTAAGAGAAAGTGAGACAGGAATGCAAAAAAGCGTTGTTTTTGGACGGCAATGAAGAAATGACTATGTTTTGCGATTTCTCCTGCTCAGAAAAACTTAGAAAGTTGATAATTGTGGGAAATGTTAGAAATGTCATGAGAAACAAGAATTATGTAAAAGGATTGATGTAAATCATTGTATCCAAGAGAAAGGGAGACAGGAGTGTAAAAAAGCGTTGTTTTTGGACGGCAATGAAGAAATGACTATGTTTTGCGATTTCTCCTGCTCAGAAAGACTTAGAAAGTTGATAATTGTGGGCAATGTTAGAAATGTCATGAGAAACAAGAATTATGTAAAAGGATTGATGTAAATCATTGTTTACAAGAGAAAGTGAGACAGGAATGCAAAAAAGCGTTGTTTTTGTACGGCAATGAAGAAATGACTATGTTTTGCAATTTCTCCTGCTCAGAAAGACTTAGAAAGTTGATAATTGTGGGCAATGTAAGAAATGTCATGAGAAACAAGAATTATGTAAAAGGATTTATGTAAATCATTGTTTACAAGAGAAAGTGAGACAGAAATGCAAAAAAGCGTTGTTTTTGTACGGCAATGAAGAAATGACTATGTTTTGCGATTTCTCTTGCTCAGAAAGACTTAGAAAGTTGATAATTGTGGGCAATGTTAGAAATGTCATGAGAAAAAAGAATTATGTAAAAGGATTGATGTGAATCATTGTTTCTAAGAGAAAGTGAGACAGGAATGCAAAAAAGCGTTGTTTTTGGACGGGAATGAAGAAATGACTATGTTTTGCGATTTCTCCTGCTCAGAAAGACTTAGAAAGTTGATAATTGTGGGAAATGTTAGAAATGTCATGAGAAACAAGAATTATGTAAAAGGATTGATGTAAATCATTGTTTCCAAGAGAAAGGGAGACAGGAGTGTAAAAAAGCGTTGTTTTTGGACGGCAATGAAGAAATGACTATGTTTTGCGATTTCTCCTGCTCAGAAAGACTTAGAAAGTTGATAATTGTAGGCAATGTTAGAAATGTCATGAGAAACAAGAATTATGTAAAAGGATTGATGTAAATCATTGTTTCTAAGAGAAAGTGAGACAGAAATGCAAAAAAGCGTTGTTTTTGTACGGCAATAAAGAAATGACTATGTTTTGCAATTTCTCCTGCTCAGAAAGACTTAGAAAGTTGATAATTGTGGGCAATGTTAGAAATGTCATGAGAAACAAGAATTATGTAAAAGGATTGATGTAAATCATTGTTTCTAAGAGAAAGTGAGACAGGAATGCAAAAAAGCGTTGTTTTTGGACGGGAATGAAGAAATGACTATGTTTTGCGATTTCTCCTGCTCAGAAAGACTTAGAAAGTTGATAATTGTGGGAAATGTTAGAAATGTCATGAGAAACAAGAATTATGTAAAAGGATTGATGTAAATCATTGTTTCCAAGAGAAAGGGAGACAGGAGTGTAAAAAAGCGTTGTTTTTGGACGGCAATGAAGAAATGACTATGTTTTGCGATTTCTCCTGCTCAGAAAGACTTAGAAAGTTGATATTTGTGGGCAATGTTAGAAATGTCATGAGAAACATGAATTATGTAAAAGGATTTATGTAAATCATTGTTTACAAGAGAAAGGGAGACAGAAATGCAAAAAAGCGTTGTTTTTGTACGGCAATGAAGAAATGACTATATTTTGCAATTTCTCCTGCTCAGAAAGACTTAGAAAGTTGATAACTGTGGGCAATGTTAGAAATGTCATGAGAAACAAGAATTATGTAAAAGGATTCATGTAAATCATTGTTTCCAAGAGAAAGGGAGACAGGAGTATAAAAAAGCGTTGTTTTTGGACGCCAATGAAGAAATGACTATTTTTTGCGATTTCTCTTGCTCAGAAAGACTTAGAAAGTTGATATTTGTGGGCAATGTTAGAAATGTCATGAGAAACAAGAATTATGTAAAAGAATTGATGTAAGTCATTGTTTCCAAGAGAAAGGGAGACAGGAGTGTAAAAAAGCGTTGTTTTTGGACGGCAATGAAGAAATGACTATGTTTTGCGATTTCTCATGCTCAGAAAGACTTAGAAAGTTGATAATTGTGGGCAATGTTAGAAATGTCATGAGAAACAAGAATTATGTAAAAGAATTGATGTAAGTCATTGTTTCCAAGAGAAAGGGAGACAGGAGTGTAAAAAAGCGTTGTTTTTGGACGGCAATGAAGAAATGACTATGTTTTGCGATTTATCTTGTTCAGAAAGACTTAGAAAGTTGATAATTGTGGGCAATGTTAGAAATGTCATGAGAAACAAGAATTATGTAAAAGAATTGATGTAAGTCATTGTTTCCAAGAGAAAGGGAGACAGGAGTGTAAAAAAGCGTTGTTTTTGGACGCCAATGAAGAAATGACTATTTTTTGCGATTTATCTTGCTCAGAAAGACTTAGAAAGTTGATAATTGTGGGCAATGTTAGAAATGTCATGAGAAACAAGAATTATGTAAAAGAATTGATGTAAGTCATTGTTTCCAAGAGAAAGGGAGACATGAGTGTAAAAAAGCGTTGTTTTTGGACGGCAATGAAGAAATGACTATGTTTTGCGATTTATCTTGTTCAGAAAGACTTAGAAAGTTGATAATTGTGGGCAATGTTAGAAATGTCATGAGAAACAAGAATTATGTAAAAGAATTGATTTAAGTCATTGTTTCCAAAAGAAAGGGAGACAGGAGTATAAAAAAGCGTTGTTTTTGGACGCCAATGAAGAAATGACTATGTTTTGCGATTTATCTTGTTCAGAAAGACTTAGAAAGTTGATAATTGTGGGCAATGTTAGAAATGTCATGAGAAACAAGAATTATGTAAAAGAATTGATGTAAGTCATTGTTTCCAAGAGAAAGGGAGACAGGAGTGTAAAAAAGCGTTGTTTTTGGACGGCAATGAAGAAATGACTATTTTTTGCGATTTCTCTTGCTCAGAAAGACTTAGAAAGTTGATAATTGTGGGCAATGTTAGAAATGTCATGAGAAACAAAAATTATGTAAAAGAATTGATGTAAGTCATTGTTTCCAAGAGAAAGGGAGACAGGAGTGTAAAAAAGCGTTGTTTTTGGACGGCAATGAAGAAATGACTATTTTTTGCGATTTCTCTTGCTCAGAAAGACTTAGAAAGTTGATAATTGTGGGCAATGTTAGAAATGTCATGAGAAACAAAAATTATGTAAAAGAATTGATGTAAGTCATTGTTTCCAAGAGAAAGGGAGACAGGAGTGTAAAAAAGCGTTGTTTTTGGACGGCAATGAAGAAATGACTTTGTTTTGCGATTTCTCCTGCTCAGAAAAACTTAGAAAGTTGATAATTGTGGGCAATGTTAGAAATGTCATGAGAAACAAGAATTATGTAAAAGAATTGATGTAAGTCATTGTTTCCAAGAGAAAGGGAGACAGGAGTGTAAAAAAGCGTTGTTTTTGGACGGCAATGAAGAAATGACTATGTTTTGCGATTTCTCCTGCTCAGAAAGACTTAGAAAGTTGATAATTGTGGGCAATGTTAGAAATGTCATGAGAAACAAGAATTATGTAAAAGAATTGATGTAAGTCATTGTTTCCAAGAGAAAGGGAGACAGGAGTGTAAAAAAGCGTTGTTTTTGGACGGCAATAAAGAAATGACAATGTTTTGCGATTTATCTTGTTCAGAAAGACTTAGAAAGTTGATAATTGTGGGCAATGTTAGAAATGTGATGAGAAACAAGAATTATGTAAAAGAATTGATGTAAGTCATTGTTTCCAAGAGAAAGGAAGACAGGAGTATAAAAAAGCGTTGTTTTTGGACGCCAATGAAGAAATGACTATGTTTTGCGATTTCTCTTGCTCAGAAAGACTTAGAAAGTTGATAATTGTGGGCAATGTTAGAAATGTCATGAGAAACAAGAATTATGTAAAAGAATTGATGTAAGTCATTGTTTCCAAGAGAAAGGGAGACAGGAGTATAAAAAAGCGTTGTTTTTGGACGCCAATGAAGAAATGACTATTTTTTGCGATTTCTCTTGCTCAGAAAGACTTAGAAAGTTGATATTTGTGGGCAATAATAGAAATGTCATGAGAAACAAGAATTATGTAAAAGAATTGATGTAAGTCATTGTTTCCAAGAGAAAGGGAGACAGGAGTGTAAAAAAGCGTTGTTTTTGGACGGCAATGAAGAAATGACTATGTTTTGCGATTTCTCCTGCTCAGAAAGACTTAGAAAGTTGATAATTGTGGGCAATGTTAGAAATGTCATGAGAAACAAGAATTATGTAAAAGAATTGATGTAAGTCATTGTTTCCAAGAGAAAGGGAGACAGGAGTGTAAAAAAGCGTTGTTTTTGGACGGCAATGAAGAAATGACTATGTTTTGCGATTTATCTTGTTCAGAAAGACTTAGAAAGTTGATAATTGTGGGCAATGTTAGAAATGTCATGAGAAACAAGAATTATGTAAAAGAATTGATGTAAGTCATTGTTTCCAAGAGAAAGGGAGACAGGAGTGTAAAAAAGAGTTGTTTTTGGACGGCAATGAAGAAATGACTTTGTTTTGCGATTTCTCCTGCTCAGAAAGACTTAAAAAGTTGATAATTGTGGGCAATGTTAGAAAGGTCATGAGAAACAAGAATTATGTAAAAGAATTGATGTAAGTCATTGTTCCTAAGAGAAAGGGAGACAGGAGTGTAAAAAAGCGTTGTTTTTGGACGGCAATGAAGAAATGACTATGTTTTGCGATTTCTCCTGCTCAGAAAGACTTAGAAAGTTGATATTTGTGGGCAATAATAGAAATGTCATGAGAAACAAGAATTATGTAAAAGAATTGATGTAAGTCATTGTTTCCAAGAGAAAGGGAGACAGGAGTGTAAAAAAGCGTTGTTTTTGGACGGCAATGAAGAAATGACTATGTTTTGCGATTTCTCCTGCTCAGAAAGACTTAGAAAGTTGATAATTGTGGGCAATGTTAGAAATGTCATGAGAAACAAGAATTATGTAAAAGAATTGATGTAAGTCATTGTTTCCAAGAGAAAGGGAGACAGGAGTGTAAAAAAGCGTTGTTTTTGGACGGCAATGAAGAAATGACTATGTTTTGCGATTTATCTTGTTCAGAAAGACTTAGAAAGTTGATAATTGTGGGCAATGTTAGAAATGTCATGAGAAACAAGAATTATGTAAAAGAATTGATGTAAGTCATTGTTTCCAAGAGAAAGGGAGACAGGAGTGTAAAAAAGCGTTGTTTTTGGACGGCAATGAAGAAATGACTATTTTTTGCGATTTCTCTTGCTCAGAAAGACTTAGAAAGTTGATAATTGTGGGCAATGTTAGAAATGTCATGAGAAACAAAAATTATGTAAAAGAATTGATGTAAGTCATTGTTTCCAAGAGAAAGGGAGACAGGAGTGTAAAAAAGCGTTGTTTTTGGACGGCAATGAAAAAATGACTATTTTTTGCGATTTCTCTTGCTCAGAAAGACTTAGAAAGTTGATAATTGTGGGCAATGTTAGAAATGTCATGAGAAACAAAAATTATGTAAAAGAATTGATGTAAGTCATTGTTTCCAAGAGAAAGGGAGACAGGAGTGTAAAAAAGCGTTGTTTTTGGACGGCAATGAAGAAATGACTTTGTTTTGCGATTTCTCCTGCTCAGAAAAACTTAGAAAGTTGATAATTGTGGGCAATGTTAGAAATGTCATGAGAAACAAGAATTATGTAAAAGAATTGATGTAAGTCATTGTTTCCAAGAGAAAGGGAGACAGGAGTGTAAAAAAGCGTTGTTTTTGGACAGCAATGAAGAAATGACTATGTTTTGCGATTTCTCCTGCTCAGAAAGACTTAGAAAGTTGATAATTGTGGGCAATGTTAGAAATGTCATGAGAAACAAGAATTATGTAAAAGAATTGATGTAAGTCATTGTTTCCAAGAGAAAGGGAGACAGGAGTGTAAAAAAGCGTTGTTTTTGGACGGCAATAAAGAAATGACAATGTTTTGCGATTTATCTTGTTCAGAAAGACTTAGAAAGTTGATAATTGTGGGCAATGTTAGAAATGTGATGAGAAACAAGAATTATGTAAAAGAATTGATGTAAGTCATTGTTTCCAAGAGAAAGGAAGACAGGAGTATAAAAAAGCGTTGTTTTTGGACGCCAATGAAGAAATGACTATGTTTTGCGATTTCTCTTGCTCAGAAAGACTTAGAAAGTTGATAATTGTGGGCAATGTTAGAAATGTCATGAGAAACAAGAATTATGTAAAAGAATTGATGTAAGTCATTGTTTCCAAGAGAAAGGGAGACAGGAGTATAAAAAAGCGTTGTTTTTGGACGCCAATGAAGAAATTACTATTTTTTGCGATTTCTCTTGCTCAGAAAGACTTAGAAAGTTGATATTTGTGGGCAATAATAGAAATGTCATGAGAAACAAGAATTATGTAAAAGAATTGATGTAAGTCATTGTTTCCAAGAGAAAGGGAGACAGGAGTGTAAAAAAGCGTTGTTTTTGGACGGCAATGAAGAAATGACTATGTTTTGCGATTTCTCCTGCTCAGAAAGACTTAGAAAGTTGATAATTGTGGGCAATGTTAGAAATGTCATGAGAAACAAGAATTATGTAAAAGAATTGATGTAAGTCATTGTTTCCAAGAGAAAGGGAGACAGGAGTGTAAAAAAGCGTTGTTTTTGGACGGCAATGAAGAAATGACTATGTTTTGCGATTTATCTTGTTCAGAAAGACTTAGAAAGTTGATAATTGTGGGCAATGTTAGAAATGTCATGAGAAACAAGAATTATGTAAAAGAATTGATGTAAGTCATTGTTTCCAAGAGAAAGGGAGACAGGAGTGTAAAAAAGAGTTGTTTTTGGGCGGCAATGAAGAAATGACTATGTTTTGCGATTTCTCCTGCTCAGAAAGACTTAAAAAGTTGATAATTGTGGGCAATGTTAGAAAGGTCATGAGAAACAAGAATTATGTAAAAGAATTGATGTAAGTCATTGTTCCTAAGAGAAAGGGAGACAGGAGTGTAAAAAAGCGTTGTTTTTGGACGGCAATGAAGAAATGACTATGTTTTGCGATTTCTCCTGCTCAGAAAGACTTAGAAAGTTGATATTTGTGGGCAATAATAGAAATGTCATGAGAAACAAGAATTATGTAAAAGAATTGATGTAAGTCATTGTTTCCAAGAGAAAGGGAGACAGGAGTGTAAAAAAGCGTTGTTTTTGGACGGCAATGAAGAAATGACTATGTTTTGCGATTTCTCTTGCTCAGAAAGACTTAGAAAGTTGATAATTGTGGGCAATGTTAGAAATGTCATGAGAAACAAGAATTATGTAAAAGAATTGATGTAAGTCATTGTTTCCAAGAGAAAGGGAGACAGGAGTGTAAAAAAGCGTTGTTTTTGGACGGCAATGAAGAAATGACTATGTTTTGCGATTTATCTTGTTCAGAAAGACTTAGAAAGTTGATAATTGTGGGCAATGTTAGAAATGTCATGAGAAACAAGAATTATGTAAAAGAATTGATGTAAGTCATTGTTTCCAAGAGAAAGGGAGACAGGAGTGTAAAAAAGCGTTGTTTTTGGACGGCAATGAAGAAATGACTATTTTTTGCGATTTCTCTTGCTCAGAAAGACTTAGAAAGTTGATAATTGTGGGCAATGTTAGAAATGTCATGAGAAACAAAAATTATGTAAAAGAATTGATGTAAGTCATTGTTTCCAAGAGAAAGGGAGACAGGAGTGTAAAAAAGCGTTGTTTTTGGACGGCAATGAAGAAATGACTATTTTTTGCGATTTCTCTTGCTCAGAAAGACTTAGAAAGTTGATAATTGTGGGCAATGTTAGAAATGTCATGAGAAACAAAAATTATGTAAAAGAATTGATGTAAGTCATTGTTTCCAAGAGAAAGGGAGACAGGAGTGTAAAAAAGCGTTGTTTTTGGACGGCAATGAAGAAATGACTTTGTTTTGCGATTTCTCCTGCTCAGAAAGACTTAGAAAGTTGATAATTGTGGGCAATGTTAGAAATGTCATGAGAAACAAGAATTATGTAAAAGAATTGATGTAAGTCATTGTTTCCAAGAGAAAGGGAGACAGGAGTGTAAAAAAGCGTTGTTTTTGGACGGCAATGAAGAAATGACTATGTTTTGCGATTTCTCCTGCTCAGAAAGACTTAGAAAGTTGATAATTGTGGGCAATGTTAGAAATGTCATGAGAAACAAGAATTATGTAAAAGAATTGATGTAAGTCATTGTTTCCAAGAGAAAGGGAGACAGGAGTGTAAAAAAGCGTTGTTTTTGGACGGCAATAAAGAAATGACAATGTTTTGCGATTTCTCTTGCTCAGAAAGACTTAGAAAGTTGATAATTGTGGGCAATGTTAGAAATGTCATGAGAAACAAGAATTATGTAAAAGAATTGATGTAAGTCATTGTTTCCAAGAGAAAGGGAGACAGGAGTATAAAAAAGCGTTGTTTTTGGACGCCAATGAAGAAATGACTATTTTTTGCGATTTCTCTTGCTCAGAAAGACTTAGAAAGTTGATATTTGTGGGCAATAATAGAAATGTCATGAGAAACAAGAATTATGTAAAAGAATTGATGTAAGTCATTGTTTCCAAGAGAAAGGGAGACAGGAGTGTAAAAAAGAGTTGTTTTTGGACGGCAATGAAGAAATGACTATGTTTTGCGATTTCTCCTGCTCAGAAAGACTTAGAAAGTTGATAATTGTGGGCAATGTTAGAAATGTCATGAGAAACAAGAATTATGTAAAAGAATTGATGTAAGTCATTGTTTCCAAGAGAAAGGGAGACAGGAGTGTAAAAAAGCGTTGTTTTTGGACGGCAATGAAGAAATGACTTTGTTTTGCGATTTCTCCTGCTCAGAAAAACTTAGAAAGTTGATAATTGTGGGCAATGTTAGAAATGTCATGAGAAACAAGAATTATGTAAAAGAATTGATGTAAGTCATTGTTTCCAAGAGAAAGGGAGACAGGAGTGTAAAAAAGCGTTGTTTTTGGACGGCAATGAAGAAATGACTATGTTTTGCGATTTCTCCTGCTCAGAAAGACTTAGAAAGTTGATAATTGTGGGCAATGTTAGAAATGTCATGAGAAACAAGAATTATGTAAAAGAATTGATGTAAGTCATTGTTTCCAAGAGAAAGGGAGACAGGAGTGTAAAAAAGCGTTGTTTTTGGACGGCAATAAAGAAATGACAATGTTTTGCGATTTCTCTTGCTCAGAAAGACTTAGAAAGTTGATAATTGTGGGCAATGTTAGAAATGTCATGAGAAACAAGAATTATGTAAAAGAATTGATGTAAGTCATTGTTTCCAAGAGAAAGGGAGACAGGAGTATAAAAAAGCGTTGTTTTTGGACGCCAATGAAGAAATGACTATTTTTTGCGATTTCTCTTGCTCAGAAAGACTTAGAAAGTTGATATTTGTGGGCAATAATAGAAATGTCATGAGAAACAAGAATTATGTAAAAGAATTGATGTAAGTCATTGTTTCCAAGAGAAAGGGAGACAGGAGTGTAAAAAAGCGTTGTTTTTGGACGGCAATGAAGAAATGACTATGTTTTGCGATTTCTCCTGCTCAGAAAGACTTAGAAAGTTGATAATTGTGGGCAATGTTAGAAATGTCATGAGAAACAAGAATTATGTAAAAGAATTGATGTAAGTCATTGTTTCCAAGAGAAAGGGAGACAGGAGTGTAAAAAAGCGTTGTTTTTGGACGGCAATGAAGAAATGACTATGTTTTGCTATTTATCTTGTTCAGAAAGACTTAGAAAGTTGATAATTGTGGGCAATGTTAGAAATGTCATGAGAAACAAGAATTATGTAAAAGAATTGATGTAAGTCATTGTTTCCAAGAGAAAGGGAGACAGGAGTGTAAAAAAGAGTTGTTTTTGGACGGCAATGAAGAAATGACTATGTTTTGCGATTTCTCCTGCTCAGAAAGACTTAAAAAGTTGATAATTGTGGGCAATGTTAGAAAGGTCATGAGAAACAAGAACTATGTAAAAGAATTGATGTAAGTCATTGTTCCTAAGAGAAAGGGAGACAGGAGTGTAAAAAAGCGTTGTTTTTGGACGGCAATGAAGAAATGACTATGTTTTGCGATTTCTCCTGCTCAGAAAGACTTAGAAAGTTGATAATTGTGGGCAATGTTAGAAATGTCATGAGAAACAAGAATTATGTAAAAGAATTGATGTAAGTCATTGTTTCCAAGAGAAAGGGAGACAGGAGTGTAAAAAAGCGTTGTTTTTGGACGGCAATGAAGAAATCACTATGTTTTGCGATTTATCTTGTTCAGAAAGACTTAGAAAGTTGATAATTGTGGGCAATGTTAGAAATGTCATGAGAAACAAGAATTATGTAAAAGAATTGATGTAAGTCATTGTTTCCAAGAGAAAGGGAGACAGGAGTGTAAAAAAGCGTTGTTTTTGGACGGCAATGAAGAAATGACTATGTTTTGCGATTTATCTTGTTCAGAAAGACTTAGAAAGTTGATAATTGTGGGCAATGTTAGAAATGTCATGAGAAACAAGAATTATGTAAAAGAATTGATGTAAGTCATTGTTTCCAAGAGAAAGGGAGACAGGAGTGTAAAAAAGCGTTGTTTTTGGACGGCAATGAAGAAATGACTATTTTTTGCGATTTCTCTTGCTCAGAAAGACTTAGAAAGTTGATAATTGTGGGCAATGTTAGAAATGTCATGAGAAACAAGAATTATGTAAAAGAATTGATGTAAGTCATTGTTTCCAAGAGAAAGGGAGACAGGAGTGTAAAAAAGCGTTGTTTTTGGACGGCAATGAAGAAATGACTATGTTTTGCGATTTATCTTGTTCAGAAAGACTTAGAAAGTTGATAATTGTGGGCAATGTTAGAAATGTCATGAGAAACAAGAATTATGTAAAAGAATTGATGTAAGTCATTGTTTCCAAGAGAAAGGGAGACAGGAGTGTAAAAAAGAGTTGTTTTTGGGCGGCAATGAAGAAATGACTATGTTTTGCGATTTCTCCTGCTCAGAAAGACTTAAAAAGTTGATAATTGTGGGCAATGTTAGAAAGGTCATGAGAAACAAGAATTATGTAAAAGAATTGATGTAAGTCATTGTTCCTAAGAGAAAGGGAGACAGGAGTGTAAAAAAGCGTTGTTTTTGGACGGCAATGAAGAAATGACTATGTTTTGCGATTTCTCCTGCTCAGAAAGACTTAGAAAGTTGATATTTGTGGGCAATAATAGAAATGTCATGAGAAACAAGAATTATGTAAAAGAATTGATGTAAGTCATTGTTTCCAAGAGAAAGGGAGACAGGAGTGTAAAAAAGCGTTGTTTTTGGACGGCAATGAAGAAATGACTATGTTTTGCGATTTCTCTTGCTCAGAAAGACTTAGAAAGTTGATAATTGTGGGCAATGTTAGAAATGTCATGAGAAACAAGAATTATGTAAAAGAATTGATGTAAGTCATTGTTTCCAAGAGAAAGGGAGACAGGAGTGTAAAAAAGCGTTGTTTTTGGACGGCAATGAAGAAATGACTATGTTTTGCGATTTATCTTGTTCAGAAAGACTTAGAAAGTTGATAATTGTGGGCAATGTTAGAAATGTCATGAGAAACAAGAATTATGTAAAAGAATTGATGTAAGTCATTGTTTCCAAGAGAAAGGGAGACAGGAGTGTAAAAAAGCGTTGTTTTTGGACGGCAATGAAGAAATGACTATTTTTTGCGATTTCTCTTGCTCAGAAAGACTTAGAAAGTTGATAATTGTGGGCAATGTTAGAAATGTCATGAGAAACAAAAATTATGTAAAAGAATTGATGTAAGTCATTGTTTCCAAGAGAAAGGGAGACAGGAGTGTAAAAAAGCGTTGTTTTTGGACGGCAATGAAGAAATGACTATTTTTTGCGATTTCTCTTGCTCAGAAAGACTTAGAAAGTTGATAATTGTGGGCAATGTTAGAAATGTCATGAGAAACAAAAATTATGTAAAAGAATTGATGTAAGTCATTGTTTCCAAGAGAAAGGGAGACAGGAGTGTAAAAAAGCGTTGTTTTTGGACGGCAATGAAGAAATGACTTTGTTTTGCGATTTCTCCTGCTCAGAAAAACTTAGAAAGTTGATAATTGTGGGCAATGTTAGAAATGTCATGAGAAACAAGAATTATGTAAAAGAATTGATGTAAGTCATTGTTTCCAAGAGAAAGGGAGACAGGAGTGTAAAAAAGCGTTGTTTTTGGACGGCAATGAAGAAATGACTATGTTTTGCGATTTCTCCTGCTCAGAAAGACTTAGAAAGTTGATAATTGTGGGCAATGTTAGAAATGTCATGAGAAACAAGAATTATGTAAAAGAATTGATGTAAGTCATTGTTTCCAAGAGAAAGGGAGACAGGAGTGTAAAAAAGCGTTGTTTTTGGACGGCAATAAAGAAATGACAATGTTTTGCGATTTCTCTTGCTCAGAAAGACTTAGAAAGTTGATAATTGTGGGCAATGTTAGAAATGTCATGAGAAACAAGAATTATGTAAAAGAATTGATGTAAGTCATTGTTTCCAAGAGAAAGGGAGACAGGAGTATAAAAAAGCGTTGTTTTTGGACGCCAATGAAGAAATGACTATTTTTTGCGATTTCTCTTGCTCAGAAAGACTTAGAAAGTTGATATTTGTGGGCAATAATAGAAATGTCATGAGAAACAAGAATTATGTAAAAGAATTGATGTAAGTCATTGTTTCCAAGAGAAAGGGAGACAGGAGTGTAAAAAAGCGTTGTTTTTGGACGGCAATGAAGAAATGACTATGTTTTGCGATTTCTCCTGCTCAGAAAGACTTAGAAAGTTGATAATTGTGGGCAATGTTAGAAATGTCATGAGAAACAAGAATTATGTAAAAGAATTGATGTAAGTCATTGTTTCCAAGAGAAAGGGAGACAGGAGTGTAAAAAAGCGTTGTTTTTGGACGGCAATGAAGAAATTACTTTGTTTTGCGATTTCTCCTGCTCAGAAAAACTTAGAAAGTTGATAATTGTGGGCAATGTTAGAAATGTCATGAGAAACAAGAATTATGTAAAAGAATTGATGTAAGTCATTGTTTCCAAGAGAAAGGGAGACAGGAGTGTAAAAAAGCGTTGTTTTTGGACGGCAATGAAGAAATGACTATGTTTTGCGATTTCTCCTGCTCAGAAAGACTTAGAAAGTTGATAATTGTGGGCAATGTTAGAAATGTCATGAGAAACAAGAATTATGTAAAAGAATTGATGTAAGTCATTGTTTCCAAGAGAAAGGGAGACAGGAGTGTAAAAAAGCGTTGTTTTTGGACGGCAATAAAGAAATGACAATGTTTTGCGATTTCTCTTGCTCAGAAAGACTTAGAAAGTTGATAATTGTGGGCAATGTTAGAAATGTCATGAGAAACAAGAATTATGTAAAAGAATTGATGTAAGTCATTGTTTCCAAGAGAAAGGGAGACAGGAGTATAAAAAAGCGTTGTTTTTGGACGCCAATGAAGAAATGACTATGTTTTGCGATTTCTCTTGCTCAGAAAGACTTAGAAAGTTGATATTTGTGGGCAATAATAGAAATGTCATGAGAAACAAGAATTATGTAAAAGAATTGATGTAAGTCATTGTTTCCAAGAGAAAGGGAGACAGGAGTGTAAAAAAGCGTTGTTTTTGGACGGCAATGAAGAAATGACTATGTTTTGCGATTTCTCCTGCTCAGAAAGACTTAGAAAGTTGATAATTGTGGGCAATGTTAGAAATGTCATGAGAAACAAGAATTATGTAAAAGAATTGATGTAAGTCATTGTTTCCAAGAGAAAGGGAGACAGGAGTGTAAAAAAGCGTTGTTTTTGGACGGCAATGAAGAAATGACTATGTTTTGCTATTTATCTTGTTCAGAAAGACTTAGAAAGTTGATAATTGTGGGCAATGTTAGAAATGTCATGAGAAACAAGAATTATGTAAAAGAATTGATGTAAGTCATTGTTTCCAAGAGAAAGGGAGACAGGAGTGTAAAAAAGAGTTGTTTTTGGACGGCAATGAAGAAATGACTATGTTTTGCGATTTCTCCTGCTCAGAAAGACTTAAAAAGTTGATAATTGTGGGCAATGTTAGAAATGTCATGAGAAACAAGAATTATGTAAAAGAATTGATGTAAGTCATTGTTTCCAAGAGAAAGGGAGACAGGAGTGTAAAAAAGCGTTGTTTTTGGACGGCAATGAAGAAATGACTATGTTTTGCGATTTATCTTGTTCAGAAAGACTTAGAAAGTTGATAATTGTGGGCAATGTTAGAAATGTCATGAGAAACAAGAATTATGTAAAAGAATTGATGTAAGTCATTGTTTCCAAGAGAAAGGGAGACAGGAGTGTAAAAAAGCGTTGTTTTTGGACGGCAATGAAGAAATGACTATTTTTTGCGATTTCTCTTGCTCAGAAAGACTTAGAAAGTTGATAATTGTGGGCAATGTTAGAAATGTCATGAGAAACAAAAATTATGTAAAAGAATTGATGTAAGTCATTGTTTCCAAGAGAAAGGGAGACAGGAGTGTAAAAAAGCGTTGTTTTTGGACGGCAATGAAGAAATGACTATTTTTTGCGATTTCTCTTGCTCAGAAAGACTTAGAAAGTTGATAATTGTGGGCAATGTTAGAAATGTCATGAGAAACAAAAATTATGTAAAAGAATTGATGTAAGTCATTGTTTCCAAGAGAAAGGGAGACAGGAGTGTAAAAAAGCGTTGTTTTTGGACGGCAATGAAGAAATGACTTTGTTTTGCGATTTCTCCTGCTCAGAAAAACTTAGAAAGTTGATAATTGTGGGCAATGTTAGAAATGTCATGAGAAACAAGAATTATGTAAAAGAATTGATGTAAGTCATTGTTTCCAAGAGAAAGGGAGACAGGAGTGTAAAAAAGCGTTGTTTTTGGACGGCAATGAAGAAATGACTATGTTTTGCGATTTCTCCTGCTCAGAAAGACTTAGAAAGTTGATAATTGTGGGCAATGTTAGAAATGTCATGAGAAACAAGAATTATGTAAAAGAATTGATGTAAGTCATTGTTTCCAAGAGAAAGGGAGACAGGAGTGTAAAAAAGCGTTGTTTTTGGACGGCAATAAAGAAATGACAATGTTTTGCGATTTCTCTTGCTCAGAAAGACTTAGAAAGTTGATAATTGTGGGCAATGTTAGAAATGTCATGAGAAACAAGAATTATGTAAAAGAATTGATGTAAGTCATTGTTTCCAAGAGAAAGGGAGACAGGAGTATAAAAAAGCGTTGTTTTTGGACGCCAATGAAGAAATGACTATTTTTTGCGATTTCTCTTGCTCAGAAAGACTTAGAAAGTTGATATTTGTGGGCAATAATAGAAATGTCATGAGAAACAAGAATTATGTAAAAGAATTGATGTAAGTCATTGTTTCCAAGAGAAAGGGAGACAGGAGTGTAAAAAAGCGTTGTTTTTGGACGGCAATGAAGAAATGACTATGTTTTGCGATTTCTCCTGCTCAGAAAGACTTAGAAAGTTGATAATTGTGGGCAATGTTAGAAATGTCATGAGAAACAAGAATTATGTAAAAGAATTGATGTAAGTCATTGTTTCCAAGAGAAAGGGAGACAGGAGTGTAAAAAAGCGTTGTTTTTGGACGGCAATGAAGAAATGACTATGTTTTGCTATTTATCTTGTTCAGAAAGACTTAGAAAGTTGATAATTGTGGGCAATGTTAGAAATGTCATGAGAAACAAGAATTATGTAAAAGAATTGATGTAAGTCATTGTTTCCAAGAGAAAGGGAGACAGGAGTGTAAAAAAGAGTTGTTTTTGGACGGCAATGAAGAAATGACTATGTTTTGCGATTTCTCCTGCTCAGAAAGACTTAAAAAGTTGATAATTGTGGGCAATGTTAGAAATGTCATGAGAAACAAGAATTATGTAAAAGAATTGATGTAAGTCATTGTTTCCAAGAGAAAGGGAGACAGGAGTGTAAAAAAGCGTTGTTTTTGGACGGCAATGAAGAAATGACTATGTTTTGCGATTTATCTTGTTCAGAAAGACTTAGAAAGTTGATAATTGTGGGCAATGTTAGAAATGTCATGAGAAACAAGAATTATGTAAAAGAATTGATGTAAGTCATTGTTTCCAAGAGAAAGGGAGACAGGAGTGTAAAAAAGCGTTGTTTTTGGACGGCAATGAAGAAATGACTATTTTTTGCGATTTCTCTTGCTCAGAAAGACTTAGAAAGTTGATAATTGTGGGCAATGTTAGAAATGTCATGAGAAACAAAAATTATGTAAAAGAATTGATGTAAGTCATTGTTTCCAAGAGAAAGGGAGACAGGAGTGTAAAAAAGCGTTGTTTTTGGACGGCAATGAAGAAATGACTATTTTTTGCGATTTCTCTTGCTCAGAAAGACTTAGAAAGTTGATAATTGTGGGCAATGTTAGAAATGTCATGAGAAACAAAAATTATGTAAAAGAATTGATGTAAGTCATTGTTTCCAAGAGAAAGGGAGACAGGAGTGTAAAAAAGCGTTGTTTTTGGACGGCAATGAAGAAATGACTTTGTTTTGCGATTTCTCCTGCTCAGAAAAACTTAGAAAGTTGATAATTGTGGGCAATGTTAGAAATGTCATGAGAAACAAGAATTATGTAAAAGAATTGATGTAAGTCATTGTTTCCAAGAGAAAGGGAGACAGGAGTGTAAAAAAGCGTTGTTTTTGGACGGCAATGAAGAAATGACTATGTTTTGCGATTTCTCCTGCTCAGAAAGACTTAGAAAGTTGATAATTGTGGGCAATGTTAGAAATGTCATGAGAAACAAGAATTATGTAAAAGAATTGATGTAAGTCATTGTTTCCAAGAGAAAGGGAGACAGGAGTGTAAAAAAGCGTTGTTTTTGGACGGCAATAAAGAAATGACAATGTTTTGCGATTTCTCTTGCTCAGAAAGACTTAGAAAGTTGATAATTGTGGGCAATGTTAGAAATGTCATGAGAAACAAGAATTATGTAAAAGAATTGATGTAAGTCATTGTTTCCAAGAGAAAGGGAGACAGGAGTATAAAAAAGCGTTGTTTTTGGACGCCAATGAAGAAATGACTATTTTTTGCGATTTCTCTTGCTCAGAAAGACTTAGAAAGTTGATATTTGTGGGCAATAATAGAAATGTCATGAGAAACAAGAATTATGTAAAAGAATTGATGTAAGTCATTGTTTCCAAGAGAAAGGGAGACAGGAGTGTAAAAAAGCGTTGTTTTTGGACGGCAATGAAGAAATGACTATGTTTTGCGATTTCTCCTGCTCAGAAAGACTTAGAAAGTTGATAATTGTGGGCAATGTTAGAAATGTCATGAGAAACAAGAATTATGTAAAAGAATTGATGTAAGTCATTGTTTCCAAGAGAAAGGGAGACAGGAGTGTAAAAAAGCGTTGTTTTTGGACGGCAATGAAGAAATGACTTTGTTTTGCGATTTCTCCTGCTCAGAAAAACTTAGAAAGTTGATAATTGTGGGCAATGTTAGAAATGTCATGAGAAACAAGAATTATGTAAAAGAATTGATGTAAGTCATTGTTTCCAAGAGAAAGGGAGACAGGAGTGTAAAAAAGCGTTGTTTTTGGACGGCAATGAAGAAATGACTATGTTTTGCGATTTCTCCTGCTCAGAAAGACTTAGAAAGTTGATAATTGTGGGCAATGTTAGAAATGTCATGAGAAACAAGAATTATGTAAAAGAATTGATGTAAGTCATTGTTTCCAAGAGAAAGGGAGACAGGAGTGTAAAAAAGCGTTGTTTTTGGACGGCAATAAAGAAATGACAATGTTTTGCGATTTCTCTTGCTCAGAAAGACTTAGAAAGTTGATAATTGTGGGCAATGTTAGAAATGTCATGAGAAACAAGAATTATGTAAAAGAATTGATGTAAGTCATTGTTTCCAAGAGAAAGGGAGACAGGAGTATAAAAAAGCGTTGTTTTTGGACGCCAATGAAGAAATGACTATTTTTTGCGATTTCTCTTGCTCAGAAAGACTTAGAAAGTTGATATTTGTGGGCAATAATAGAAATGTCATGAGAAACAAGAATTATGTAAAAGAATTGATGTAAGTCATTGTTTCCAAGAGAAAGGGAGACAGGAGTGTAAAAAAGCGTTGTTTTTGGACGGCAATGAAGAAATGACTATGTTTTGCGATTTCTCCTGCTCAGAAAGACTTAGAAAGTTGATAATTGTGGGCAATGTTAGAAATGTCATGAGAAACAAGAATTATGTAAAAGAATTGATGTAAGTCATTGTTTCCAAGAGAAAGGGAGACAGGAGTGTAAAAAAGCGTTGTTTTTGGACGGCAATGAAGAAATGACTATGTTTTGCTATTTATCTTGTTCAGAAAGACTTAGAAAGTTGATAATTGTGGGCAATGTTAGAAATGTCATGAGAAACAAGAATTATGTAAAAGAATTGATGTAAGTCATTGTTTCCAAGAGAAAGGGAGACAGGAGTGTAAAAAAGAGTTGTTTTTGGACGGCAATGAAGAAATGACTATGTTTTGCGATTTCTCCTGCTCAGAAAGACTTAAAAAGTTGATAATTGTGGGCAATGTTAGAAAGGTCATGAGAAACAAGAACTATGTAAAAGAATTGATGTAAGTCATTGTTCCTAAGAGAAAGGGAGACAGGAGTGTAAAAAAGCGTTGTTTTTGGACGGCAATGAAGAAATGACTATGTTTTGCGATTTCTCCTGCTCAGAAAGACTTAGAAAGTTGATAATTGTGGGCAATGTTAGAAATGTCATGAGAAACAAGAATTATGTAAAAGAATTGATGTAAGTCATTGTTTCCAAGAGAAAGGGAGACAGGAGTGTAAAAAAGCGTTGTTTTTGGACGGCAATGAAGAAATCACTATGTTTTGCGATTTATCTTGTTCAGAAAGACTTAGAAAGTTGATAATTGTGGGCAATGTTAGAAATGTCATGAGAAACAAGAATTATGTAAAAGAATTGATGTAAGTCATTGTTTCCAAGAGAAAGGGAGACAGGAGTGTAAAAAAGCGTTGTTTTTGGACGGCAATGAAGAAATGACTATGTTTTGCGATTTATCTTGTTCAGAAAGACTTAGAAAGTTGATAATTGTGGGCAATGTTAGAAATGTCATGAGAAACAAGAATTATGTAAAAGAATTGATGTAAGTCATTGTTTCCAAGAGAAAGGGAGACAGGAGTGTAAAAAAGCGTTGTTTTTGGACGGCAATGAAGAAATGACTATTTTTTGCGATTTCTCTTGCTCAGAAAGACTTAGAAAGTTGATAATTGTGGGCAATGTTAGAAATGTCATGAGAAACAAGAATTATGTAAAAGAATTGATGTAAGTCATTGTTTCCAAGAGAAAGGGAGACAGGAGTGTAAAAAAGCGTTGTTTTTGGACGGCAATGAAGAAATGACTATGTTTTGCGATTTATCTTGTTCAGAAAGACTTAGAAAGTTGATAATTGTGGGCAATGTTAGAAATGTCATGAGAAACAAGAATTATGTAAAAGAATTGATGTAAGTCATTGTTTCCAAGAGAAAGGGAGACAGGAGTGTAAAAAAGAGTTGTTTTTGGGCGGCAATGAAGAAATGACTATGTTTTGCGATTTCTCCTGCTCAGAAAGACTTAAAAAGTTGATAATTGTGGGCAATGTTAGAAAGGTCATGAGAAACAAGAATTATGTAAAAGAATTGATGTAAGTCATTGTTCCTAAGAGAAAGGGAGACAGGAGTGTAAAAAAGCGTTGTTTTTGGACGGCAATGAAGAAATGACTATGTTTTGCGATTTCTCCTGCTCAGAAAGACTTAGAAAGTTGATATTTGTGGGCAATAATAGAAATGTCATGAGAAACAAGAATTATGTAAAAGAATTGATGTAAGTCATTGTTTCCAAGAGAAAGGGAGACAGGAGTGTAAAAAAGCGTTGTTTTTGGACGGCAATGAAGAAATGACTATGTTTTGCGATTTCTCTTGCTCAGAAAGACTTAGAAAGTTGATAATTGTGGGCAATGTTAGAAATGTCATGAGAAACAAGAATTATGTAAAAGAATTGATGTAAGTCATTGTTTCCAAGAGAAAGGGAGACAGGAGTGTAAAAAAGCGTTGTTTTTGGACGGCAATGAAGAAATGACTATGTTTTGCGATTTATCTTTTTCAGAAAGACTTAGAAAGTTGATAATTGTGGGCAATGTTAGAAATGTCATGAGAAACAAGAATTATGTAAAAGAATTGATGTAAGTCATTGTTTCCAAGAGAAAGGGAGACAGGAGTGTAAAAAAGCGTTGTTTTTGGACGGCAATGAAGAAATGACTATTTTTTGCGATTTCTCTTGCTCAGAAAGACTTAGAAAGTTGATAATTGTGGGCAATGTTAGAAATGTCATGAGAAACAAAAATTATGTAAAAGAATTGATGTAAGTCATTGTTTCCAAGAGAAAGGGAGACAGGAGTGTAAAAAAGCGTTGTTTTTGGACGGCAATGAAGAAATGACTATTTTTTGCGATTTCTCTTGCTCAGAAAGACTTAGAAAGTTGATAATTGTGGGCAATGTTAGAAATGTCATGAGAAACAAAAATTATGTAAAAGAATTGATGTAAGTCATTGTTTCCAAGAGAAAGGGAGACAGGAGTGTAAAAAAGCGTTGTTTTTGGACGGCAATGAAGAAATGACTTTGTTTTGCGATTTCTCCTGCTCAGAAAAACTTAGAAAGTTGATAATTGTGGGCAATGTTAGAAATGTCATGAGAAACAAGAATTATGTAAAAGAATTGATGTAAGTCATTGTTTCCAAGAGAAAGGGAGACAGGAGTGTAAAAAAGCGTTGTTTTTGGACGGCAATGAAGAAATGACTATGTTTTGCGATTTCTCCTGCTCAGAAAGACTTAGAAAGTTGATAATTGTGGGCAATGTTAGAAATGTCATGAGAAACAAGAATTATGTAAAAGAATTGATGTAAGTCATTGTTTCCAAGAGAAAGGGAGACAGGAGTGTAAAAAAGCGTTGTTTTTGGACGGCAATAAAGAAATGACAATGTTTTGCGATTTCTCTTGCTCAGAAAGACTTAGAAAGTTGATAATTGTGGGCAATGTTAGAAATGTCATGAGAAACAAGAATTATGTAAAAGAATTGATGTAAGTCATTGTTTCCAAGAGAAAGGGAGACAGGAGTATAAAAAAGCGTTGTTTTTGGACGCCAATGAAGAAATGACTATTTTTTGCGATTTCTCTTGCTCAGAAAGACTTAGAAAGTTGATATTTGTGGGCAATAATAGAAATGTCATGAGAAACAAGAATTATGTAAAAGAATTGATGTAAGTCATTGTTTCCAAGAGAAAGGGAGACAGGAGTGTAAAAAAGCGTTGTTTTTGGACGGCAATGAAGAAATGACTATGTTTTGCGATTTCTCCTGCTCAGAAAGACTTAGAAAGTTGATAATTGTGGGCAATGTTAGAAATGTCATGAGAAACAAGAATTATGTAAAAGAATTGATGTAAGTCATTGTTTCCAAGAGAAAGGGAGACAGGAGTGTAAAAAAGCGTTGTTTTTGGACGGCAATGAAGAAATGACTTTGTTTTGCGATTTCTCCTGCTCAGAAAAACTTAGAAAGTTGATAATTGTGGGCAATGTTAGAAATGTCATGAGAAACAAGAATTATGTAAAAGAATTGATGTAAGTCATTGTTTCCAAGAGAAAGGGAGACAGGAGTGTAAAAAAGCGTTGTTTTTGGACGGCAATGAAGAAATGACTATGTTTTGCGATTTCTCCTGCTCAGAAAGACTTAGAAAGTTGATAATTGTGGGCAATGTTAGAAATGTCATGAGAAACAAGAATTATGTAAAAGAATTGATGTAAGTCATTGTTTCCAAGAGAAAGGGAGACAGGAGTGTAAAAAAGCGTTGTTTTTGGACGGCAATAAAGAAATGACAATGTTTTGCGATTTCTCTTGCTCAGAAAGACTTAGAAAGTTGATAATTGTGGGCAATGTTAGAAATGTCATGAGAAACAAGAATTATGTAAAAGAATTGATGTAAGTCATTGTTTCCAAGAGAAAGGGAGACAGGAGTATAAAAAAGCGTTGTTTTTGGACGCCAATGAAGAAATGACTATTTTTTGCGATTTCTCTTGCTCAGAAAGACTTAGAAAGTTGATATTTGTGGGCAATAATAGAAATGTCATGAGAAACAAGAATTATGTAAAAGAATTGATGTAAGTCATTGTTTCCAAGAGAAAGGGAGACAGGAGTGTAAAAAAGCGTTGTTTTTGGACGGCAATGAAGAAATGACTATGTTTTGCTATTTATCTTGTTCAGAAAGACTTAGAAAGTTGATAATTGTGGGCAATGTTAGAAATGTCATGAGAAACAAGAATTATGTAAAAGAATTGATGTAAGTCATTGTTTCCAAGAGAAAGGGAGACAGGAGTGTAAAAAAGAGTTGTTTTTGGACGGCAATGAAGAAATGACTATGTTTTGCGATTTCTCCTGCTCAGAAAGACTTAAAAAGTTGATAATTGTGGGCAATGTTAGAAAGGTCATGAGAAACAAGAACTATGTAAAAGAATTGATGTAAGTCATTGTTCCTAAGAGAAAGGGAGACAGGAGTGTAAAAAAGCGTTGTTTTTGGACGGCAATGAAGAAATGACTATGTTTTGCGATTTCTCCTGCTCAGAAAGACTTAGAAAGTTGATAATTGTGGGCAATGTTAGAAATGTCATGAGAAACAAGAATTATGTAAAAGAATTGATGTAAGTCATTGTTTCCAAGAGAAAGGGAGACAGGAGTGTAAAAAAGCGTTGTTTTTGGACGGCAATGAAGAAATGACTATGTTTTGCGATTTCTCTTGCTCAGAAAGACTTAGAAAGTTGATAATTGTGGGCAATGTTAGAAATGTCATGAGAAACAAGAATTATGTAAAAGAATTGATGTAAGTCATTGTTTCCAAGAGAAAGGGAGACAGGAGTGTAAAAAAGCGTTGTTTTTGGACGGCAATGAAGAAATGACTATGTTTTGCGATTTATCTTGTTCAGAAAGACTTAGAAAGTTGATAATTGTGGGCAATGTTAGAAATGTCATGAGAAACAAGAATTATGTAAAAGAATTGATGTAAGTCATTGTTTCCAAGAGAAAGGGAGACAGGAGTGTAAAAAAGCGTTGTTTTTGGACGGCAATGAAGAAATGACTATTTTTTGCGATTTCTCTTGCTCAGAAAGACTTAGAAAGTTGATAATTGTGGGCAATGTTAGAAATGTCATGAGAAACAAAAATTATGTAAAAGAATTGATGTAAGTCATTGTTTCCAAGAGAAAGGGAGACAGGAGTGTAAAAAAGCGTTGTTTTTGGACGGCAATGAAGAAATGACTATTTTTTGCGATTTCTCTTGCTCAGAAAGACTTAGAAAGTTGATAATTGTGGGCAATGTTAGAAATGTCATGAGAAACAAAAATTATGTAAAAGAATTGATGTAAGTCATTGTTTCCAAGAGAAAGGGAGACAGGAGTGTAAAAAAGCGTTGTTTTTGGACGGCAATGAAGAAATGACTTTGTTTTGCGATTTCTCCTGCTCAGAAAAACTTAGAAAGTTGATAATTGTGGGCAATGTTAGAAATGTCATGAGAAACAAGAATTATGTAAAAGAATTGATGTAAGTCATTGTTTCCAAGAGAAAGGGAGACAGGAGTGTAAAAAAGCGTTGTTTTTGGACGGCAATGAAGAAATGACTATGTTTTGCGATTTCTCCTGCTCAGAAAGACTTAGAAAGTTGATAATTGTGGGCAATGTTAGAAATGTCATGAGAAACAAGAATTATGTAAAAGAATTGATGTAAGTCATTGTTTCCAAGAGAAAGGGAGACAGGAGTGTAAAAAAGCGTTGTTTTTGGACGGCAATAAAGAAATGACAATGTTTTGCGATTTCTCTTGCTCAGAAAGACTTAGAAAGTTGATAATTGTGGGCAATGTTAGAAATGTCATGAGAAACAAGAATTATGTAAAAGAATTGATGTAAGTCATTGTTTCCAAGAGAAAGGGAGACAGGAGTATAAAAAAGCGTTGTTTTTGGACGCCAATGAAGAAATGACTATTTTTTGCGATTTCTCTTGCTCAGAAAGACTTAGAAAGTTGATATTTGTGGGCAATAATAGAAATGTCATGAGAAACAAGAATTATGTAAAAGAATTGATGTAAGTCATTGTTTCCAAGAGAAAGGGAGACAGGAGTGTAAAAAAGCGTTGTTTTTGGACGGCAATGAAGAAATGACTATGTTTTGCGATTTCTCCTGCTCAGAAAGACTTAGAAAGTTGATAATTGTGGGCAATGTTAGAAATGTCATGAGAAACAAGAATTATGTAAAAGAATTGATGTAAGTCATTGTTTCCAAGAGAAAGGGAGACAGGAGTGTAAAAAAGCGTTGTTTTTGGACGGCAATGAAGAAATGACTTTGTTTTGCGATTTCTCCTGCTCAGAAAAACTTAGAAAGTTGATAATTGTGGGCAATGTTAGAAATGTCATGAGAAACAAGAATTATGTAAAAGAATTGATGTAAGTCATTGTTTCCAAGAGAAAGGGAGACAGGAGTGTAAAAAAGCGTTGTTTTTGGACGGCAATGAAGAAATGACTATGTTTTGCGATTTCTCCTGCTCAGAAAGACTTAGAAAGTTGATAATTGTGGGCAATGTTAGAAATGTCATGAGAAACAAGAATTATGTAAAAGAATTGATGTAAGTCATTGTTTCCAAGAGAAAGGGAGACAGGAGTGTAAAAAAGCGTTGTTTTTGGACGGCAATAAAGAAATGACAATGTTTTGCGATTTCTCTTGCTCAGAAAGACTTAGAAAGTTGATAATTGTGGGCAATGTTAGAAATGTCATGAGAAACAAGAATTATGTAAAAGAATTGATGTAAGTCATTGTTTCCAAGAGAAAGGGAGACAGGAGTATAAAAAAGCGTTGTTTTTGGACGCCAATGAAGAAATGACTATTTTTTGCGATTTCTCTTGCTCAGAAAGACTTAGAAAGTTGATATTTGTGGGCAATAATAGAAATGTCATGAGAAACAAGAATTATGTAAAAGAATTGATGTAAGTCATTGTTTCCAAGAGAAAGGGAGACAGGAGTGTAAAAAAGCGTTGTTTTTGGACGGCAATGAAGAAATGACTATGTTTTGCGATTTCTCCTGCTCAGAAAGACTTAGAAAGTTGATAATTGTGGGCAATGTTAGAAATGTCATGAGAAACAAGAATTATGTAAAAGAATTGATGTAAGTCATTGTTTCCAAGAGAAAGGGAGACAGGAGTGTAAAAAAGCGTTGTTTTTGGACGGCAATGAAGAAATGACTATGTTTTGCTATTTATCTTGTTCAGAAAGACTTAGAAAGTTGATAATTGTGGGCAATGTTAGAAATGTCATGAGAAACAAGAATTATGTAAAAGAATTGATGTAAGTCATTGTTTCCAAGAGAAAGGGAGACAGGAGTGTAAAAAAGAGTTGTTTTTGGACGGCAATGAAGAAATGACTATGTTTTGCGATTTCTCCTGCTCAGAAAGACTTAAAAAGTTGATAATTGTGGGCAATGTTAGAAAGGTCATGAGAAACAAGAACTATGTAAAAGAATTGATGTAAGTCATTGTTCCTAAGAGAAAGGGAGACAGGAGTGTAAAAAAGCGTTGTTTTTGGACGGCAATGAAGAAATGACTATGTTTTGCGATTTCTCCTGCTCAGAAAGACTTAGAAAGTTGATAATTGTGGGCAATGTTAGAAATGTCATGAGAAACAAGAATTATGTAAAAGAATTGATGTAAGTCATTGTTTCCAAGAGAAAGGGAGACAGGAGTGTAAAAAAGCGTTGTTTTTGGACGGCAATGAAGAAATCACTATGTTTTGCGATTTATCTTGTTCAGAAAGACTTAGAAAGTTGATAATTGTGGGCAATGTTAGAAATGTCATGAGAAACAAGAATTATGTAAAAGAATTGATGTAAGTCATTGTTTCCAAGAGAAAGGGAGACAGGAGTGTAAAAAAGCGTTGTTTTTGGACGGCAATGAAGAAATGACTATGTTTTGCGATTTATCTTGTTCAGAAAGACTTAGAAAGTTGATAATTGTGGGCAATGTTAGAAATGTCATGAGAAACAAGAATTATGTAAAAGAATTGATGTAAGTCATTGTTTCCAAGAGAAAGGGAGACAGGAGTGTAAAAAAGCGTTGTTTTTGGACGGCAATGAAGAAATGACTATTTTTTGCGATTTCTCTTGCTCAGAAAGACTTAGAAAGTTGATAATTGTGGGCAATGTTAGAAATGTCATGAGAAACAAGAATTATGTAAAAGAATTGATGTAAGTCATTGTTTCCAAGAGAAAGGGAGACAGGAGTGTAAAAAAGCGTTGTTTTTGGACGGCAATGAAGAAATGACTATGTTTTGCGATTTATCTTGTTCAGAAAGACTTAGAAAGTTGATAATTGTGGGCAATGTTAGAAATGTCATGAGAAACAAGAATTATGTAAAAGAATTGATGTAAGTCATTGTTTCCAAGAGAAAGGGAGACAGGAGTGTAAAAAAGAGTTGTTTTTGGGCGGCAATGAAGAAATGACTATGTTTTGCGATTTCTCCTGCTCAGAAAGACTTAAAAAGTTGATAATTGTGGGCAATGTTAGAAAGGTCATGAGAAACAAGAATTATGTAAAAGAATTGATGTAAGTCATTGTTCCTAAGAGAAAGGGAGACAGGAGTGTAAAAAAGCGTTGTTTTTGGACGGCAATGAAGAAATGACTATGTTTTGCGATTTCTCCTGCTCAGAAAGACTTAGAAAGTTGATATTTGTGGGCAATAATAGAAATGTCATGAGAAACAAGAATTATGTAAAAGAATTGATGTAAGTCATTGTTTCCAAGAGAAAGGGAGACAGGAGTGTAAAAAAGCGTTGTTTTTGGACGGCAATGAAGAAATGACTATGTTTTGCGATTTCTCTTGCTCAGAAAGACTTAGAAAGTTGATAATTGTGGGCAATGTTAGAAATGTCATGAGAAACAAGAATTATGTAAAAGAATTGATGTAAGTCATTGTTTCCAAGAGAAAGGGAGACAGGAGTGTAAAAAAGCGTTGTTTTTGGACGGCAATGAAGAAATGACTATGTTTTGCGATTTATCTTGTTCAGAAAGACTTAGAAAGTTGATAATTGTGGGCAATGTTAGAAATGTCATGAGAAACAAGAATTATGTAAAAGAATTGATGTAAGTCATTGTTTCCAAGAGAAAGGGAGACAGGAGTGTAAAAAAGCGTTGTTTTTGGACGGCAATGAAGAAATGACTATTTTTTGCGATTTCTCTTGCTCAGAAAGACTTAGAAAGTTGATAATTGTGGGCAATGTTAGAAATGTCATGAGAAACAAAAATTATGTAAAAGAATTGATGTAAGTCATTGTTTCCAAGAGAAAGGGAGACAGGAGTGTAAAAAAGCGTTGTTTTTGGACGGCAATGAAGAAATGACTATTTTTTGCGATTTCTCTTGCTCAGAAAGACTTAGAAAGTTGATAATTGTGGGCAATGTTAGAAATGTCATGAGAAACAAAAATTATGTAAAAGAATTGATGTAAGTCATTGTTTCCAAGAGAAAGGGAGACAGGAGTGTAAAAAAGCGTTGTTTTTGGACGGCAATGAAGAAATGACTTTGTTTTGCGATTTCTCCTGCTCAGAAAAACTTAGAAAGTTGATAATTGTGGGCAATGTTAGAAATGTCATGAGAAACAAGAATTATGTAAAAGAATTGATGTAAGTCATTGTTTCCAAGAGAAAGGGAGACAGGAGTGTAAAAAAGCGTTGTTTTTGGACGGCAATGAAGAAATGACTATGTTTTGCGATTTCTCCTGCTCAGAAAGACTTAGAAAGTTGATAATTGTGGGCAATGTTAGAAATGTCATGAGAAACAAGAATTATGTAAAAGAATTGATGTAAGTCATTGTTTCCAAGAGAAAGGGAGACAGGAGTGTAAAAAAGCGTTGTTTTTGGACGGCAATAAAGAAATGACAATGTTTTGCGATTTCTCTTGCTCAGAAAGACTTAGAAAGTTGATAATTGTGGGCAATGTTAGAAATGTCATGAGAAACAAGAATTATGTAAAAGAATTGATGTAAGTCATTGTTTCCAAGAGAAAGGGAGACAGGAGTATAAAAAAGCGTTGTTTTTGGACGCCAATGAAGAAATGACTATTTTTTGCGATTTCTCTTGCTCAGAAAGACTTAGAAAGTTGATATTTGTGGGCAATAATAGAAATGTCATGAGAAACAAGAATTATGTAAAAGAATTGATGTAAGTCATTGTTTCCAAGAGAAAGGGAGACAGGAGTGTAAAAAAGCGTTGTTTTTGGACGGCAATGAAGAAATGACTATGTTTTGCGATTTCTCCTGCTCAGAAAGACTTAGAAAGTTGATAATTGTGGGCAATGTTAGAAATGTCATGAGAAACAAGAATTATGTAAAAGAATTGATGTAAGTCATTGTTTCCAAGAGAAAGGGAGACAGGAGTGTAAAAAAGCGTTGTTTTTGGACGGCAATGAAGAAATGACTTTGTTTTGCGATTTCTCCTGCTCAGAAAAACTTAGAAAGTTGATAATTGTGGGCAATGTTAGAAATGTCATGAGAAACAAGAATTATGTAAAAGAATTGATGTAAGTCATTGTTTCCAAGAGAAAGGGAGACAGGAGTGTAAAAAAGCGTTGTTTTTGGACGGCAATGAAGAAATGACTATGTTTTGCGATTTCTCCTGCTCAGAAAGACTTAGAAAGTTGATAATTGTGGGCAATGTTAGAAATGTCATGAGAAACAAGAATTATGTAAAAGAATTGATGTAAGTCATTGTTTCCAAGAGAAAGGGAGACAGGAGTGTAAAAAAGCGTTGTTTTTGGACGGCAATAAAGAAATGACAATGTTTTGCGATTTCTCTTGCTCAGAAAGACTTAGAAAGTTGATAATTGTGGGCAATGTTAGAAATGTCATGAGAAACAAGAATTATGTAAAAGAATTGATGTAAGTCATTGTTTCCAAGAGAAAGGGAGACAGGAGTATAAAAAAGCGTTGTTTTTGGACGCCAATGAAGAAATGACTATTTTTTGCGATTTCTCTTGCTCAGAAAGACTTAGAAAGTTGATATTTGTGGGCAATAATAGAAATGTCATGAGAAACAAGAATTATGTAAAAGAATTGATGTAAGTCATTGTTTCCAAGAGAAAGGGAGACAGGAGTGTAAAAAAGCGTTGTTTTTGGACGGCAATGAAGAAATGACTATGTTTTGCGATTTCTCCTGCTCAGAAAGACTTAGAAAGTTGATAATTGTGGGCAATGTTAGAAATGTCATGAGAAACAAGAATTATGTAAAAGAATTGATGTAAGTCATTGTTTCCAAGAGAAAGGGAGACAGGAGTGTAAAAAAGCGTTGTTTTTGGACGGCAATGAAGAAATGACTATGTTTTGCTATTTATCTTGTTCAGAAAGACTTAGAAAGTTGATAATTGTGGGCAATGTTAGAAATGTCATGAGAAACAAGAATTATGTAAAAGAATTGATGTAAGTCATTGTTTCCAAGAGAAAGGGAGACAGGAGTGTAAAAAAGAGTTGTTTTTGGACGGCAATGAAGAAATGACTATGTTTTGCGATTTCTCCTGCTCAGAAAGACTTAAAAAGTTGATAATTGTGGGCAATGTTAGAAATGTCATGAGAAACAAGAATTATGTAAAAGAATTGATGTAAGTCATTGTTTCCAAGAGAAAGGGAGACAGGAGTGTAAAAAAGCGTTGTTTTTGGACGGCAATGAAGAAATGACTATGTTTTGCGATTTATCTTGTTCAGAAAGACTTAGAAAGTTGATAATTGTGGGCAATGTTAGAAATGTCATGAGAAACAAGAATTATGTAAAAGAATTGATGTAAGTCATTGTTTCCAAGAGAAAGGGAGACAGGAGTGTAAAAAAGCGTTGTTTTTGGACGGCAATGAAGAAATGACTATTTTTTGCGATTTCTCTTGCTCAGAAAGACTTAGAAAGTTGATAATTGTGGGCAATGTTAGAAATGTCATGAGAAACAAAAATTATGTAAAAGAATTGATGTAAGTCATTGTTTCCAAGAGAAAGGGAGACAGGAGTGTAAAAAAGCGTTGTTTTTGGACGGCAATGAAGAAATGACTATTTTTTGCGATTTCTCTTGCTCAGAAAGACTTAGAAAGTTGATAATTGTGGGCAATGTTAGAAATGTCATGAGAAACAAAAATTATGTAAAAGAATTGATGTAAGTCATTGTTTCCAAGAGAAAGGGAGACAGGAGTGTAAAAAAGCGTTGTTTTTGGACGGCAATGAAGAAATGACTTTGTTTTGCGATTTCTCCTGCTCAGAAAAACTTAGAAAGTTGATAATTGTGGGCAATGTTAGAAATGTCATGAGAAACAAGAATTATGTAAAAGAATTGATGTAAGTCATTGTTTCCAAGAGAAAGGGAGACAGGAGTGTAAAAAAGCGTTGTTTTTGGACGGCAATGAAGAAATGACTATGTTTTGCGATTTCTCCTGCTCAGAAAGACTTAGAAAGTTGATAATTGTGGGCAATGTTAGAAATGTCATGAGAAACAAGAATTATGTAAAAGAATTGATGTAAGTCATTGTTTCCAAGAGAAAGGGAGACAGGAGTATAAAAAAGCGTTGTTTTTGGACGCCAATGAAGAAATGACTATTTTTTGCGATTTCTCTTGCTCAGAAAGACTTAGAAAGTTGATATTTGTGGGCAATAATAGAAATGTCATGAGAAACAAGAATTATGTAAAAGAATTGATGTAAGTCATTGTTTCCAAGAGAAAGGGAGACAGGAGTGTAAAAAAGCGTTGTTTTTGGACGGCAATGAAGAAATGACTATGTTTTGCGATTTCTCCTGCTCAGAAAGACTTAGAAAGTTGATAATTGTGGGCAATGTTAGAAATGTCATGAGAAACAAGAATTATGTAAAAGAATTGATGTAAGTCATTGTTTCCAAGAGAAAGGGAGACAGGAGTGTAAAAAAGCGTTGTTTTTGGACGGCAATAAAGAAATGACAATGTTTTGCGATTTCTCTTGCTCAGAAAGACTTAGAAAGTTGATAATTGTGGGCAATGTTAGAAATGTCATGAGAAACAAGAATTATGTAAAAGAATTGATGTAAGTCATTGTTTCCAAGAGAAAGGGAGACAGGAGTATAAAAAAGCGTTGTTTTTGGACGCCAATGAAGAAATGACTATTTTTTGCGATTTCTCTTGCTCAGAAAGACTTAGAAAGTTGATATTTGTGGGCAATAATAGAAATGTCATGAGAAACAAGAATTATGTAAAAGAATTGATGTAAGTCATTGTTTCCAAGAGAAAGGGAGACAGGAGTGTAAAAAAGCGTTGTTTTTGGACGGCAATGAAGAAATGACTATGTTTTGCGATTTCTCCTGCTCAGAAAGACTTAGAAAGTTGATAATTGTGGGCAATGTTAGAAATGTCATGAGAAACAAGAATTATGTAAAAGAATTGATGTAAGTCATTGTTTCCAAGAGAAAGGGAGACAGGAGTGTAAAAAAGCGTTGTTTTTGGACGGCAATGAAGAAATGACTTTGTTTTGCGATTTCTCCTGCTCAGAAAAACTTAGAAAGTTGATAATTGTGGGCAATGTTAGAAATGTCATGAGAAACAAGAATTATGTAAAAGAATTGATGTAAGTCATTGTTTCCAAGAGAAAGGGAGACAGGAGTGTAAAAAAGCGTTGTTTTTGGACGGCAATGAAGAAATGACTATGTTTTGCGATTTCTCCTGCTCAGAAAGACTTAGAAAGTTGATAATTGTGGGCAATGTTAGAAATGTCATGAGAAACAAGAATTATGTAAAAGAATTGATGTAAGTCATTGTTTCCAAGAGAAAGGGAGACAGGAGTGTAAAAAAGCGTTGTTTTTGGACGGCAATAAAGAAATGACAATGTTTTGCGATTTCTCTTGCTCAGAAAGACTTAGAAAGTTGATAATTGTGGGCAATGTTAGAAATGTCATGAGAAACAAGAATTATGTAAAAGAATTGATGTAAGTCATTGTTTCCAAGAGAAAGGGAGACAGGAGTATAAAAAAGCGTTGTTTTTGGACGCCAATGAAGAAATGACTATTTTTTGCGATTTCTCTTGCTCAGAAAGACTTAGAAAGTTGATATTTGTGGGCAATAATAGAAATGTCATGAGAAACAAGAATTATGTAAAAGAATTGATGTAAGTCATTGTTTCCAAGAGAAAGGGAGACAGGAGTGTAAAAAAGCGTTGTTTTTGGACGGCAATGAAGAAATGACTATGTTTTGCGATTTCTCCTGCTCAGAAAGACTTAGAAAGTTGATAATTGTGGGCAATGTTAGAAATGTCATGAGAAACAAGAATTATGTAAAAGAATTGATGTAAGTCATTGTTTCCAAGAGAAAGGGAGACAGGAGTGTAAAAAAGCGTTGTTTTTGGACGGCAATGAAGAAATGACTATGTTTTGCTATTTATCTTGTTCAGAAAGACTTAGAAAGTTGATAATTGTGGGCAATGTTAGAAATGTCATGAGAAACAAGAATTATGTAAAAGAATTGATGTAAGTCATTGTTTCCAAGAGAAAGGGAGACAGGAGTGTAAAAAAGAGTTGTTTTTGGACGGCAATGAAGAAATGACTATGTTTTGCGATTTCTCCTGCTCAGAAAGACTTAAAAAGTTGATAATTGTGGGCAATGTTAGAAAGGTCATGAGAAACAAGAACTATGTAAAAGAATTGATGTAAGTCATTGTTCCTAAGAGAAAGGGAGACAGGAGTGTAAAAAAGCGTTGTTTTTGGACGGCAATGAAGAAATGACTATGTTTTGCGATTTCTCCTGCTCAGAAAGACTTAGAAAGTTGATAATTGTGGGCAATGTTAGAAATGTCATGAGAAACAAGAATTATGTAAAAGAATTGATGTAAGTCATTGTTTCCAAGAGAAAGGGAGACAGGAGTGTAAAAAAGCGTTGTTTTTGGACGGCAATGAAGAAATCACTATGTTTTGCGATTTATCTTGTTCAGAAAGACTTAGAAAGTTGATAATTGTGGGCAATGTTAGAAATGTCATGAGAAACAAGAATTATGTAAAAGAATTGATGTAAGTCATTGTTTCCAAGAGAAAGGGAGACAGGAGTGTAAAAAAGCGTTGTTTTTGGACGGCAATGAAGAAATGACTATGTTTTGCGATTTATCTTGTTCAGAAAGACTTAGAAAGTTGATAATTGTGGGCAATGTTAGAAATGTCATGAGAAACAAGAATTATGTAAAAGAATTGATGTAAGTCATTGTTTCCAAGAGAAAGGGAGACAGGAGTGTAAAAAAGCGTTGTTTTTGGACGGCAATGAAGAAATGACTATTTTTTGCGATTTCTCTTGCTCAGAAAGACTTAGAAAGTTGATAATTGTGGGCAATGTTAGAAATGTCATGAGAAACAAGAATTATGTAAAAGAATTGATGTAAGTCATTGTTTCCAAGAGAAAGGGAGACAGGAGTGTAAAAAAGCGTTGTTTTTGGACGGCAATGAAGAAATGACTATGTTTTGCGATTTATCTTGTTCAGAAAGACTTAGAAAGTTGATAATTGTGGGCAATGTTAGAAATGTCATGAGAAACAAGAATTATGTAAAAGAATTGATGTAAGTCATTGTTTCCAAGAGAAAGGGAGACAGGAGTGTAAAAAAGAGTTGTTTTTGGGCGGCAATGAAGAAATGACTATGTTTTGCGATTTCTCCTGCTCAGAAAGACTTAAAAAGTTGATAATTGTGGGCAATGTTAGAAAGGTCATGAGAAACAAGAATTATGTAAAAGAATTGATGTAAGTCATTGTTCCTAAGAGAAAGGGAGACAGGAGTGTAAAAAAGCGTTGTTTTTGGACGGCAATGAAGAAATGACTATGTTTTGCGATTTCTCCTGCTCAGAAAGACTTAGAAAGTTGATATTTGTGGGCAATAATAGAAATGTCATGAGAAACAAGAATTATGTAAAAGAATTGATGTAAGTCATTGTTTCCAAGAGAAAGGGAGACAGGAGTGTAAAAAAGCGTTGTTTTTGGACGGCAATGAAGAAATGACTATGTTTTGCGATTTCTCTTGCTCAGAAAGACTTAGAAAGTTGATAATTGTGGGCAATGTTAGAAATGTCATGAGAAACAAGAATTATGTAAAAGAATTGATGTAAGTCATTGTTTCCAAGAGAAAGGGAGACAGGAGTGTAAAAAAGCGTTGTTTTTGGACGGCAATGAAGAAATGACTATGTTTTGCGATTTATCTTGTTCAGAAAGACTTAGAAAGTTGATAATTGTGGGCAATGTTAGAAATGTCATGAGAAACAAGAATTATGTAAAAGAATTGATGTAAGTCATTGTTTCCAAGAGAAAGGGAGACAGGAGTGTAAAAAAGCGTTGTTTTTGGACGGCAATGAAGAAATGACTATTTTTTGCGATTTCTCTTGCTCAGAAAGACTTAGAAAGTTGATAATTGTGGGCAATGTTAGAAATGTCATGAGAAACAAAAATTATGTAAAAGAATTGATGTAAGTCATTGTTTCCAAGAGAAAGGGAGACAGGAGTGTAAAAAAGCGTTGTTTTTGGACGGCAATGAAGAAATGACTATTTTTTGCGATTTCTCTTGCTCAGAAAGACTTAGAAAGTTGATAATTGTGGGCAATGTTAGAAATGTCATGAGAAACAAAAATTATGTAAAAGAATTGATGTAAGTCATTGTTTCCAAGAGAAAGGGAGACAGGAGTGTAAAAAAGCGTTGTTTTTGGACGGCAATGAAGAAATGACTTTGTTTTGCGATTTCTCCTGCTCAGAAAAACTTAGAAAGTTGATAATTGTGGGCAATGTTAGAAATGTCATGAGAAACAAGAATTATGTAAAAGAATTGATGTAAGTCATTGTTTCCAAGAGAAAGGGAGACAGGAGTGTAAAAAAGCGTTGTTTTTGGACGGCAATGAAGAAATGACTATGTTTTGCGATTTCTCCTGCTCAGAAAGACTTAGAAAGTTGATAATTGTGGGCAATGTTAGAAATGTCATGAGAAACAAGAATTATGTAAAAGAATTGATGTAAGTCATTGTTTCCAAGAGAAAGGGAGACAGGAGTGTAAAAAAGCGTTGTTTTTGGACGGCAATAAAGAAATGACAATGTTTTGCGATTTCTCTTGCTCAGAAAGACTTAGAAAGTTGATAATTGTGGGCAATGTTAGAAATGTCATGAGAAACAAGAATTATGTAAAAGAATTGATGTAAGTCATTGTTTCCAAGAGAAAGGGAGACAGGAGTATAAAAAAGCGTTGTTTTTGGACGCCAATGAAGAAATGACTATTTTTTGCGATTTCTCTTGCTCAGAAAGACTTAGAAAGTTGATATTTGTGGGCAATAATAGAAATGTCATGAGAAACAAGAATTATGTAAAAGAATTGATGTAAGTCATTGTTTCCAAGAGAAAGGGAGACAGGAGTGTAAAAAAGCGTTGTTTTTGGACGGCAATGAAGAAATGACTATGTTTTGCGATTTCTCCTGCTCAGAAAGACTTAGAAAGTTGATAATTGTGGGCAATGTTAGAAATGTCATGAGAAACAAGAATTATGTAAAAGAATTGATGTAAGTCATTGTTTCCAAGAGAAAGGGAGACAGGAGTGTAAAAAAGCGTTGTTTTTGGACGGCAATGAAGAAATGACTTTGTTTTGCGATTTCTCCTGCTCAGAAAAACTTAGAAAGTTGATAATTGTGGGCAATGTTAGAAATGTCATGAGAAACAAGAATTATGTAAAAGAATTGATGTAAGTCATTGTTTCCAAGAGAAAGGGAGACAGGAGTGTAAAAAAGCGTTGTTTTTGGACGGCAATGAAGAAATGACTATGTTTTGCGATTTCTCCTGCTCAGAAAGACTTAGAAAGTTGATAATTGTGGGCAATGTTAGAAATGTCATGAGAAACAAGAATTATGTAAAAGAATTGATGTAAGTCATTGTTTCCAAGAGAAAGGGAGACAGGAGTGTAAAAAAGCGTTGTTTTTGGACGGCAATAAAGAAATGACAATGTTTTGCGATTTCTCTTGCTCAGAAAGACTTAGAAAGTTGATAATTGTGGGCAATGTTAGAAATGTCATGAGAAACAAGAATTATGTAAAAGAATTGATGTAAGTCATTGTTTCCAAGAGAAAGGGAGACAGGAGTATAAAAAAGCGTTGTTTTTGGACGCCAATGAAGAAATGACTATTTTTTGCGATTTCTCTTGCTCAGAAAGACTTAGAAAGTTGATATTTGTGGGCAATAATAGAAATGTCATGAGAAACAAGAATTATGTAAAAGAATTGATGTAAGTCATTGTTTCCAAGAGAAAGGGAGACAGGAGTGTAAAAAAGCGTTGTTTTTGGACGGCAATGAAGAAATGACTATGTTTTGCGATTTCTCCTGCTCAGAAAGACTTAGAAAGTTGATAATTGTGGGCAATGTTAGAAATGTCATGAGAAACAAGAATTATGTAAAAGAATTGATGTAAGTCATTGTTTCCAAGAGAAAGGGAGACAGGAGTGTAAAAAAGCGTTGTTTTTGGACGGCAATGAAGAAATGACTATGTTTTGCTATTTATCTTGTTCAGAAAGACTTAGAAAGTTGATAATTGTGGGCAATGTTAGAAATGTCATGAGAAACAAGAATTATGTAAAAGAATTGATGTAAGTCATTGTTTCCAAGAGAAAGGGAGACAGGAGTGTAAAAAAGAGTTGTTTTTGGACGGCAATGAAGAAATGACTATGTTTTGCGATTTCTCCTGCTCAGAAAGACTTAAAAAGTTGATAATTGTGGGCAATGTTAGAAATGTCATGAGAAACAAGAATTATGTAAAAGAATTGATGTAAGTCATTGTTTCCAAGAGAAAGGGAGACAGGAGTGTAAAAAAGCGTTGTTTTTGGACGGCAATGAAGAAATGACTATGTTTTGCGATTTATCTTGTTCAGAAAGACTTAGAAAGTTGATAATTGTGGGCAATGTTAGAAATGTCATGAGAAACAAGAATTATGTAAAAGAATTGATGTAAGTCATTGTTTCCAAGAGAAAGGGAGACAGGAGTGTAAAAAAGCGTTGTTTTTGGACGGCAATGAAGAAATGACTATTTTTTGCGATTTCTCTTGCTCAGAAAGACTTAGAAAGTTGATAATTGTGGGCAATGTTAGAAATGTCATGAGAAACAAAAATTATGTAAAAGAATTGATGTAAGTCATTGTTTCCAAGAGAAAGGGAGACAGGAGTGTAAAAAAGCGTTGTTTTTGGACGGCAATGAAGAAATGACTATTTTTTGCGATTTCTCTTGCTCAGAAAGACTTAGAAAGTTGATAATTGTGGGCAATGTTAGAAATGTCATGAGAAACAAAAATTATGTAAAAGAATTGATGTAAGTCATTGTTTCCAAGAGAAAGGGAGACAGGAGTGTAAAAAAGCGTTGTTTTTGGACGGCAATGAAGAAATGACTTTGTTTTGCGATTTCTCCTGCTCAGAAAAACTTAGAAAGTTGATAATTGTGGGCAATGTTAGAAATGTCATGAGAAACAAGAATTATGTAAAAGAATTGATGTAAGTCATTGTTTCCAAGAGAAAGGGAGACAGGAGTGTAAAAAAGCGTTGTTTTTGGACGGCAATGAAGAAATGACTATGTTTTGCGATTTCTCCTGCTCAGAAAGACTTAGAAAGTTGATAATTGTGGGCAATGTTAGAAATGTCATGAGAAACAAGAATTATGTAAAAGAATTGATGTAAGTCATTGTTTCCAAGAGAAAGGGAGACAGGAGTGTAAAAAAGCGTTGTTTTTGGACGGCAATAAAGAAATGACAATGTTTTGCGATTTCTCTTGCTCAGAAAGACTTAGAAAGTTGATAATTGTGGGCAATGTTAGAAATGTCATGAGAAACAAGAATTATGTAAAAGAATTGATGTAAGTCATTGTTTCCAAGAGAAAGGGAGACAGGAGTATAAAAAAGCGTTGTTTTTGGACGCCAATGAAGAAATGACTATTTTTTGCGATTTCTCTTGCTCAGAAAGACTTAGAAAGTTGATATTTGTGGGCAATAATAGAAATGTCATGAGAAACAAGAATTATGTAAAAGAATTGATGTAAGTCATTGTTTCCAAGAGAAAGGGAGACAGGAGTGTAAAAAAGCGTTGTTTTTGGACGGCAATGAAGAAATGACTATGTTTTGCGATTTCTCCTGCTCAGAAAGACTTAGAAAGTTGATAATTGTGGGCAATGTTAGAAATGTCATGAGAAACAAGAATTATGTAAAAGAATTGATGTAAGTCATTGTTTCCAAGAGAAAGGGAGACAGGAGTGTAAAAAAGCGTTGTTTTTGGACGGCAATAAAGAAATGACAATGTTTTGCGATTTCTCTTGCTCAGAAAGACTTAGAAAGTTGATAATTGTGGGCAATGTTAGAAATGTCATGAGAAACAAGAATTATGTAAAAGAATTGATGTAAGTCATTGTTTCCAAGAGAAAGGGAGACAGGAGTATAAAAAAGCGTTGTTTTTGGACGCCAATGAAGAAATGACTATTTTTTGCGATTTCTCTTGCTCAGAAAGACTTAGAAAGTTGATATTTGTGGGCAATAATAGAAATGTCATGAGAAACAAGAATTATGTAAAAGAATTGATGTAAGTCATTGTTTCCAAGAGAAAGGGAGACAGGAGTGTAAAAAAGCGTTGTTTTTGGACGGCAATGAAGAAATGACTATGTTTTGCGATTTCTCCTGCTCAGAAAGACTTAGAAAGTTGATAATTGTGGGCAATGTTAGAAATGTCATGAGAAACAAGAATTATGTAAAAGAATTGATGTAAGTCATTGTTTCCAAGAGAAAGGGAGACAGGAGTGTAAAAAAGCGTTGTTTTTGGACGGCAATGAAGAAATGACTTTGTTTTGCGATTTCTCCTGCTCAGAAAAACTTAGAAAGTTGATAATTGTGGGCAATGTTAGAAATGTCATGAGAAACAAGAATTATGTAAAAGAATTGATGTAAGTCATTGTTTCCAAGAGAAAGGGAGACAGGAGTGTAAAAAAGCGTTGTTTTTGGACGGCAATGAAGAAATGACTATGTTTTGCGATTTCTCCTGCTCAGAAAGACTTAGAAAGTTGATAATTGTGGGCAATGTTAGAAATGTCATGAGAAACAAGAATTATGTAAAAGAATTGATGTAAGTCATTGTTTCCAAGAGAAAGGGAGACAGGAGTGTAAAAAAGCGTTGTTTTTGGACGGCAATAAAGAAATGACAATGTTTTGCGATTTCTCTTGCTCAGAAAGACTTAGAAAGTTGATAATTGTGGGCAATGTTAGAAATGTCATGAGAAACAAGAATTATGTAAAAGAATTGATGTAAGTCATTGTTTCCAAGAGAAAGGGAGACAGGAGTATAAAAAAGCGTTGTTTTTGGACGCCAATGAAGAAATGACTATTTTTTGCGATTTCTCTTGCTCAGAAAGACTTAGAAAGTTGATATTTGTGGGCAATAATAGAAATGTCATGAGAAACAAGAATTATGTAAAAGAATTGATGTAAGTCATTGTTTCCAAGAGAAAGGGAGACAGGAGTGTAAAAAAGCGTTGTTTTTGGACGGCAATGAAGAAATGACTATGTTTTGCGATTTCTCCTGCTCAGAAAGACTTAGAAAGTTGATAATTGTGGGCAATGTTAGAAATGTCATGAGAAACAAGAATTATGTAAAAGAATTGATGTAAGTCATTGTTTCCAAGAGAAAGGGAGACAGGAGTGTAAAAAAGCGTTGTTTTTGGACGGCAATGAAGAAATGACTATGTTTTGCTATTTATCTTGTTCAGAAAGACTTAGAAAGTTGATAATTGTGGGCAATGTTAGAAATGTCATGAGAAACAAGAATTATGTAAAAGAATTGATGTAAGTCATTGTTTCCAAGAGAAAGGGAGACAGGAGTGTAAAAAAGAGTTGTTTTTGGACGGCAATGAAGAAATGACTATGTTTTGCGATTTCTCTTGCTCAGAAAGACTTAGAAAGTTGATAATTGTGGGCAATGTTAGAAATGTCATGAGAAACAAGAATTATGTAAAAGAATTGATGTAAGTCATTGTTTCCAAGAGAAAGGGAGACAGGAGTATAAAAAAGCGTTGTTTTTGGACGCCAATGAAGAAATGACTATTTTTTGCGATTTCTCTTGCTCAGAAAGACTTAGAAAGTTGATATTTGTGGGCAATAATAGAAATGTCATGAGAAACAAGAATTATGTAAAAGAATTGATGTAAGTCATTGTTTCCAAGAGAAAGGGAGACAGGAGTGTAAAAAAGCGTTGTTTTTGGACGGCAATGAAGAAATGACTATGTTTTGCGATTTCTCCTGCTCAGAAAGACTTAGAAAGTTGATAATTGTGGGCAATGTTAGAAATGTCATGAGAAACAAGAATTATGTAAAAGAATTGATGTAAGTCATTGTTTCCAAGAGAAAGGGAGACAGGAGTGTAAAAAAGCGTTGTTTTTGGACGGCAATAAAGAAATGACAATGTTTTGCGATTTCTCTTGCTCAGAAAGACTTAGAAAGTTGATAATTGTGGGCAATGTTAGAAATGTCATGAGAAACAAGAATTATGTAAAAGAATTGATGTAAGTCATTGTTTCCAAGAGAAAGGGAGACAGGAGTATAAAAAAGCGTTGTTTTTGGACGCCAATGAAGAAATGACTATTTTTTGCGATTTCTCTTGCTCAGAAAGACTTAGAAAGTTGATATTTGTGGGCAATAATAGAAATGTCATGAGAAACAAGAATTATGTAAAAGAATTGATGTAAGTCATTGTTTCCAAGAGAAAGGGAGACAGGAGTGTAAAAAAGCGTTGTTTTTGGACGGCAATGAAGAAATGACTATGTTTTGCGATTTCTCCTGCTCAGAAAGACTTAGAAAGTTGATAATTGTGGGCAATGTTAGAAATGTCATGAGAAACAAGAATTATGTAAAAGAATTGATGTAAGTCATTGTTTCCAAGAGAAAGGGAGACAGGAGTGTAAAAAAGCGTTGTTTTTGGACGGCAATGAAGAAATGACTTTGTTTTGCGATTTCTCCTGCTCAGAAAAACTTAGAAAGTTGATAATTGTGGGCAATGTTAGAAATGTCATGAGAAACAAGAATTATGTAAAAGAATTGATGTAAGTCATTGTTTCCAAGAGAAAGGGAGACAGGAGTGTAAAAAAGCGTTGTTTTTGGACGGCAATGAAGAAATGACTATGTTTTGCGATTTCTCCTGCTCAGAAAGACTTAGAAAGTTGATAATTGTGGGCAATGTTAGAAATGTCATGAGAAACAAGAATTATGTAAAAGAATTGATGTAAGTCATTGTTTCCAAGAGAAAGGGAGACAGGAGTGTAAAAAAGCGTTGTTTTTGGACGGCAATAAAGAAATGACAATGTTTTGCGATTTCTCTTGCTCAGAAAGACTTAGAAAGTTGATAATTGTGGGCAATGTTAGAAATGTCATGAGAAACAAGAATTATGTAAAAGAATTGATGTAAGTCATTGTTTCCAAGAGAAAGGGAGACAGGAGTATAAAAAAGCGTTGTTTTTGGACGCCAATGAAGAAATGACTATTTTTTGCGATTTCTCTTGCTCAGAAAGACTTAGAAAGTTGATATTTGTGGGCAATAATAGAAATGTCATGAGAAACAAGAATTATGTAAAAGAATTGATGTAAGTCATTGTTTCCAAGAGAAAGGGAGACAGGAGTGTAAAAAAGCGTTGTTTTTGGACGGCAATGAAGAAATGACTATGTTTTGCGATTTCTCCTGCTCAGAAAGACTTAGAAAGTTGATAATTGTGGGCAATGTTAGAAATGTCATGAGAAACAAGAATTATGTAAAAGAATTGATGTAAGTCATTGTTTCCAAGAGAAAGGGAGACAGGAGTGTAAAAAAGCGTTGTTTTTGGACGGCAATGAAGAAATGACTATGTTTTGCTATTTATCTTGTTCAGAAAGACTTAGAAAGTTGATAATTGTGGGCAATGTTAGAAATGTCATGAGAAACAAGAATTATGTAAAAGAATTGATGTAAGTCATTGTTTCCAAGAGAAAGGGAGACAGGAGTGTAAAAAAGAGTTGTTTTTGGACGGCAATGAAGAAATGACTATGTTTTGCGATTTCTCCTGCTCAGAAAGACTTAAAAAGTTGATAATTGTGGGCAATGTTAGAAAGGTCATGAGAAACAAGAACTATGTAAAAGAATTGATGTAAGTCATTGTTCCTAAGAGAAAGGGAGACAGGAGTGTAAAAAAGCGTTGTTTTTGGACGGCAATGAAGAAATGACTATGTTTTGCGATTTCTCCTGCTCAGAAAGACTTAGAAAGTTGATAATTGTGGGCAATGTTAGAAATGTCATGAGAAACAAGAATTATGTAAAAGAATTGATGTAAGTCATTGTTTCCAAGAGAAAGGGAGACAGGAGTGTAAAAAAGCGTTGTTTTTGGACGGCAATGAAGAAATCACTATGTTTTGCGATTTATCTTGTTCAGAAAGACTTAGAAAGTTGATAATTGTGGGCAATGTTAGAAATGTCATGAGAAACAAGAATTATGTAAAAGAATTGATGTAAGTCATTGTTTCCAAGAGAAAGGGAGACAGGAGTGTAAAAAAGCGTTGTTTTTGGACGGCAATGAAGAAATGACTATGTTTTGCGATTTATCTTGTTCAGAAAGACTTAGAAAGTTGATAATTGTGGGCAATGTTAGAAATGTCATGAGAAACAAGAATTATGTAAAAGAATTGATGTAAGTCATTGTTTCCAAGAGAAAGGGAGACAGGAGTGTAAAAAAGCGTTGTTTTTGGACGGCAATGAAGAAATGACTATTTTTTGCGATTTCTCTTGCTCAGAAAGACTTAGAAAGTTGATAATTGTGGGCAATGTTAGAAATGTCATGAGAAACAAGAATTATGTAAAAGAATTGATGTAAGTCATTGTTTCCAAGAGAAAGGGAGACAGGAGTGTAAAAAAGCGTTGTTTTTGGACGGCAATGAAGAAATGACTATGTTTTGCGATTTATCTTGTTCAGAAAGACTTAGAAAGTTGATAATTGTGGGCAATGTTAGAAATGTCATGAGAAACAAGAATTATGTAAAAGAATTGATGTAAGTCATTGTTTCCAAGAGAAAGGGAGACAGGAGTGTAAAAAAGAGTTGTTTTTGGGCGGCAATGAAGAAATGACTATGTTTTGCGATTTCTCCTGCTCAGAAAGACTTAAAAAGTTGATAATTGTGGGCAATGTTAGAAAGGTCATGAGAAACAAGAATTATGTAAAAGAATTGATGTAAGTCATTGTTCCTAAGAGAAAGGGAGACAGGAGTGTAAAAAAGCGTTGTTTTTGGACGGCAATGAAGAAATGACTATGTTTTGCGATTTCTCCTGCTCAGAAAGACTTAGAAAGTTGATATTTGTGGGCAATAATAGAAATGTCATGAGAAACAAGAATTATGTAAAAGAATTGATGTAAGTCATTGTTTCCAAGAGAAAGGGAGACAGGAGTGTAAAAAAGCGTTGTTTTTGGACGGCAATGAAGAAATGACTATGTTTTGCGATTTCTCTTGCTCAGAAAGACTTAGAAAGTTGATAATTGTGGGCAATGTTAGAAATGTCATGAGAAACAAGAATTATGTAAAAGAATTGATGTAAGTCATTGTTTCCAAGAGAAAGGGAGACAGGAGTGTAAAAAAGCGTTGTTTTTGGACGGCAATGAAGAAATGACTATGTTTTGCGATTTATCTTGTTCAGAAAGACTTAGAAAGTTGATAATTGTGGGCAATGTTAGAAATGTCATGAGAAACAAGAATTATGTAAAAGAATTGATGTAAGTCATTGTTTCCAAGAGAAAGGGAGACAGGAGTGTAAAAAAGCGTTGTTTTTGGACGGCAATGAAGAAATGACTATTTTTTGCGATTTCTCTTGCTCAGAAAGACTTAGAAAGTTGATAATTGTGGGCAATGTTAGAAATGTCATGAGAAACAAAAATTATGTAAAAGAATTGATGTAAGTCATTGTTTCCAAGAGAAAGGGAGACAGGAGTGTAAAAAAGCGTTGTTTTTGGACGGCAATGAAGAAATGACTATTTTTTGCGATTTCTCTTGCTCAGAAAGACTTAGAAAGTTGATAATTGTGGGCAATGTTAGAAATGTCATGAGAAACAAAAATTATGTAAAAGAATTGATGTAAGTCATTGTTTCCAAGAGAAAGGGAGACAGGAGTGTAAAAAAGCGTTGTTTTTGGACGGCAATGAAGAAATGACTTTGTTTTGCGATTTCTCCTGCTCAGAAAAACTTAGAAAGTTGATAATTGTGGGCAATGTTAGAAATGTCATGAGAAACAAGAATTATGTAAAAGAATTGATGTAAGTCATTGTTTCCAAGAGAAAGGGAGACAGGAGTGTAAAAAAGCGTTGTTTTTGGACGGCAATGAAGAAATGACTATGTTTTGCGATTTCTCCTGCTCAGAAAGACTTAGAAAGTTGATAATTGTGGGCAATGTTAGAAATGTCATGAGAAACAAGAATTATGTAAAAGAATTGATGTAAGTCATTGTTTCCAAGAGAAAGGGAGACAGGAGTGTAAAAAAGCGTTGTTTTTGGACGGCAATAAAGAAATGACAATGTTTTGCGATTTCTCTTGCTCAGAAAGACTTAGAAAGTTGATAATTGTGGGCAATGTTAGAAATGTCATGAGAAACAAGAATTATGTAAAAGAATTGATGTAAGTCATTGTTTCCAAGAGAAAGGGAGACAGGAGTATAAAAAAGCGTTGTTTTTGGACGCCAATGAAGAAATGACTATTTTTTGCGATTTCTCTTGCTCAGAAAGACTTAGAAAGTTGATATTTGTGGGCAATAATAGAAATGTCATGAGAAACAAGAATTATGTAAAAGAATTGATGTAAGTCATTGTTTCCAAGAGAAAGGGAGACAGGAGTGTAAAAAAGCGTTGTTTTTGGACGGCAATGAAGAAATGACTATGTTTTGCGATTTCTCCTGCTCAGAAAGACTTAGAAAGTTGATAATTGTGGGCAATGTTAGAAATGTCATGAGAAACAAGAATTATGTAAAAGAATTGATGTAAGTCATTGTTTCCAAGAGAAAGGGAGACAGGAGTGTAAAAAAGCGTTGTTTTTGGACGGCAATGAAGAAATGACTTTGTTTTGCGATTTCTCCTGCTCAGAAAAACTTAGAAAGTTGATAATTGTGGGCAATGTTAGAAATGTCATGAGAAACAAGAATTATGTAAAAGAATTGATGTAAGTCATTGTTTCCAAGAGAAAGGGAGACAGGAGTGTAAAAAAGCGTTGTTTTTGGACGGCAATGAAGAAATGACTATGTTTTGCGATTTCTCCTGCTCAGAAAGACTTAGAAAGTTGATAATTGTGGGCAATGTTAGAAATGTCATGAGAAACAAGAATTATGTAAAAGAATTGATGTAAGTCATTGTTTCCAAGAGAAAGGGAGACAGGAGTGTAAAAAAGCGTTGTTTTTGGACGGCAATGAAGAAATGACTATGTTTTGCTATTTATCTTGTTCAGAAAGACTTAGAAAGTTGATAATTGTGGGCAATGTTAGAAATGTCATGAGAAACAAGAATTATGTAAAAGAATTGATGTAAGTCATTGTTTCGAAGAGAAAGGGAGACAGGAGTGTAAAAAAGAGTTGTTTTTGGACGGCAATGAAGAAATGACTATGTTTTGCGATTTCTCCTGCTCAGAAAGACTTAAAAAGTTGATAATTGTGGGCAATGTTAGAAAGGTCATGAGAAACAAGAACTATGTAAAAGAATTGATGTAAGTCATTGTTCCTAAGAGAAAGGGAGACAGGAGTGTAAAAAAGCGTTGTTTTTGGACGGCAATGAAGAAATGACTATGTTTTGCGATTTCTCCTGCTCAGAAAGACTTAGAAAGTTGATAATTGTGGGCAATGTTAGAAATGTCATGAGAAACAAGAATTATGTAAAAGAATTGATGTAAGTCATTGTTTCCAAGAGAAAGGGAGACAGGAGTGTAAAAAAGCGTTGTTTTTGGACGGCAATGAAGAAATGACTATGTTTTGCGATTTCTCTTGCTCAGAAAGACTTAGAAAGTTGATAATTGTGGGCAATGTTAGAAATGTCATGAGAAACAAGAATTATGTAAAAGAATTGATGTAAGTCATTGTTTCCAAGAGAAAGGGAGACAGGAGTGTAAAAAAGCGTTGTTTTTGGACGGCAATGAAGAAATGACTATGTTTTGCGATTTATCTTGTTCAGAAAGACTTAGAAAGTTGATAATTGTGGGCAATGTTAGAAATGTCATGAGAAACAAGAATTATGTAAAAGAATTGATGTAAGTCATTGTTTCCAAGAGAAAGGGAGACAGGAGTGTAAAAAAGCGTTGTTTTTGGACGGCAATGAAGAAATGACTATTTTTTGCGATTTCTCTTGCTCAGAAAGACTTAGAAAGTTGATAATTGTGGGCAATGTTAGAAATGTCATGAGAAACAAAAATTATGTAAAAGAATTGATGTAAGTCATTGTTTCCAAGAGAAAGGGAGACAGGAGTGTAAAAAAGCGTTGTTTTTGGACGGCAATGAAGAAATGACTATTTTTTGCGATTTCTCTTGCTCAGAAAGACTTAGAAAGTTGATAATTGTGGGCAATGTTAGAAATGTCATGAGAAACAAAAATTATGTAAAAGAATTGATGTAAGTCATTGTTTCCAAGAGAAAGGGAGACAGGAGTGTAAAAAAGCGTTGTTTTTGGACGGCAATGAAGAAATGACTTTGTTTTGCGATTTCTCCTGCTCAGAAAAACTTAGAAAGTTGATAATTGTGGGCAATGTTAGAAATGTCATGAGAAACAAGAATTATGTAAAAGAATTGATGTAAGTCATTGTTTCCAAGAGAAAGGGAGACAGGAGTGTAAAAAAGCGTTGTTTTTGGACGGCAATGAAGAAATGACTATGTTTTGCGATTTCTCCTGCTCAGAAAGACTTAGAAAGTTGATAATTGTGGGCAATGTTAGAAATGTCATGAGAAACAAGAATTATGTAAAAGAATTGATGTAAGTCATTGTTTCCAAGAGAAAGGGAGACAGGAGTGTAAAAAAGCGTTGTTTTTGGACGGCAATAAAGAAATGACAATGTTTTGCGATTTCTCTTGCTCAGAAAGACTTAGAAAGTTGATAATTGTGGGCAATGTTAGAAATGTCATGAGAAACAAGAATTATGTAAAAGAATTGATGTAAGTCATTGTTTCCAAGAGAAAGGGAGACAGGAGTATAAAAAAGCGTTGTTTTTGGACGCCAATGAAGAAATGACTATTTTTTGCGATTTCTCTTGCTCAGAAAGACTTAGAAAGTTGATATTTGTGGGCAATAATAGAAATGTCATGAGAAACAAGAATTATGTAAAAGAATTGATGTAAGTCATTGTTTCCAAGAGAAAGGGAGACAGGAGTGTAAAAAAGCGTTGTTTTTGGACGGCAATGAAGAAATGACTATGTTTTGCGATTTCTCCTGCTCAGAAAGACTTAGAAAGTTGATAATTGTGGGCAATGTTAGAAATGTCATGAGAAACAAGAATTATGTAAAAGAATTGATGTAAGTCATTGTTTCCAAGAGAAAGGGAGACAGGAGTGTAAAAAAGCGTTGTTTTTGGACGGCAATGAAGAAATGACTTTGTTTTGCGATTTCTCCTGCTCAGAAAAACTTAGAAAGTTGATAATTGTGGGCAATGTTAGAAATGTCATGAGAAACAAGAATTATGTAAAAGAATTGATGTAAGTCATTGTTTCCAAGAGAAAGGGAGACAGGAGTGTAAAAAAGCGTTGTTTTTGGACGGCAATGAAGAAATGACTATGTTTTGCGATTTCTCCTGCTCAGAAAGACTTAGAAAGTTGATAATTGTGGGCAATGTTAGAAATGTCATGAGAAACAAGAATTATGTAAAAGAATTGATGTAAGTCATTGTTTCCAAGAGAAAGGGAGACAGGAGTGTAAAAAAGCGTTGTTTTTGGACGGCAATAAAGAAATGACAATGTTTTGCGATTTCTCTTGCTCAGAAAGACTTAGAAAGTTGATAATTGTGGGCAATGTTAGAAATGTCATGAGAAACAAGAATTATGTAAAAGAATTGATGTAAGTCATTGTTTCCAAGAGAAAGGGAGACAGGAGTATAAAAAAGCGTTGTTTTTGGACGCCAATGAAGAAATGACTATTTTTTGCGATTTCTCTTGCTCAGAAAGACTTAGAAAGTTGATATTTGTGGGCAATAATAGAAATGTCATGAGAAACAAGAATTATGTAAAAGAATTGATGTAAGTCATTGTTTCCAAGAGAAAGGGAGACAGGAGTGTAAAAAAGCGTTGTTTTTGGACGGCAATGAAGAAATGACTATGTTTTGCGATTTCTCCTGCTCAGAAAGACTTAGAAAGTTGATAATTGTGGGCAATGTTAGAAATGTCATGAGAAACAAGAATTATGTAAAAGAATTGATGTAAGTCATTGTTTCCAAGAGAAAGGGAGACAGGAGTGTAAAAATTGTCCAGTCTAGTACATAACTGTATTAATGCTGTGAAATATTATTACTTTGAATGCCTTAAATATGCAAGAGCGCATTTGGGTAAGTTTATGCTAATAAAAGATATATGCACTTTTCTTGCCTACCCATACTATTTAATAACCACCAAAAATTAAGCAATGTGTGGGCACTGCTTCCAGTTGAAATCAGTCTGTCTGTCTGTCTATCTATCTATCTATCTATCTATCTATCTATCTATCGGTCTGTCTATCTTTAAAACTGAAAGACATCCATTAAAAATACACAATGACAGCATATTTAGTGTGTAATTGATGCTAAAACACAATTCTCACTCTCCTAATATAGCTGATTTTTGACAATGAACTGCATTTTTCATGTGAAGCATTTGATGTCATAAAGATGCAAACCTCACAAAGCAATTCTGTCACTGGTCAGTTTGCTTGACAGACATCTGACTTTAAGGTACTAGCCAATGGAAACATGGTGACATGCAAATATGAAAGCACATTAGGACAAAATATGCAATAAGATAGAGGCAAAGGGAGATGGCTGCTGGGAATGTATTTATTTTTATCCCAGAACACCTTTAAATCTAAGTATTAATACTACGTTGATGTACTTTTCAAATGGGAGAGCTACTTTTTACTAAAAGTACATCTCCCTTATATAATTAAGTATAATGCAGACCTGCTCAAAAACTTAGTATAATTAAAGAAGTCTTATGCCATAAATGATGATGATGATGATGATGATGAGAGCTGCTTATGTGAATGTCTATAGTGGTTTTCTCTACCAGTGTCACTGTATTAGACAACTGTTATCAAACTTAGCAATAATGATGCATTAATCTGCCAATCAAGTGTGGAAGCTTGCTATGTGTATAGGCATAGTAAACACATATCATCATCATCCTCATTATCATTTATTTATATAATGTCACTAATAGCGCAGCGCTGTACAGAGAACCCATTCACATCAGTCCCTACCCTATTGGAGCTTACAGTCTAAATTCCCTAATATAGACACACACTCACACACAGACAGAGAGGGAGAGACTAGGGTCAATTTTGATAGCAGCCAATTAACCTAACAGTATGTTTTTTGGAGTGTGGGAGGAAACCGCAGCACCCGGAGGAAACCCACGCAAACACAGGGAGAACATACAAACTTCACACACATAAGGCCATGGTTGATATAAGTACTGGCTCTGCTTACCATTGTCCAGTCTAGTACATAACTGTATTAATGCTGTGAAATATTATTACTTTGAATGCCTTAAATATGCAAGAGCGCATTTGGGTAAGTTTATGCTAATAAAAGATATATGCACTTTTCTTGCCTACCCATACTATTTAATAACCACCAAAAATTAAGCAATGTGTGGGCACTGCTTCCAGTTGAAATCAGTCTGTCTGTCTGTCTATCTATCTATCTATCTATCTATCTATCTATCTATCTATCGGTCTGTCTATCTTTAAAACTGAAAGACATCCATTAAAAATACACAATGACAGCATATTTAGTGTGTAATTGATGCTAAAACACAATTCTCACTCTCCTAATATAGCTGATTTTTGACAATGAACTGCATTTTTCATGTGAAGCATTTGATGTCATAAAGATGTAAACCTCACAAAGCAATTCTGTCACTGGTCAGTTTGCTTGACAGACATCTGACTTTAAGGTACTAGCCAATGGAAACATGGTGACATGCAAATATGAAAGCACATTAGGACAAAATATGCAATAAGATAGAGGCAAAGGGAGATGGCTGCTGGGAATGTATTTATTTTTATCCCAGAACACCTTTAAATCTAAGTATTAATACTACGTTGATGTACTTTTCAAATTGGAGAGCTACTTTTTACTAAAAGTACATCTCCCTTATATAATTAAGTATAATGCAGACCTGCTCAAAAACTTAGTATAATTAAAGAAGTCTTATGCCATAAATGATGATGATGATGATGATGATGAGAGCTGCTTATGTGAATGTCTATAGTGGTTTTCTCTACCAGTGTCACTGTATTAGACAACTGTTATCAAACTTAGCAATAATGATGCATTAATCTGCCAATCAAGTGTGGAAGCTTGCTATGTGTATAGGCATAGTAAACACATATCATCATCATCCTCATTATCATTTATTTATATAATGTCACTAATAGCGCAGCGCTGTACAGAGAACCCATTCACATCAGTCCCTACCCTATTGGAGCTTACAGTCTAAATTCCCTAATATAGACACACACTCACACACAGACAGAGAGGGAGAGACTAGGGTCAATTTTGATAGCAGCCAATTAACCTAACAGTATGTTTTTTGGAGTGTGGGAGGAAACCGCAGCACCCGGAGGAAACCCACGCAAACACAGGGAGAACATACAAACTTCACACACATAAGGCCATGGTTGATATAAGTACTGGCTCTGCTTACCATTGTCCAGTCTAGTACATAACTGTATTAATGCTGTGAAATATTATTACTTTGAATGCCTTAAATATGCAAGAGCGCATTTGGGTAAGTTTATGCTAATAAAAGATATATGCACTTTTCTTGCCTACCCATACTATTTAATAACCACCAAAAATTAAGCAATGTGTGGGCACTGCTTCCAGTTGAAATCAGTCTGTCTGTCTGTCTATCTATCTATCTATCTATCTATCTATCTATCTATCGGTCTGTCTATCTTTAAAACTGAAAGACATCCATTAAAAATACACAATGACAGCATATTTAGTGTGTAATTGATGCTAAAACACAATTCTCACTCTCCTAATATAGCTGATTTTTGACAATGAACTGCATTTTTCATGTGAAGCATTTGATGTCATAAAGATGTAAACCTCACAAAGCAATTCTGTCACTGGTCAGTTTGCTTGACAGACATCTGACTTTAAGGTACTAGCCAATGGAAACATGGTGACATGCAAATATGAAAGCACATTAGGACAAAATATGCAATAAGATAGAGGCAAAGGGAGATGGCTGCTGGGAATGTATTTATTTTTATCCCAGAACACCTTTAAATCTAAGTATTAATACTACGTTGATGTACTTTTCAAATTGGAGAGCTACTTTTTACTAAAAGTACATCTCCCTTATATAATTAAGTATAATGCAGACCTGCTCAAAAACTTAGTATAATTAAAGAAGTCTTATGCCATAAATGATGATGATGATGATGATGATGAGAGCTGCTTATGTGAATGTCTATAGTGGTTTTCTCTACCAGTGTCACTGTATTAGACAACTGTTATCAAACTTAGCAATAATGATGCATTAATCTGCCAATCAAGTGTGGAAGCTTGCTATGTGTATAGGCATAGTAAACACATATCATCATCATCCTCATTATCATTTATTTATATAATGTCACTAATAGCGCAGCGCTGTACAGAGAACCCATTCACATCAGTCCCTACCCTATTGGAGCTTACAGTCTAAATTCCCTAATATAGACACACACTCACACACAGACAGAGAGGGAGAGACTAGGGTCAATTTTGATAGCAGCCAATTAACCTAACAGTATGTTTTTTGGAGTGTGGGAGGAAACCGCAGCACCCGGAGGAAACCCACGCAAACACAGGGAGAACATACAAACTTCACACACATAAGGCCATGGTTGATATAAGTACTGGCTCTGCTTACCATTGTCCAGTCTAGTACATAACTGTATTAATGCTGTGAAATATTATTACTTTGAATGCCTTAAATATGCAAGAGCGCATTTGGGTAAGTTTATGCTAATAAAAGATATATGCACTTTTCTTGCCTACCCATACTATTTAATAACCACCAAAAATTAAGCAATGTGTGGGCACTGCTTCCAGTTGAAATCAGTCTGTCTGTCTGTCTATCTATCTATCTATCTATCTATCTATCTATCTATCGGTCTGTCTATCTTTAAAACTGAAAGACATCCATTAAAAATACACAATGACAGCATATTTAGTGTGTAATTGATGCTAAAACACAATTCTCACTCTCCTAATATAGCTGATTTTTGACAATGAACTGCATTTTTCATGTGAAGCATTTGATGTCATAAAGATGCAAACCTCACAAAGCAATTCTGTCACTGGTCAGTTTGCTTGACAGACATCTGACTTTAAGGTACTAGCCAATGGAAACATGGTGACATGCAAATATGAAAGCACATTAGGACAAAATATGCAATAAGATAGAGGCAAAGGGAGATGGCTGCTGGGAATGTATTTATTTTTATCCCAGAACACCTTTAAATCTAAGTATTAATACTACGTTGATGTACTTTTCAAATGGGAGAGCTACTTTTTACTAAAAGTACATCTCCCTTATATAATTAAGTATAATGCAGACCTGCTCAAAAACTTAGTATAATTAAAGAAGTCTTATGCCATAAATGATGATGATGATGATGATGATGAGAGCTGCTTATGTGAATGTCTATAGTGGTTTTCTCTACCAGTGTCACTGTATTAGACAACTGTTATCAAACTTAGCAATAATGATGCATTAATCTGCCAATCAAGTGTGGAAGCTTGCTATGTGTATAGGCATAGTAAACACATATCATCATCATCCTCATTATCATTTATTTATATAATGTCACTAATAGCGCAGCGCTGTACAGAGAACCCATTCACATCAGTCCCTACCCTATTGGAGCTTACAGTCTAAATTCCCTAATATAGACACACACTCACACACAGACAGAGAGGGAGAGACTAGGGTCAATTTTGATAGCAGCCAATTAACCTAACAGTATGTTTTTTGGAGTGTGGGAGGAAACCGCAGCACCCGGAGGAAACCCACGCAAACACAGGGAGAACATACAAACTTCACACACATAAGGCCATGGTTGATATAAGTACTGGCTCTGCTTACCATTGTCCAGTCTAGTACATAACTGTATTAATGCTGTGAAATATTATTACTTTGAATGCCTTAAATATGCAAGAGCGCATTTGGGTAAGTTTATGCTAATAAAAGATATATGCACTTTTCTTGCCTACCCATACTATTTAATAACCACCAAAAATTAAGCAATGTGTGGGCACTGCTTCCAGTTGAAATCAGTCTGTCTGTCTGTCTATCTATCTATCTATCTATCTATCTATCTATCTATCTATCTATCGGTCTGTCTATCTTTAAAACTGAAAGACATCCATTAAAAATACACAATGACAGCATATTTAGTGTGTAATTGATGCTAAAACACAATTCTCACTCTCCTAATATAGCTGATTTTTGACAATGAACTGCATTTTTCATGTGAAGCATTTGATGTCATAAAGATGTAAACCTCACAAAGCAATTCTGTCACTGGTCAGTTTGCTTGACAGACATCTGACTTTAAGGTACTAGCCAATGGAAACATGGTGACATGCAAATATGAAAGCACATTAGGACAAAATATGCAATAAGATAGAGGCAAAGGGAGATGGCTGCTGGGAATGTATTTATTTTTATCCCAGAACACCTTTAAATCTAAGTATTAATACTACGTTGATGTACTTTTCAAATTGGAGAGCTACTTTTTACTAAAAGTACATCTCCCTTATATAATTAAGTATAATGCAGACCTGCTCAAAAACTTAGTATAATTAAAGAAGTCTTATGCCATAAATGATGATGATGATGATGATGATGAGAGCTGCTTATGTGAATGTCTATAGTGGTTTTCTCTACCAGTGTCACTGTATTAGACAACTGTTATCAAACTTAGCAATAATGATGCATTAATCTGCCAATCAAGTGTGGAAGCTTGCTATGTGTATAGGCATAGTAAACACATATCATCATCATCCTCATTATCATTTATTTATATAATGTCACTAATAGCGCAGCGCTGTACAGAGAACCCATTCACATCAGTCCCTACCCTATTGGAGCTTACAGTCTAAATTCCCTAATATAGACACACACTCACACACAGACAGAGAGGGAGAGACTAGGGTCAATTTTGATAGCAGCCAATTAACCTAACAGTATGTTTTTTGGAGTGTGGGAGGAAACCGCAGCACCCGGAGGAAACCCACGCAAACACAGGGAGAACATACAAACTTCACACACATAAGGCCATGGTTGATATAAGTACTGGCTCTGCTTACCATTGTCCAGTCTAGTACATAACTGTATTAATGCTGTGAAATATTATTACTTTGAATGCCTTAAATATGCAAGAGCGCATTTGGGTAAGTTTATGCTAATAAAAGATATATGCACTTTTCTTGCCTACCCATACTATTTAATAACCACCAAAAATTAAGCAATGTGTGGGCACTGCTTCCAGTTGAAATCAGTCTGTCTGTCTGTCTATCTATCTATCTATCTATCTATCTATCTATCTATCTATCGGTCTGTCTATCTTTAAAACTGAAAGACATCCATTAAAAATACACAATGACAGCATATTTAGTGTGTAATTGATGCTAAAACACAATTCTCACTCTCCTAATATAGCTGATTTTTGACAATGAACTGCATTTTTCATGTGAAGCATTTGATGTCATAAAGATGCAAACCTCACAAAGCAATTCTGTCACTGGTCAGTTTGCTTGACAGACATCTGACTTTAAGGTACTAGCCAATGGAAACATGGTGACATGCAAATATGAAAGCACATTAGGACAAAATATGCAATAAGATAGAGGCAAAGGGAGATGGCTGCTGGGAATGTATTTATTTTTATCCCAGAACACCTTTAAATCTAAGTATTAATACTACGTTGATGTACTTTTCAAATGGGAGAGCTACTTTTTACTAAAAGTACATCTCCCTTATATAATTAAGTATAATGCAGACCTGCTCAAAAACTTAGTATAATTAAAGAAGTCTTATGCCATAAATGATGATGATGATGATGATGATGAGAGCTGCTTATGTGAATGTCTATAGTGGTTTTCTCTACCAGTGTCACTGTATTAGACAACTGTTATCAAACTTAGCAATAATGATGCATTAATCTGCCAATCAAGTGTGGAAGCTTGCTATGTGTATAGGCATAGTAAACACATATCATCATCATCCTCATTATCATTTATTTATATAATGTCACTAATAGCGCAGCGCTGTACAGAGAACCCATTCACATCAGTCCCTACCCTATTGGAGCTTACAGTCTAAATTCCCTAATATAGACACACACTCACACACAGACAGAGAGGGAGAGACTAGGGTCAATTTTGATAGCAGCCAATTAACCTAACAGTATGTTTTTTGGAGTGTGGGAGGAAACCGCAGCACCCGGAGGAAACCCACGCAAACACAGGGAGAACATACAAACTTCACACACATAAGGCCATGGTTGATATAAGTACTGGCTCTGCTTACCATTGTCCAGTCTAGTACATAACTGTATTAATGCTGTGAAATATTATTACTTTGAATGCCTTAAATATGCAAGAGCGCATTTGGGTAAGTTTATGCTAATAAAAGATATATGCACTTTTCTTGCCTACCCATACTATTTAATAACCACCAAAAATTAAGCAATGTGTGGGCACTGCTTCCAGTTGAAATCAGTCTGTCTGTCTGTCTATCTATCTATCTATCTATCTATCTATCTATCTATCTATCTATCGGTCTGTCTATCTTTAAAACTGAAAGACATCCATTAAAAATACACAATGACAGCATATTTAGTGTGTAATTGATGCTAAAACACAATTCTCACTCTCCTAATATAGCTGATTTTTGACAATGAACTGCATTTTTCATGTGAAGCATTTGATGTCATAAAGATGTAAACCTCACAAAGCAATTCTGTCACTGGTCAGTTTGCTTGACAGACATCTGACTTTAAGGTACTAGCCAATGGAAACATGGTGACATGCAAATATGAAAGCACATTAGGACAAAATATGCAATAAGATAGAGGCAAAGGGAGATGGCTGCTGGGAATGTATTTATTTTTATCCCAGAACACCTTTAAATCTAAGTATTAATACTACGTTGATGTACTTTTCAAATTGGAGAGCTACTTTTTACTAAAAGTACATCTCCCTTATATAATTAAGTATAATGCAGACCTGCTCAAAAACTTAGTATAATTAAAGAAGTCTTATGCCATAAATGATGATGATGATGATGATGATGAGAGCTGCTTATGTGAATGTCTATAGTGGTTTTCTCTACCAGTGTCACTGTATTAGACAACTGTTATCAAACTTAGCAATAATGATGCATTAATCTGCCAATCAAGTGTGGAAGCTTGCTATGTGTATAGGCATAGTAAACACATATCATCATCATCCTCATTATCATTTATTTATATAATGTCACTAATAGCGCAGCGCTGTACAGAGAACCCATTCACATCAGTCCCTACCCTATTGGAGCTTACAGTCTAAATTCCCTAATATAGACACACACTCACACACAGACAGAGAGGGAGAGACTAGGGTCAATTTTGATAGCAGCCAATTAACCTAACAGTATGTTTTTTGGAGTGTGGGAGGAAACCGCAGCACCCGGAGGAAACCCACGCAAACACAGGGAGAACATACAAACTTCACACACATAAGGCCATGGTTGATATAAGTACTGGCTCTGCTTACCATTGTCCAGTCTAGTACATAACTGTATTAATGCTGTGAAATATTATTACTTTGAATGCCTTAAATATGCAAGAGCGCATTTGGGTAAGTTTATGCTAATAAAAGATATATGCACTTTTCTTGCCTACCCATACTATTTAATAACCACCAAAAATTAAGCAATGTGTGGGCACTGCTTCCAGTTGAAATCAGTCTGTCTGTCTGTCTATCTATCTATCTATCTATCTATCTATCTATCTATCGGTCTGTCTATCTTTAAAACTGAAAGACATCCATTAAAAATACACAATGACAGCATATTTAGTGTGTAATTGATGCTAAAACACAATTCTCACTCTCCTAATATAGCTGATTTTTGACAATGAACTGCATTTTTCATGTGAAGCATTTGATGTCATAAAGATGCAAACCTCACAAAGCAATTCTGTCACTGGTCAGTTTGCTTGACAGACATCTGACTTTAAGGTACTAGCCAATGGAAACATGGTGACATGCAAATATGAAAGCACATTAGGACAAAATATGCAATAAGATAGAGGCAAAGGGAGATGGCTGCTGGGAATGTATTTATTTTTATCCCAGAACACCTTTAAATCTAAGTATTAATACTACGTTGATGTACTTTTCAAATGGGAGAGCTACTTTTTACTAAAAGTACATCTCCCTTATATAATTAAGTATAATGCAGACCTGCTCAAAAACTTAGTATAATTAAAGAAGTCTTATGCCATAAATGATGATGATGATGATGATGATGAGAGCTGCTTATGTGAATGTCTATAGTGGTTTTCTCTACCAGTGTCACTGTATTAGACAACTGTTATCAAACTTAGCAATAATGATGCATTAATCTGCCAATCAAGTGTGGAAGCTTGCTATGTGTATAGGCATAGTAAACACATATCATCATCATCCTCATTATCATTTATTTATATAATGTCACTAATAGCGCAGCGCTGTACAGAGAACCCATTCACATCAGTCCCTACCCTATTGGAGCTTACAGTCTAAATTCCCTAATATAGACACACACTCACACACAGACAGAGAGGGAGAGACTAGGGTCAATTTTGATAGCAGCCAATTAACCTAACAGTATGTTTTTTGGAGTGTGGGAGGAAACCGCAGCACCCGGAGGAAACCCACGCAAACACAGGGAGAACATACAAACTTCACACACATAAGGCCATGGTTGATATAAGTACTGGCTCTGCTTACCATTGTCCAGTCTAGTACATAACTGTATTAATGCTGTGAAATATTATTACTTTGAATGCCTTAAATATGCAAGAGCGCATTTGGGTAAGTTTATGCTAATAAAAGATATATGCACTTTTCTTGCCTACCCATACTATTTAATAACCACCAAAAATTAAGCAATGTGTGGGCACTGCTTCCAGTTGAAATCAGTCTGTCTGTCTGTCTATCTATCTATCTATCTATCTATCTATCTATCTATCGGTCTGTCTATCTTTAAAACTGAAAGACATCCATTAAAAATACACAATGACAGCATATTTAGTGTGTAATTGATGCTAAAACACAATTCTCACTCTCCTAATATAGCTGATTTTTGACAATGAACTGCATTTTTCATGTGAAGCATTTGATGTCATAAAGATGCAAACCTCACAAAGCAATTCTGTCACTGGTCAGTTTGCTTGACAGACATCTGACTTTAAGGTACTAGCCAATGGAAACATGGTGACATGCAAATATGAAAGCACATTAGGACAAAATATGCAATAAGATAGAGGCAAAGGGAGATGGCTGCTGGGAATGTATTTATTTTTATCCCAGAACACCTTTAAATCTAAGTATTAATACTACGTTGATGTACTTTTCAAATGGGAGAGCTACTTTTTACTAAAAGTACATCTCCCTTATATAATTAAGTATAATGCAGACCTGCTCAAAAACTTAGTATAATTAAAGAAGTCTTATGCCATAAATGATGATGATGATGATGATGATGAGAGCTGCTTATGTGAATGTCTATAGTGGTTTTCTCTACCAGTGTCACTGTATTAGACAACTGTTATCAAACTTAGCAATAATGATGCATTAATCTGCCAATCAAGTGTGGAAGCTTGCTATGTGTATAGGCATAGTAAACACATATCATCATCATCCTCATTATCATTTATTTATATAATGTCACTAATAGCGCAGCGCTGTACAGAGAACCCATTCACATCAGTCCCTACCCTATTGGAGCTTACAGTCTAAATTCCCTAATATAGACACACACTCACACACAGACAGAGAGGGAGAGACTAGGGTCAATTTTGATAGCAGCCAATTAACCTAACAGTATGTTTTTTGGAGTGTGGGAGGAAACCGCAGCACCCGGAGGAAACCCACGCAAACACAGGGAGAACATACAAACTTCACACACATAAGGCCATGGTTGATATAAGTACTGGCTCTGCTTACCATTGTCCAGTCTAGTACATAACTGTATTAATGCTGTGAAATATTATTACTTTGAATGCCTTAAATATGCAAGAGCGCATTTGGGTAAGTTTATGCTAATAAAAGATATATGCACTTTTCTTGCCTACCCATACTATTTAATAACCACCAAAAATTAAGCAATGTGTGGGCACTGCTTCCAGTTGAAATCAGTCTGTCTGTCTGTCTATCTATCTATCTATCTATCTATCTATCTATCTATCGGTCTGTCTATCTTTAAAACTGAAAGACATCCATTAAAAATACACAATGACAGCATATTTAGTGTGTAATTGATGCTAAAACACAATTCTCACTCTCCTAATATAGCTGATTTTTGACAATGAACTGCATTTTTCATGTGAAGCATTTGATGTCATAAAGATGCAAACCTCACAAAGCAATTCTGTCACTGGTCAGTTTGCTTGACAGACATCTGACTTTAAGGTACTAGCCAATGGAAACATGGTGACATGCAAATATGAAAGCACATTAGGACAAAATATGCAATAAGATAGAGGCAAAGGGAGATGGCTGCTGGGAATGTATTTATTTTTATCCCAGAACACCTTTAAATCTAAGTATTAATACTACGTTGATGTACTTTTCAAATGGGAGAGCTACTTTTTACTAAAAGTACATCTCCCTTATATAATTAAGTATAATGCAGACCTGCTCAAAAACTTAGTATAATTAAAGAAGTCTTATGCCATAAATGATGATGATGATGATGATGATGAGAGCTGCTTATGTGAATGTCTATAGTGGTTTTCTCTACCAGTGTCACTGTATTAGACAACTGTTATCAAACTTAGCAATAATGATGCATTAATCTGCCAATCAAGTGTGGAAGCTTGCTATGTGTATAGGCATAGTAAACACATATCATCATCATCCTCATTATCATTTATTTATATAATGTCACTAATAGCGCAGCGCTGTACAGAGAACCCATTCACATCAGTCCCTACCCTATTGGAGCTTACAGTCTAAATTCCCTAATATAGACACACACTCACACACAGACAGAGAGGGAGAGACTAGGGTCAATTTTGATAGCAGCCAATTAACCTAACAGTATGTTTTTTGGAGTGTGGGAGGAAACCGCAGCACCCGGAGGAAACCCACGCAAACACAGGGAGAACATACAAACTTCACACACATAAGGCCATGGTTGATATAAGTACTGGCTCTGCTTACCATTGTCCAGTCTAGTACATAACTGTATTAATGCTGTGAAATATTATTACTTTGAATGCCTTAAATATGCAAGAGCGCATTTGGGTAAGTTTATGCTAATAAAAGATATATGCACTTTTCTTGCCTACCCATACTATTTAATAACCACCAAAAATTAAGCAATGTGTGGGCACTGCTTCCAGTTGAAATCAGTCTGTCTGTCTGTCTATCTATCTATCTATCTATCTATCTATCTATCTATCTATCTATCGGTCTGTCTATCTTTAAAACTGAAAGACATCCATTAAAAATACACAATGACAGCATATTTAGTGTGTAATTGATGCTAAAACACAATTCTCACTCTCCTAATATAGCTGATTTTTGACAATGAACTGCATTTTTCATGTGAAGCATTTGATGTCATAAAGATGTAAACCTCACAAAGCAATTCTGTCACTGGTCAGTTTGCTTGACAGACATCTGACTTTAAGGTACTAGCCAATGGAAACATGGTGACATGCAAATATGAAAGCACATTAGGACAAAATATGCAATAAGATAGAGGCAAAGGGAGATGGCTGCTGGGAATGTATTTATTTTTATCCCAGAACACCTTTAAATCTAAGTATTAATACTACGTTGATGTACTTTTCAAATTGGAGAGCTACTTTTTACTAAAAGTACATCTCCCTTATATAATTAAGTATAATGCAGACCTGCTCAAAAACTTAGTATAATTAAAGAAGTCTTATGCCATAAATGATGATGATGATGATGATGATGAGAGCTGCTTATGTGAATGTCTATAGTGGTTTTCTCTACCAGTGTCACTGTATTAGACAACTGTTATCAAACTTAGCAATAATGATGCATTAATCTGCCAATCAAGTGTGGAAGCTTGCTATGTGTATAGGCATAGTAAACACATATCATCATCATCCTCATTATCATTTATTTATATAATGTCACTAATAGCGCAGCGCTGTACAGAGAACCCATTCACATCAGTCCCTACCCTATTGGAGCTTACAGTCTAAATTCCCTAATATAGACACACACTCACACACAGACAGAGAGGGAGAGACTAGGGTCAATTTTGATAGCAGCCAATTAACCTAACAGTATGTTTTTTGGAGTGTGGGAGGAAACCGCAGCACCCGGAGGAAACCCACGCAAACACAGGGAGAACATACAAACTTCACACACATAAGGCCATGGTTGATATAAGTACTGGCTCTGCTTACCATTGTCCAGTCTAGTACATAACTGTATTAATGCTGTGAAATATTATTACTTTGAATGCCTTAAATATGCAAGAGCGCATTTGGGTAAGTTTATGCTAATAAAAGATATATGCACTTTTCTTGCCTACCCATACTATTTAATAACCACCAAAAATTAAGCAATGTGTGGGCACTGCTTCCAGTTGAAATCAGTCTGTCTGTCTGTCTATCTATCTATCTATCTATCTATCTATCTATCTATCTATCTATCGGTCTGTCTATCTTTAAAACTGAAAGACATCCATTAAAAATACACAATGACAGCATATTTAGTGTGTAATTGATGCTAAAACACAATTCTCACTCTCCTAATATAGCTGATTTTTGACAATGAACTGCATTTTTCATGTGAAGCATTTGATGTCATAAAGATGTAAACCTCACAAAGCAATTCTGTCACTGGTCAGTTTGCTTGACAGACATCTGACTTTAAGGTACTAGCCAATGGAAACATGGTGACATGCAAATATGAAAGCACATTAGGACAAAATATGCAATAAGATAGAGGCAAAGGGAGATGGCTGCTGGGAATGTATTTATTTTTATCCCAGAACACCTTTAAATCTAAGTATTAATACTACGTTGATGTACTTTTCAAATTGGAGAGCTACTTTTTACTAAAAGTACATCTCCCTTATATAATTAAGTATAATGCAGACCTGCTCAAAAACTTAGTATAATTAAAGAAGTCTTATGCCATAAATGATGATGATGATGATGATGATGAGAGCTGCTTATGTGAATGTCTATAGTGGTTTTCTCTACCAGTGTCACTGTATTAGACAACTGTTATCAAACTTAGCAATAATGATGCATTAATCTGCCAATCAAGTGTGGAAGCTTGCTATGTGTATAGGCATAGTAAACACATATCATCATCATCCTCATTATCATTTATTTATATAATGTCACTAATAGCGCAGCGCTGTACAGAGAACCCATTCACATCAGTCCCTACCCTATTGGAGCTTACAGTCTAAATTCCCTAATATAGACACACACTCACACACAGACAGAGAGGGAGAGACTAGGGTCAATTTTGATAGCAGCCAATTAACCTAACAGTATGTTTTTTGGAGTGTGGGAGGAAACCGCAGCACCCGGAGGAAACCCACGCAAACACAGGGAGAACATACAAACTTCACACACATAAGGCCATGGTTGATATAAGTACTGGCTCTGCTTACCATTGTCCAGTCTAGTACATAACTGTATTAATGCTGTGAAATATTATTACTTTGAATGCCTTAAATATGCAAGAGCGCATTTGGGTAAGTTTATGCTAATAAAAGATATATGCACTTTTCTTGCCTACCCATACTATTTAATAACCACCAAAAATTAAGCAATGTGTGGGCACTGCTTCCAGTTGAAATCAGTCTGTCTGTCTGTCTATCTATCTATCTATCTATCTATCTATCTATCTATCGGTCTGTCTATCTTTAAAACTGAAAGACATCCATTAAAAATACACAATGACAGCATATTTAGTGTGTAATTGATGCTAAAACACAATTCTCACTCTCCTAATATAGCTGATTTTTGACAATGAACTGCATTTTTCATGTGAAGCATTTGATGTCATAAAGATGCAAACCTCACAAAGCAATTCTGTCACTGGTCAGTTTGCTTGACAGACATCTGACTTTAAGGTACTAGCCAATGGAAACATGGTGACATGCAAATATGAAAGCACATTAGGACAAAATATGCAATAAGATAGAGGCAAAGGGAGATGGCTGCTGGGAATGTATTTATTTTTATCCCAGAACACCTTTAAATCTAAGTATTAATACTACGTTGATGTACTTTTCAAATGGGAGAGCTACTTTTTACTAAAAGTACATCTCCCTTATATAATTAAGTATAATGCAGACCTGCTCAAAAACTTAGTATAATTAAAGAAGTCTTATGCCATAAATGATGATGATGATGATGATGATGAGAGCTGCTTATGTGAATGTCTATAGTGGTTTTCTCTACCAGTGTCACTGTATTAGACAACTGTTATCAAACTTAGCAATAATGATGCATTAATCTGCCAATCAAGTGTGGAAGCTTGCTATGTGTATAGGCATAGTAAACACATATCATCATCATCCTCATTATCATTTATTTATATAATGTCACTAATAGCGCAGCGCTGTACAGAGAACCCATTCACATCAGTCCCTACCCTATTGGAGCTTACAGTCTAAATTCCCTAATATAGACACACACTCACACACAGACAGAGAGGGAGAGACTAGGGTCAATTTTGATAGCAGCCAATTAACCTAACAGTATGTTTTTTGGAGTGTGGGAGGAAACCGCAGCACCCGGAGGAAACCCACGCAAACACAGGGAGAACATACAAACTTCACACACATAAGGCCATGGTTGATATAAGTACTGGCTCTGCTTACCATTGTCCAGTCTAGTACATAACTGTATTAATGCTGTGAAATATTATTACTTTGAATGCCTTAAATATGCAAGAGCGCATTTGGGTAAGTTTATGCTAATAAAAGATATATGCACTTTTCTTGCCTACCCATACTATTTAATAACCACCAAAAATTAAGCAATGTGTGGGCACTGCTTCCAGTTGAAATCAGTCTGTCTGTCTGTCTATCTATCTATCTATCTATCTATCTATCTATCTATCTATCTATCGGTCTGTCTATCTTTAAAACTGAAAGACATCCATTAAAAATACACAATGACAGCATATTTAGTGTGTAATTGATGCTAAAACACAATTCTCACTCTCCTAATATAGCTGATTTTTGACAATGAACTGCATTTTTCATGTGAAGCATTTGATGTCATAAAGATGTAAACCTCACAAAGCAATTCTGTCACTGGTCAGTTTGCTTGACAGACATCTGACTTTAAGGTACTAGCCAATGGAAACATGGTGACATGCAAATATGAAAGCACATTAGGACAAAATATGCAATAAGATAGAGGCAAAGGGAGATGGCTGCTGGGAATGTATTTATTTTTATCCCAGAACACCTTTAAATCTAAGTATTAATACTACGTTGATGTACTTTTCAAATTGGAGAGCTACTTTTTACTAAAAGTACATCTCCCTTATATAATTAAGTATAATGCAGACCTGCTCAAAAACTTAGTATAATTAAAGAAGTCTTATGCCATAAATGATGATGATGATGATGATGATGAGAGCTGCTTATGTGAATGTCTATAGTGGTTTTCTCTACCAGTGTCACTGTATTAGACAACTGTTATCAAACTTAGCAATAATGATGCATTAATCTGCCAATCAAGTGTGGAAGCTTGCTATGTGTATAGGCATAGTAAACACATATCATCATCATCCTCATTATCATTTATTTATATAATGTCACTAATAGCGCAGCGCTGTACAGAGAACCCATTCACATCAGTCCCTACCCTATTGGAGCTTACAGTCTAAATTCCCTAATATAGACACACACTCACACACAGACAGAGAGGGAGAGACTAGGGTCAATTTTGATAGCAGCCAATTAACCTAACAGTATGTTTTTTGGAGTGTGGGAGGAAACCGCAGCACCCGGAGGAAACCCACGCAAACACAGGGAGAACATACAAACTTCACACACATAAGGCCATGGTTGATATAAGTACTGGCTCTGCTTACCATTGTCCAGTCTAGTACATAACTGTATTAATGCTGTGAAATATTATTACTTTGAATGCCTTAAATATGCAAGAGCGCATTTGGGTAAGTTTATGCTAATAAAAGATATATGCACTTTTCTTGCCTACCCATACTATTTAATAACCACCAAAAATTAAGCAATGTGTGGGCACTGCTTCCAGTTGAAATCAGTCTGTCTGTCTGTCTATCTATCTATCTATCTATCTATCTATCTATCTATCGGTCTGTCTATCTTTAAAACTGAAAGACATCCATTAAAAATACACAATGACAGCATATTTAGTGTGTAATTGATGCTAAAACACAATTCTCACTCTCCTAATATAGCTGATTTTTGACAATGAACTGCATTTTTCATGTGAAGCATTTGATGTCATAAAGATGCAAACCTCACAAAGCAATTCTGTCACTGGTCAGTTTGCTTGACAGACATCTGACTTTAAGGTACTAGCCAATGGAAACATGGTGACATGCAAATATGAAAGCACATTAGGACAAAATATGCAATAAGATAGAGGCAAAGGGAGATGGCTGCTGGGAATGTATTTATTTTTATCCCAGAACACCTTTAAATCTAAGTATTAATACTACGTTGATGTACTTTTCAAATGGGAGAGCTACTTTTTACTAAAAGTACATCTCCCTTATATAATTAAGTATAATGCAGACCTGCTCAAAAACTTAGTATAATTAAAGAAGTCTTATGCCATAAATGATGATGATGATGATGATGATGAGAGCTGCTTATGTGAATGTCTATAGTGGTTTTCTCTACCAGTGTCACTGTATTAGACAACTGTTATCAAACTTAGCAATAATGATGCATTAATCTGCCAATCAAGTGTGGAAGCTTGCTATGTGTATAGGCATAGTAAACACATATCATCATCATCCTCATTATCATTTATTTATATAATGTCACTAATAGCGCAGCGCTGTACAGAGAACCCATTCACATCAGTCCCTACCCTATTGGAGCTTACAGTCTAAATTCCCTAATATAGACACACACTCACACACAGACAGAGAGGGAGAGACTAGGGTCAATTTTGATAGCAGCCAATTAACCTAACAGTATGTTTTTTGGAGTGTGGGAGGAAACCGCAGCACCCGGAGGAAACCCACGCAAACACAGGGAGAACATACAAACTTCACACACATAAGGCCATGGTTGATATAAGTACTGGCTCTGCTTACCATTGTCCAGTCTAGTACATAACTGTATTAATGCTGTGAAATATTATTACTTTGAATGCCTTAAATATGCAAGAGCGCATTTGGGTAAGTTTATGCTAATAAAAGATATATGCACTTTTCTTGCCTACCCATACTATTTAATAACCACCAAAAATTAAGCAATGTGTGGGCACTGCTTCCAGTTGAAATCAGTCTGTCTGTCTGTCTATCTATCTATCTATCTATCTATCTATCTATCTATCGGTCTGTCTATCTTTAAAACTGAAAGACATCCATTAAAAATACACAATGACAGCATATTTAGTGTGTAATTGATGCTAAAACACAATTCTCACTCTCCTAATATAGCTGATTTTTGACAATGAACTGCATTTTTCATGTGAAGCATTTGATGTCATAAAGATGCAAACCTCACAAAGCAATTCTGTCACTGGTCAGTTTGCTTGACAGACATCTGACTTTAAGGTACTAGCCAATGGAAACATGGTGACATGCAAATATGAAAGCACATTAGGACAAAATATGCAATAAGATAGAGGCAAAGGGAGATGGCTGCTGGGAATGTATTTATTTTTATCCCAGAACACCTTTAAATCTAAGTATTAATACTACGTTGATGTACTTTTCAAATGGGAGAGCTACTTTTTACTAAAAGTACATCTCCCTTATATAATTAAGTATAATGCAGACCTGCTCAAAAACTTAGTATAATTAAAGAAGTCTTATGCCATAAATGATGATGATGATGATGATGATGAGAGCTGCTTATGTGAATGTCTATAGTGGTTTTCTCTACCAGTGTCACTGTATTAGACAACTGTTATCAAACTTAGCAATAATGATGCATTAATCTGCCAATCAAGTGTGGAAGCTTGCTATGTGTATAGGCATAGTAAACACATATCATCATCATCCTCATTATCATTTATTTATATAATGTCACTAATAGCGCAGCGCTGTACAGAGAACCCATTCACATCAGTCCCTACCCTATTGGAGCTTACAGTCTAAATTCCCTAATATAGACACACACTCACACACAGACAGAGAGGGAGAGACTAGGGTCAATTTTGATAGCAGCCAATTAACCTAACAGTATGTTTTTTGGAGTGTGGGAGGAAACCGCAGCACCCGGAGGAAACCCACGCAAACACAGGGAGAACATACAAACTTCACACACATAAGGCCATGGTTGATATAAGTACTGGCTCTGCTTACCATTGTCCAGTCTAGTACATAACTGTATTAATGCTGTGAAATATTATTACTTTGAATGCCTTAAATATGCAAGAGCGCATTTGGGTAAGTTTATGCTAATAAAAGATATATGCACTTTTCTTGCCTACCCATACTATTTAATAACCACCAAAAATTAAGCAATGTGTGGGCACTGCTTCCAGTTGAAATCAGTCTGTCTGTCTGTCTATCTATCTATCTATCTATCTATCTATCTATCTATCTATCTATCGGTCTGTCTATCTTTAAAACTGAAAGACATCCATTAAAAATACACAATGACAGCATATTTAGTGTGTAATTGATGCTAAAACACAATTCTCACTCTCCTAATATAGCTGATTTTTGACAATGAACTGCATTTTTCATGTGAAGCATTTGATGTCATAAAGATGTAAACCTCACAAAGCAATTCTGTCACTGGTCAGTTTGCTTGACAGACATCTGACTTTAAGGTACTAGCCAATGGAAACATGGTGACATGCAAATATGAAAGCACATTAGGACAAAATATGCAATAAGATAGAGGCAAAGGGAGATGGCTGCTGGGAATGTATTTATTTTTATCCCAGAACACCTTTAAATCTAAGTATTAATACTACGTTGATGTACTTTTCAAATTGGAGAGCTACTTTTTACTAAAAGTACATCTCCCTTATATAATTAAGTATAATGCAGACCTGCTCAAAAACTTAGTATAATTAAAGAAGTCTTATGCCATAAATGATGATGATGATGATGATGATGAGAGCTGCTTATGTGAATGTCTATAGTGGTTTTCTCTACCAGTGTCACTGTATTAGACAACTGTTATCAAACTTAGCAATAATGATGCATTAATCTGCCAATCAAGTGTGGAAGCTTGCTATGTGTATAGGCATAGTAAACACATATCATCATCATCCTCATTATCATTTATTTATATAATGTCACTAATAGCGCAGCGCTGTACAGAGAACCCATTCACATCAGTCCCTACCCTATTGGAGCTTACAGTCTAAATTCCCTAATATAGACACACACTCACACACAGACAGAGAGGGAGAGACTAGGGTCAATTTTGATAGCAGCCAATTAACCTAACAGTATGTTTTTTGGAGTGTGGGAGGAAACCGCAGCACCCGGAGGAAACCCACGCAAACACAGGGAGAACATACAAACTTCACACACATAAGGCCATGGTTGATATAAGTACTGGCTCTGCTTACCATTGTCCAGTCTAGTACATAACTGTATTAATGCTGTGAAATATTATTACTTTGAATGCCTTAAATATGCAAGAGCGCATTTGGGTAAGTTTATGCTAATAAAAGATATATGCACTTTTCTTGCCTACCCATACTATTTAATAACCACCAAAAATTAAGCAATGTGTGGGCACTGCTTCCAGTTGAAATCAGTCTGTCTGTCTGTCTATCTATCTATCTATCTATCTATCTATCTATCTATCGGTCTGTCTATCTTTAAAACTGAAAGACATCCATTAAAAATACACAATGACAGCATATTTAGTGTGTAATTGATGCTAAAACACAATTCTCACTCTCCTAATATAGCTGATTTTTGACAATGAACTGCATTTTTCATGTGAAGCATTTGATGTCATAAAGATGCAAACCTCACAAAGCAATTCTGTCACTGGTCAGTTTGCTTGACAGACATCTGACTTTAAGGTACTAGCCAATGGAAACATGGTGACATGCAAATATGAAAGCACATTAGGACAAAATATGCAATAAGATAGAGGCAAAGGGAGATGGCTGCTGGGAATGTATTTATTTTTATCCCAGAACACCTTTAAATCTAAGTATTAATACTACGTTGATGTACTTTTCAAATGGGAGAGCTACTTTTTACTAAAAGTACATCTCCCTTATATAATTAAGTATAATGCAGACCTGCTCAAAAACTTAGTATAATTAAAGAAGTCTTATGCCATAAATGATGATGATGATGATGATGATGAGAGCTGCTTATGTGAATGTCTATAGTGGTTTTCTCTACCAGTGTCACTGTATTAGACAACTGTTATCAAACTTAGCAATAATGATGCATTAATCTGCCAATCAAGTGTGGAAGCTTGCTATGTGTATAGGCATAGTAAACACATATCATCATCATCCTCATTATCATTTATTTATATAATGTCACTAATAGCGCAGCGCTGTACAGAGAACCCATTCACATCAGTCCCTACCCTATTGGAGCTTACAGTCTAAATTCCCTAATATAGACACACACTCACACACAGACAGAGAGGGAGAGACTAGGGTCAATTTTGATAGCAGCCAATTAACCTAACAGTATGTTTTTTGGAGTGTGGGAGGAAACCGCAGCACCCGGAGGAAACCCACGCAAACACAGGGAGAACATACAAACTTCACACACATAAGGCCATGGTTGATATAAGTACTGGCTCTGCTTACCATTGTCCAGTCTAGTACATAACTGTATTAATGCTGTGAAATATTATTACTTTGAATGCCTTAAATATGCAAGAGCGCATTTGGGTAAGTTTATGCTAATAAAAGATATATGCACTTTTCTTGCCTACCCATACTATTTAATAACCACCAAAAATTAAGCAATGTGTGGGCACTGCTTCCAGTTGAAATCAGTCTGTCTGTCTGTCTATCTATCTATCTATCTATCTATCTATCTATCTATCTATCTATCGGTCTGTCTATCTTTAAAACTGAAAGACATCCATTAAAAATACACAATGACAGCATATTTAGTGTGTAATTGATGCTAAAACACAATTCTCACTCTCCTAATATAGCTGATTTTTGACAATGAACTGCATTTTTCATGTGAAGCATTTGATGTCATAAAGATGTAAACCTCACAAAGCAATTCTGTCACTGGTCAGTTTGCTTGACAGACATCTGACTTTAAGGTACTAGCCAATGGAAACATGGTGACATGCAAATATGAAAGCACATTAGGACAAAATATGCAATAAGATAGAGGCAAAGGGAGATGGCTGCTGGGAATGTATTTATTTTTATCCCAGAACACCTTTAAATCTAAGTATTAATACTACGTTGATGTACTTTTCAAATTGGAGAGCTACTTTTTACTAAAAGTACATCTCCCTTATATAATTAAGTATAATGCAGACCTGCTCAAAAACTTAGTATAATTAAAGAAGTCTTATGCCATAAATGATGATGATGATGATGATGATGAGAGCTGCTTATGTGAATGTCTATAGTGGTTTTCTCTACCAGTGTCACTGTATTAGACAACTGTTATCAAACTTAGCAATAATGATGCATTAATCTGCCAATCAAGTGTGGAAGCTTGCTATGTGTATAGGCATAGTAAACACATATCATCATCATCCTCATTATCATTTATTTATATAATGTCACTAATAGCGCAGCGCTGTACAGAGAACCCATTCACATCAGTCCCTACCCTATTGGAGCTTACAGTCTAAATTCCCTAATATAGACACACACTCACACACAGACAGAGAGGGAGAGACTAGGGTCAATTTTGATAGCAGCCAATTAACCTAACAGTATGTTTTTTGGAGTGTGGGAGGAAACCGCAGCACCCGGAGGAAACCCACGCAAACACAGGGAGAACATACAAACTTCACACACATAAGGCCATGGTTGATATAAGTACTGGCTCTGCTTACCATTGTCCAGTCTAGTACATAACTGTATTAATGCTGTGAAATATTATTACTTTGAATGCCTTAAATATGCAAGAGCGCATTTGGGTAAGTTTATGCTAATAAAAGATATATGCACTTTTCTTGCCTACCCATACTATTTAATAACCACCAAAAATTAAGCAATGTGTGGGCACTGCTTCCAGTTGAAATCAGTCTGTCTGTCTGTCTATCTATCTATCTATCTATCTATCTATCTATCTATCGGTCTGTCTATCTTTAAAACTGAAAGACATCCATTAAAAATACACAATGACAGCATATTTAGTGTGTAATTGATGCTAAAACACAATTCTCACTCTCCTAATATAGCTGATTTTTGACAATGAACTGCATTTTTCATGTGAAGCATTTGATGTCATAAAGATGCAAACCTCACAAAGCAATTCTGTCACTGGTCAGTTTGCTTGACAGACATCTGACTTTAAGGTACTAGCCAATGGAAAC
>JAVHZZ010000176.1:0-184000 GCA_036250195.1 Mixophyes australis | reverse complement strand
AATCATGAATCATGAATCATGAATCATGAATTGAATTATAATTTGAATCATGAATCATGAATTAAATCATGAATTGAATCATGAATCATGAATCATGAATTGAATCATGAATCATGAATCATGAATTGAATCATGAATCATGAATCATAAATCGAATCATGAATCATGAATTGAATCATGAAACGAATCATAAATTGAATCATGAATCATAAATCATGAATTGAATCATGAATCATGAATTATGAATCATGAATTGAATCATGAATCATGAATCATGAATTGAATCATGAATTAAATCATGAATCATGAATCATAAATTGAATCATGAATCATGAATTGATTCATGAATTAAATCATGAATCATGAATTGAATCATGAATCATGAATCATTAATCATGAATTGAATCATGAATCATGCATCATGAATCGAATCATGAATCATGAATTGATTCATGAATTAAATCATGAATCATGAATTGAATCATGAATCATGAATTGAATCATGAATCATGAATCATGAATTGAATCATGAACCATGAATCATAAATCGAATCATGAATCATGAATTGAATCATGAATCATGAATCATGAATCGAATCATGAATCATGAATTGAATCATGAATCATCATTTATAAATCGAATCATGAATCATGAATTGAATCATGAATCATGAATTGAATCATGAATAATGAATCATGAATCGAATCATGAATCATGAATCATGAATCATGAATTGAATCATGAATCATGAATCATGAATCATGAATTGAATCATGAATTAAATCATGAATCATGAATCATAAATTGAATCATGAATCATGAATTGAATCATGAATCATGAATCATGAATCATGAATTGAATCATGAATTAAATCATGAATCATGGATTGAATCATGAATCATGAATCATGAATCATGAATTGAATCATGAATCATGAATCATGAATCGAATCATGAATCATGAATTGAATCATGAATCATGAATCATGAATTGAATCATGAATCATGAATCATGAATTGAATCATGAATCACCAATCGATTCATGAATCATAAATTGAATCATGAATCATAATTAGAATCATGAATCATGAATCGATTCATAATTCATGAATTGAATCATGAATCATGAATCATGAATTGAATCATGAATCGAATCATGAATCATGAATTGAATCATGAATCATGAATTGAATCATGAATCATGAATCATGAATTGAATCATGAATCATGAATCATGAATCGAATCATAAATCATGAATTGAATCATGAATCATGAATCATAAATCGAATCATGAATCATGAATTGAATCATGAATCATGAATCATGAATCATGAATTGAATCATGAATCATGAATCATGAATCGAATCATAAATCTTGATTCAAGATTCATGAATCGAATCATGAATCATGAATTGAATCATGAATAATGAACCATGAATCGAATCATGAATCATAAATCATGAATCATGAATCATGAATTGAATCATGAATCATGAATCATGAATCGAATCATGAATCATGAATCATGAATTGAATCATGAATCATGAATTGAATCATGAATCATGAATCTTGAATCAAATCATGAATCATGAATCTAGAATCATGAATCATGAATTGAATCATGAATCATGAATTGAATCATGAATCATGAATTGATTCATGAATTGAATCATTAATAATGAATCATGAATCGTGAATTGAATTATAATTTGAATCATGAATCATGAATTAAATCATGAATTGAATCATGAATCATGAATCATGAATTGAATCATGAATCATGAATCATAAATTGAATCATGAATCATGAATTGAATCATGAAACGAATCATAAATTGAAGAATGAATCATGAATTGAATCGTGAATCATGAATCATGAATTGAATCATGAATCATGAATTATGAATGATGAATTGAATCATGAATTGAATCATGAATCATTAATCATGAATTGAATCATGAATCATGAATCATGAATTGAATCATGAATTAAATCATGAATCATAAATTGAATCATGAATCATGGATCATAAATTGAATCATGAATCATGAATTGATTCATGAATTAAATCATGAATCATGAATTGAATCATGAATCATGAATCATGAATTGAATCATGAATCATGAATCGAATCATGAATCATGAATTGAATCATGAATCATGAATCGAATCATGAATCATGAATCATGAATTGAATCATGAATCATGAATTATGAATCATGAGTCATGAATGGAAATCATGAATCATGAATCATTATTCATGAATTGAATCATGAATCATTAATCATGAATTAAATCATGAATCATGAATCATGAATCATGAATTGAATCATGAATTAAATCATGAATCATGAATCATTAATCATGAATTGAATCATGAATCATGAATCATGAATTGAATCATGAATTAAATCATGAATCATGAATCATAAATTGAATCATGAATCATGAATCATAAATTGAATCATGAATCATTAATTGATTCATGAATTGAATCATGAATCATGAATCATGAATCGAATCATGAATCATGAATTGAATCATGAATAATGAATCGAATCATGAATCATGAATTGAATCATGAATCATGAATCATGAATAGAATCATGAATCATGAATCATGAATCATGAATCGAATCATGAATCATGAATCATGAATTGAATCATAAATCATGAAACGAATCATGAATCATGAATTGAATCATGAATCATGAATCGAATCATGAATCATGAATCATGAATTGAATCATGAATCATGAATCATTAATCATGAATTGAATCATGAATCATGAATCATGAATCGAATCATGAATCATGAATTGATTCAAAAATTAAATCATGAATCATGAATTGAATCATGAATCATGAATTGAATCATGAATCATGAATTGAATCATGAATCATGAATCATGAATCGAATCATGAATCATGAATTGAATCATGAATCATCATTTATAAATCGAATCATGAATCATGAATTGAATCATGAATCGAATCATGAATCATGAATTGAATCATGAATAATGAATCATGAATCGAATCATGAATCATGAATCATGAATCATGAATCATGAATTGAATCATGAATCATGAATCATGAATCATGAATTGAATCATGAATTAAATCATGAATCATGGATTGAATCATGAATCATGAATCATGAATCATGAATTGAATCATGAATCATGAATCATGAATCGAATCATGAATCATGAATTGAATCATGAATCATGAATCATGAATCAAATCATGAATCATGAATTGAATCATGAATCATGAATCGAATCATGAATCATGAATCATGAATTGAATCATGAATCATGAATTATGAATCATGAATTGAATCATGAATCATTAATCATTAATTAAATCATGAATCATGAATCATGAATCATGAATTGAATCATGAATTAAATCATGAATCATGAATCATAAATTGAATCATGAATCATGAATCATAAATTGAATCATGAATAATGAATTGATTCATGAATTAAATCATGAATCATGAATTGAATCATGAATCATGAATCATGAATCATGAATTGAATCATGAATCATGAATCATGAATCGAATCATGAATCATGAATTGAATCATGAATAATGAATCGAATCATGAATCATGAATTGAATCATGAATCATGAATCATGAATAGAATCATGAATCATGAATCATGAATCATGAATCGAATCATGAATCATGAATCATGAATTGAATCATAAATCATGAAACGAATCATGAATCATGAATTGAATCATGAATCATGAATCGAATCATGAATCATGAATCATGAATTGAATCATGAATCATGAATTATGAATCATGAATTGAATCATGAATCATTAATCATGAATTAAATCATGAATCATGAATCATGAAACATGAATTGAATCATGAATTAAATCATGAATCATGAATCATAAATTGAATCATGAATCATGAATCATAAATTGAATCATGAATAATGAATTGATTCATGAATTAAATCATGAATCATGAATTGAATCATGAATCATGAATCGAATCATGAATCATGAATCATGAATCATGAATTGAATCATGAATCATGAATCATGAATCGAATCATGAATCATGAATTGAATCATGAATAATGAATCGAATCATGAATCATGAATTGAATCATGAATCATGAATCATGAATAGAATCATGAATCATGAATCATGAATCGAATCATGAATCATGAATCATGAATTGAATCATAAATCATGAAACGAATCATGAATCATGAATTGAATCATGAATCATGAATCATAAATCGAATCATGAATCATGAATTGAATCATGAATCATGAATCATGAATTGAATCATGAATAATGAATCATGAATCATGAATTGAATCATGAATTAAATTGAGAATCATGAATCATAAATTGAATCATTAATCATGAATCATGAATCATGAATTGAATCATGAATCATGAATTGAATCATGAATCATGAATCATGGATTGAATCATGAATCATGAATCATGAATCATGAATTGAATCATGAATCATGAATCATGAATTGAATCATGAATCATGAATTGAATCATGAATCATGAATCATGAATTGAATCATGAATCATGAATCATGAATTGAATCATGAATCACGAATCGATTCATGAATCATGAATTGAATCATGAATCATGAATAGAATCATGAATCATAAATCATGAATCGATTCATGAATCATGAATTGAATCATGAATCATGAATCATGAATTGAATCATGAATCATGAATCGAATCATGAATCATAAATTGAATCATGAATCACGAATCATGAATCATGAATTGAATTATAATTTGAATCATGAATCATGAATTAAATCATGAATTGAATCATGAATCATGAATCATGAATTGAATCATGACTCATGAATCATGAATTGAATCATGAATCATGAATCATAAATCGAATCATGAATCATGAATTGAATCATGAAACGAATCATAAATTGAATCATGAATCATAAATCATGAATTGAATCATGAATCATGAATTATGAATCATGAATTGAATCATGAATCATTAATCATGAATTGAATCATGAATCATGAATCATGAATTGAATCATGAATTAAATCATGAATCATGAATCATAAATTGAATCATGAATCATGAATTGATTCATGAATTAAATCATGAATCATGAATTGAATCATGAATCATGAATCATTAATCATGAATTGAATCATGAATCATGAATCATGAATCGAATCATGAATCATGAATTGATTCATGAATTAAATCATGAATCATGAATTGAATCATGAATCATGAATTGAATCATGAATCATGAATCATGAATTGAATCATGAACCATGAATCATAAATCGAATCATGAATCATGAATTGAATCATGAATCATGAATCATGAATCGAATCATGAATCATGAATTGAATCATGAATCATCATTTATAAATCGAATCATGAATCATGAATTGAATCATGAATCATGAATCATGAATTGAATCATGAATAATGAATCATGAATCGAATCATGAATCATGAATCATGAATCATGAATTGAATCATGAATCATGAATCATGAATCATGAATTGAATCATGAATTAAACCATGAATCATGAATCATAAATTGAATCATGAATCATGAATTGAATCATGAATCATGAATCATGAATCATGAATTGAATCATGAATTAAATCATGAATCATGGATTAAATCATGAATCATGAATCATGAATCATGAATTGAATCATGAATCATGAATCATGAATTGAATCATGAATCATGAATCATGAATTGAATCATGAATCACCAATCGATTCATGAATCATAAATTGAATCATGAATCATGAATAGAATCATGAATCATGAATCGATTCATAATTCATGAATTGAATCATGAATCATGAATCATGAATTGAATCATGAATCGAATCATGAATCATGAATTGAATCATGAATCATGAATTGAATCATGAATCATGAATTGAATCATGAATCATGAATCATGAATTGAATCATGAATCATGAATCATGAATCGAATCATAAATCATGAATTGAATCATGAATCATGAATCATAAATCGAATCATGAATCATGAATTGAATCATGAATCATGAATCATGAATTGAATCATGAATCATGAATCATGAATCGAATCATAAATCTTGATTCAAGATTCATGAATCGAATCATGAATCATGAATTGAATCATGAATAATGAACCATGAATCGAATCATGAATCATAAATCATGAATCATGAATCATGAATTGAATCATGAATCATGAATCATGAATCGAATCATGAATCATGAATCATGAATTGAATCATGAATCATGAATTGAATCATGAATCATTAATCTTGAATCAAATCATGAATCATGAATCTAGAATCATGAATCATGAATCATGAATTGAATCATGAATCATGAATTGAATCATGAATCATGAATTGATTTATGAATTGAATCATTAATAATGAATCATGAATCGTGAATTGAATTATAATTTGAATCATGAATCATGAATTAAATCATGAATTGAATCATGAATCATGAATCATGAATTAAATCATGAATCATGAATCATAAATTGAATCATGAATCATGAATTGAATCATGAAACGAATCATAAATTGAATCATGAATCATGAATTGAATCATGAATCATGAATCATGAATTGAATTATGAATCATGAATTATGAATGATGAATTGAATCATGAATTGAATCATGAATCATTAATCATGAATTGAATCATGAATCATGAATCATGAATTGAATCATGAATTAAATCATGAATCATAAATTGAATCATGAATCATGGATCATAAATTGAATCATGAATCATGAATTGATTCATGAATTAAATCATGAATCATGAATTGAATCATGAATCATGAATCATGAATCGAATCATGAATCATGAATTGAATCATGAATCATGAATCGAATCATGAATCATGAATCATGAATTGAATCATGAATCATGAATTATGAATCATGAGTCATGAATCGAATCATGAATCATGAATCATTAATCATGAATTGAATCATGAATCATTAATCATGAATTAAATCATGAATCATGAATCATGAATCATGAATTGAATCATGAATTAAATCATGAATCATGAATCATTAATCATGAATTGAATCATGAATCATGAATCATGAATTGAATCATGAATTAAATCATGAATCATGAATCATAAATTGAATCATGAATCATGAATCATAAATTGAATCATGAATCATTAATTGATTCATGAATTAAATCATGAATCATGAATTGAATCATGAATCATGAATCATGAATCATGAATTGAATCATGAATCATGAATCATGAATCGAATCATGAATCATGAATTGATTCATGAATTAAATCATGAATCATGAATTGAATCATGAATCATGAATTGAATCATGAATCATGAATCATGAATCATGAATTGAATTATGAATCATGAATCATGAATCGAATCATGAATCATGAATTGAATCATGAATCATGAATCGAATCATGAATCATGAATTGAATCATGAATCATGAATAGAATCATGAATCATGAATCATGATTCATGAATCGAATCATATATCATGAATCATGAATCGAATCATGAAACGAATCATGAATCATGAATTGAATCATGAATCATGAATCATAAATCGAATCATGAATCATGAATCATGAATTGAATCATGAATCATGAATCGAATCATGAATCATGAATTGAATCATGAATCATCAATCATAAATCGAATCATGAATCATGAATTGAATCATGAATCATGAATTGAATCATGAATAATGAATCATGAATCGAATCATGAATCATGAATCATGAATCATGAATCATGAATTGAATCATGAATCATGAATCATGAATTAAATCATGAATTAAATCATGAATCATGAATCATAAATTGAATCATGAATCATGAATTGAATCATGAAGCATGAATCATGAATCATGAATCATGAATTGAATCATGAATTAAATCATGAATCATGAATCATAAATTGAATCATGAATCATGAATTGAATCATGAATCATGAATCATGAATCATGAATTGAATCATGAATTAAATCATGAATCATGGATTGAATCATGAATCATGAATCATGAATTGAATCATGAATCATGAATCATGAATCGAATCTTGAATCATGAATTGAATCATGAATCATGAATCATGAATTGAATCATGAATCATGAATCGAATCATGAATTATGAATTGAATCATGAATCATGAATTGAATCATGAATCATGAATTGAATCATGAATCATGAATCATGAATCATAAATTGAATCATGAATCATGAATTGAATCATGAATCATGAATCATGAATTGAATCATGAATAATGAATCATGAATCGAATCATGAATCATGAATCATGAATCATGAATCATGAATCATGAATTGAATCATGAATTAAATCATAAATCATGAATCATAAATTGAATCATGAATCATGAATTGAATCATGAATCATGAATCATGAATTGAATCATGAATTAAATCATGAATCATGGATTGAATCATGAATCATGAATCATGAATTGAATCATGAATCATGAATCATGAATCGAATCATGAATCATGAATTGAATCATGAATCATGAATCGAATCATGAATCATGAATTGAATCATGAATCATAAATCATGAATAGAATCATGAATCATGAATCATGAATCATGAATCGAATCATGAATCATGAATCATGAATCGAATCATGAATCATGAAACGAATCATGAATCATGAATTGAATCATGAATCATGAATCATAATTCGAATCATAAATCATGAATCATGAATTGAATCATGAATCATCAATCATAAATCGAATCATGAATCATGAATTGAATCATGAATCATGAATCATGAATCATGAATTGAATCATGAATAATGAATCATGAATCGAATCATGAATCATGAATCATGAATCATGAATCATGAATCATGAATTGAATCATGAATCATGAATCATGAATCATGAATTGAATCATGAATTAAATAATGAATCATGAATCATAAATTGAATCATGAATCATGAATTGAATCATGAATCATGAATCATGAATCATGAATTGAATCATAAATTAAATCATGAATCATGAATCATGAATTGAATCATGAATCATGAATCATGAATCGAATCATGAATTGAATCATGAATCATGAATCATGAATTGAATCATGAATCATGAATCATGAATCATGAATTGAATCATGAATTGAATCATGAATTAAATCATGAATCATGGATTGAATCATGAATCATGAATCATGAATTGAATCATGAATCATGAATCATGAATCGAATAATGAATCATGAATTGAATCATGAATCATGAATCATGAATCATGAATTGAATCATGAATTAAATCATGAATCATGAATCATAAATTGAATCATGAATAATGAATTGATTCATGAATTAAATCATGAATCATGAATTGAATCATGAATCATGAATCATGAATCATGAATTGAATCATGAATCATGAATCATGAATCGAATCATGAATCATGAATTGAATCATGAATAATGAATCGAATCATGAATCATGAATTGAATCATGAATCATGAATCATGAATAGAATCATGAATCATGAATCATGAATCATGAATCGAATCATGAATCATGAATCATGAATTGAATCATAAATCATGAAACGAATCATGAATCATGAATTGAATCATGAATCATGAATCGAATCATGAATCATGAATCATGAATTGAATCATGAATCATGAATTATGAATCATGAATTGAATCATGAATCATTAATCATGAATTAAATCATGAATCATGAATCATGAATCATGAATTGAATCATGAATTAAATCATGAATCATGAATCATAAATTGAATCATGAATCATGAATCATAAATTGAATCATGAATAATGAATTGATTCATGAATTAAATCATAAATCATGAATTGAATCATGAATCATGAATCGAATCATGAATCATGAATCATGAATCATGAATTGAATCATGAATCATGAATCATGAATAGAATCATGAATCATGAATCATGAATTGAATCATGAATCATGAATCATAAATCGAATCATGAATCATGAATTGAATCATGAATCATGAATCATGAATTGAATCATGAATAATGAATCATGAATCATGAATTGAATCATGAATTAAATTGAGAATCATGAATCATAAATTGAATCATTAATCATGAATCATGAATCATGAATTGAATCATGAATCATGAATTGAATCATGAATCATGAATCATGGATTGAATCATGAATCATGAATCATGAATCATGAATTGAATCATGAATCATGAATTGAATCATGAATCATGAATTGAATCATGAATCATGAATCATGAATCATGAATCATGAATTGAATCATGAATCACGAATCGATTCATGAATCATGAATTGAATCATGAATCATGAATAGAATCATGAATCATGAATCATGAATCGATTCATGAATCATGAATTGAATCATGAATCATGAATCATGAATTGAATCATGAATCATGAATCGAATCATGAATCATAAATTGAATCATGAATCACGAATCATGAATCATGAATTGAATTATAATTTGAATCATGAATCATGAATTAAATCATGAATTGAATCATGAATCATGAATCATGAATTGAATCATGACTCATGAATCATGAATTGAATCATGAATCATGAATCATAAATCGAATCATGAATCATGAATTGAATCATGAAACGAATCATAAATTGAATCATGAATCATAAATCATGAATTGAATCATGAATCATGAATTATGAATCATGAATTGAATCATGAATCATTAATCATGAATTGAATCATGAATCATGAATCATGAATTGAATCATGAATTAAATCATGAATCATGAATCATAAATTGAATCATGAATCATGAATTGATTCATGAATTAAATCATGAATCATGAATTGAATCATGAATCATGAATCATTAATCATGAATTGAATCATGAATCATGAATCATGAATCGAATCATGAATCATGAATTGATTCATGAATTAAATCATGAATCATGAATTGAATCATGAATCATGAATTGAATCATGAATCATGAATCATGAATTGAATCATGAACCATGAATCATAAATCGAATCATGAATCATGAATTGAATCATGAATCATGAATCATGAATCGAATCATGAATCATGAATTGAATCATGAATCATCATTTATAAATCGAATCATGAATCATGAATTGAATCATGAATCATGAATCATGAATCATGAATTGAATCATGAATAATGAATCATGAATCGAATCATGAATCATGAATCATGAATCATAAATTGAATCATGAATCATGAATCATGAATCATGAATTGAATCATGAATTAAACCATGAATCATGAATCATAAATTGAATCATGAATCATGAATTGAATCATGAATCATGAATCATGAATCATGAATTGAATCATGAATTAAATCATGAATCATGGATTAAATCATGAATCATGAATCATGAATCATGAATTGAATCATGAATCATGAATCATGAATTGAATCATGAATCATGAATCATGAATTGAATCATGAATCACCAATCGATTCATGAATCATAAATTGAATCATGAATCATGAATAGAATCATGAATCATGAATCGATTCATAATTCATGAATTGAATCATGAATCATGAATCATGAATTGAATCATGAATCGAATCATGAATCATGAATTGAATCATGAATCATGAATCATGAATTGAATCATGAATCATGAATTGAATCATGAATCATGAATCATGAATTGAATCATGAATCATGAATCATGAATCGAATCATAAATCATGAATTGAATCATGAATCATGAATCATAAATCGAATCATGAATCATGAATTGAATCATGAATCATGAATCATGAATTGAATCATGAATCATGAATCATGAATCGAATCATAAATCTTGATTCAAGATTCATGAATCGAATCATGAATCATGAATTGAATCATGAATAATGAACCATGAATCGAATCATGAATCATAAATCATGAATCATGAATCATGAATTGAATCATGAATCATGAATCATGAATCGAATCATGAATCATGAATCATGAATTGAATCATGAATCATGAATTGAATCATGAATCATTAATCTTGAATCAAATCATGAATCATGAATCTAGAATCATGAATCATGAATCATGAATTGAATCATGAATCATGAATTGAATCATGAATCATGAATTGATTTATGAATTGAATCATTAATAATGAATCATGAATCGTGAATTGAATTATAATTTGAATCATGAATCATGAATTAAATCATGAATTGAATCATGAATCATGAATCATGAATTGAATCATGAATCATGAATCATAAATTGAATCATGAATCATGAATTGAATCATGAAACGAATCATAAATTGAATCATGAATCATGAATTGAATCATGAATCATGAATCATGAATTGAATTATGAATCATGAATTATGAATGATGAATTGAATCATGAATTGAATCATGAATCATTAATCATGAATTGAATCATGAATCATGAATCATGAATTGAATCATGAATTAAATCATGAATCATAAATTGAATCATGAATCATGGATCATAAATTGAATCATGAATCATGAATTGATTCATGAATTAAATCATGAATCATGAATTGAATCATGAATCATGAATCATGAATCGAATCATGAATCATGAATTGAATCATGAATCATGAATCGAATCATGAATCATGAATCATGAATTGAATCATGAATCATGAATTATGAATCATGAGTCATGAATCGAATCATGAATCATGAATCATTAATCATGAATTGAATCATGAATCATTAATCATGAATTAAATCATGAATCATGAATCATGAATCATGAATTGAATCATGAATTAAATCATGAATCATGAATCATTAATCATGAATTGAATCATGAATCATGAATCATGAATTGAATCATGAATTAAATCATGAATCATGAATCATAAATTGAATCATGAATCATGAATCATAAATTGAATCATGAATCATTAATTGATTCATGAATTAAATCATGAATCATGAATTGAATCATGAATCATGAATCATGAATCATGAATTGAATCATGAATCATGAATCATGAATCGAATCATGAATCATGAATTGATTCATGAATTAAATCATGAATCATGAATTGAATCATGAATCATGAATTGAATCATGAATCATGAATCATGAATCATGAATTGAATTATGAATCATGAATCATGAATCGAATCATGAATCATGAATTGAATCATGAATCATGAATCGAATCATGAATCATGAATTGAATCATGAATCATGAATAGAATCATGAATCATGAATCATGATTCATGAATCGAATCATAAATCATGAATCATGAATCGAATCATGAAACGAATCATGAATCATGAATTGAATCATGAATCATGAATCATAAATCGAATCATGAATCATGAATCATGAATTGAATCATGAATCATGAATCGAATCATGAATCATGAATTGAATCATGAATCATCAATCATAAATCGAATCATGAATCATGAATTGAATCATGAATCATGAATTGAATCATGAATAATGAATCATGAATCGAATCATGAATCATGAATCATGAATCATGAATCATGAATTGAATCATGAATCATGAATCATGAATTAAATCATGAATTAAATCATGAATCATGAATCATAAATTGAATCATGAATCATGAATTGAATCATGAAGCATGAATCATGAATCATGAATCATGAATTGAATCATGAATTAAATCATGAATCATGAATCATAAATTGAATCATGAATCATGAATTGAATCATGAATCATGAATCATGAATCATGAATTGAATCATGAATTAAATCATGAATCATGGATTGAATCATGAATCATGAATCATGAATTGAATCATGAATCATGAATCATGAATCGAATCTTGAATCATGAATTGAATCATGAATCATGAATCATGAATTGAATCATGAATCATGAATCGAATCATGAATTATGAATTGAATCATGAATCATGAATTGAATCATGAATCATGAATTGAATCATGAATCATGAATCATGAATCATAAATTGAATCATGAATCATGAATTGAATCATGAATCATGAATCATGAATTGAATCATGAATAATGAATCATGAATCGAATCATGAATCATGAATCATGAATCATGAATCATGAATCATGAATCATGAATTGAATCATGAATCATGAATCATGAATCATGAATTGAATCATGAATTAAATCATAAATCATGAATCATAAATTGAATCATGAATCATGAATTGAATCATGAATCATGAATCATGAATTGAATCATGAATTAAATCATGAATCATGGATTGAATCATGAATCATGAATCATGAATTGAATCATGAATCATGAATCATGAATCGAATCATGAATCATGAATTGAATCATGAATCATGAATCGAATCATGAATCATGAATTGAATCATGAATCATAAATCATGAATAGAATCATGAATCATGAATCATGAATCATGAATCGAATCATGAATCATGAATCATGAATCGAATCATGAATCATGAAACGAATCATGAATCATGAATTGAATCATGAATCATGAATCATAATTCGAATCATAAATCATGAATCATGAATTGAATCATGAATCATCAATCATAAATCGAATCATGAATCATGAATTGAATCATGAATCATGAATCATGAATCATGAATTGAATCATGAATAATGAATCATGAATCGAATCATGAATCATGAATCATGAATCATGAATCATGAATCATGAATTGAATCATGAATCATGAATCATGAATCATGAATTGAATCATGAATTAAATCATGAATCATGAATCATAAATTGAATCATGAATCATGAATTGAATCATGAATCATGAATCATGAATCATGAATTGAATCATAAATTAAATCATGAATCATGAATCATGAATTGAATCATGAATCATGAATCATGAATCGAATCATGAATTGAATCATGAATCATGAATCATGAATTGAATCATGAATCATGAATCATGAATCATGAATTGAATCATGAATTGAATCATGAATTAAATCATGAATCATGGATTGAATCATGAATCATGAATCATGAATTGAATCATGAATCATGAATCATGAATCGAATAATGAATCATGAATTGAATCATGAATCATGAATCATGAATTGAATCATGAATCATGAATCATGAATCGAATCATGAATCATGAATTGAATCATGAATCATGAATCATGAATTGAATCATGAATCACGAATCATAAATTGAATCATGAATCATGAATTGAATCATGAATCATGAATCATGAATCATGAATTGAATCATGAATAATGAATCATGAATCGAATCATGAATCATGAATCATGAATCATGAATCATGAATTGAATCATGAATCATGAATCATGAATCATGAATTGAATCATGAATTAAATCATGAATCATGAATCATAAATTGAATCATGAATCATGAATTGAATCATGAATCATGAATCATGAATTGAATCATGAATTAAATCATGAATCATGGATTGAATCATGAATCATGAATCATGAATTGAATCATGAATCATGAATCATGAATCGAATCATGAATCATGAATTGAATCATGAATCATGAATCGAATCATGAATCATGAATTGAATCATGAATCATGAATCATGAATAGAATCATGAATCATGAATCATGAATCGAATCATGAATCATGAATCATGAATCGAATCATGAATCATGAAACGAATCATGAATCATGAATTGAATCATGAATCATGAATCATAAATCGAATCATAAATCATGAATCATGAATTGAATCATGAATCATCAATCATAAATCGAATCATGAATCATGAATTGAATCATGAATCATGAATCATGAATCATGAATCGAATCATGAATCATGAATCATGAATCATGAATCATGAATTGAATCATGAATCATGAATCATGAATCGAATCATGAATCATGAATCATGAATCGAATCATGAATTAAATCATGAATCATGAATCATAAATTGAATCATGAATCATGAATTGAATCATGAATCATGAATCATGAATCATGAATTGAATCATAAATTAAATCATGAATCATGGATTGAATCATGAATCATGAATCATGAATTGAATCATGAATCATGAATCATGACTCGAATCATGAATTGAATCATGAATCATGAATCATGAATTGAATCATGAATCATGAATTGAATCATGAATCACGAATCATAAATTGAATCATGAATCATGAATTGAATCATGAATCATGAATCATGAATCATGAATTGAATCATGAATCATGAATCATGAATTGAATCATGAATCATGAATCATAAATTGAATCATGAATCATGAATTGAATCATGAAACGAATCATAAATTGAATCATGAATCATGAATCATGAATTGAATCATGAATCATGAATTATGAATCATGAATTGAATCATGAATCATTAATCATGAATTGAATCATGAATCATGAATCATGAATCATGAATTGAATCATTAATTAAATCATGAATCATAATTTAAATCATGAATCATGAATCATAAATTGAATCATGAATCATGAATTGATTCATGAATTAAATCATGAATCATGAATTGAATCATGAATCATGAATCATGAATCATGAATTGAATCATGAATCATGAATCATGAATCGAATCATGAATTGAATCATGAATCATGAATCATGAATTGAATCATGAATCATGAATTGAATCATGAATCACGAATCATAAATTGAATCATGAATCATGAATTGAATCATGAATCATGAATCATGAATCATGAATTGAATCATGAATCATGAATCATGAATTGAATCATGAATCATGAATCATAAATTGAATCATGAATCATGAATTGAATCATGAAATGATTCATAAATTGAATCATGAATCATGAATCATGAATTGAATCATGAATCATGAATTATGAATCATGAATTGAATCATGAATCATTAATCATGAATTGAATCATGAATCATGAATCATGAATCATGAATTGAATCATTAATTAAATCATGAATCATGAATCATAAATTGAATCATGAATCATGAATCATAAATTGAATCATGAATCATGAATTGATTCATGAATTAAATCATGAATCATGAATTGAATCATGAATCATGAATCATGAATTGAATCATGAATCATGAATCATGAATCGAATCATGAATCATGAATTGAATCATGAATCGAATCATGAATCATGAATTGAATCATGAATCATGAATCATGAATAGAATCATGAATCATGAATCGAATCATGAATCATGAATCATGAATTGAATCATGAATCATGAAACGAATCATGAATCATGAATTGAATCATGAATCATGAATCATAAATCGAATCATGAATCATGAATTGAATCATGAATCATGAATCATGAATCGAATCATGAATCATGAATTGAATCATGAATCATCAATCATAAATTGAATCATGAATTGAATCATGAATCATGAATCATGAATTGAATCATGAATAATGAATCATGAATCGAATCATGAATCATGAATCATGAATCATGAATCATGAATTGAATCATGAATCATGAATCATGAATCATGAATTGAATCATGAATTAAATCATGAATCATGAATTGAATCATGAATCATGAATCATGAATCATGAATCATGAATCATGAATCATGAATTGAATCATGAATTAAATCATGAATCATGGATTGAATCATGAATCATGAATCATGAATCATGAATTGAATCATGAATCATGAATCATGAATCGAATCATGAATCATGAATTGAATCATGAATCATGAATTGAATCATGAATCATGAATCATGAATTGAATCATGAATCACGAATCGATTCATGAATCATGAATTGAATCATGAATCATGAATTGAATCATGAATCATGAATCATGAATCGATTCATGAATCATGAATTGAATCATGAATCATGAATCATGAATTGAATCATGAATCGAATCATGAATCATGAATTGAATCATGAATCATGAATCATGAATCATGAATCATGAATCGAATCATGAATCATTAATTGAATCATGAATCATGAATCATGAATTGAATCATGAATCATGAATCATGAATCGAATCATAAATCATGAATTGAATCATGAATCATGAATCATAAATCGAATCATGAATCATTAATTGAATCATGAATCATGAATCATGAATCATGAATTGAATCATGAATCATGAATCGAATCATAAATCTTGATTCAAGATTAATGAATCGAATCATGAATCATGAATTGAATCATGAATAATGAACCATGAATCGAATCATGAATCATAAATCATGAATCATGAATCATGAATTGAATCATGAATCATGAATCATAAATCGAATCATGAATCATGAATCATGAATTGAATCATGAATCATGAATTGAATCATGAATCATGAATTGAATCATGAATCATGAATTGAATCATGAATCATGAATTGATTCATGAATTGAATCATTACTAATGAATCATGAATCGTGAATTGAATTATAATTTGAATCATGAATCATGAATTAAATCATGAATTGAATCATGAATCATGAATCATGAATTGAATCATGAATCATGAATCATAAATCGAATCATGAATCATGAATTGAATCATGAAACGAATCATAAATTGAATCATGAATCATGAATTGAATCATGAATCATGAATCATGAATTGAATCATGAATCATGAATTATGAATCATGAATTGAATCATGAATCATTAATCATGAATTGAATCATGAATCATGAATCATGAATCATGAATTGAATCATGAATTAAATCATGAATCATGATTCATGAATTGAATCATGAATCATGAATCATGAATCGAATCATGAATCATGAATTGAATCATGAATCATGAATCGAATCATGAATCATGAATCATGAATTGAATCATGAATCATGAATTATGAATCATGAATTGAATCATGAATCATTAATCATGAATTGAATCATGAATCATGAATCATGAATCATGAATTGAATCATGAATTAAATCATGAATCATGAATCATAAATTGAATCATGAATCATGAATCATAAATTGAATCATGAATCATTAATTGATTCATGAATTCAATCATGAATCATGAATTGAATCATGAATCATGAATCATGAATCATAAATTGAATCATGAATCATGAATCGAATCATGAATCATGAATTGATTCATGAATTAAATCATGAATCATGAATTGAATCATGAATCATGAATTGAATCATGAATCATGAATCATGAATCATGAATTGAATTATGAATCATGAATCATGAATCATGAATCATGAATTGAATCATGAATCATGAATCGAATCATAAATCTTGATTCAAGATTAATGAATCGAATCATGAATCATGAATTGAATCATGAATAATGAACCATGAATCGAATCATGAATCATAAATCATGAATCATGAATCATGAATTGAATCATGAATCATGAATCATAAATCGAATCATGAATCATGAATCATGAATTGAATCATGAATCATGAATTGAATCATGAATCATAAATCGAATCATGAATCATGAATCATGAATTGAATCATGAATCATGAATTGAATCATGAATCATGAATTGAATCATGAATCATGAATTGAATCATGAATCATGAATTGATTCATGAATTGAATCATTACTAATGAATCATGAATCGTGAATTGAATTATAATTTGAATCATGAATCATGAATTAAATCATGAATTGAATCATGAATCATGAATCATGAATTGAATCATGAATCATGAATCATAAATCGAATCATGAATCATGAATTGAATCATGAAACGAATCATAAATTGAATCATGAATCATGAATTGAATCATGAATCATGAATCATGAATTGAATCATGAATCATGAATTATGAATCATGAATTGAATCATGAATCATTAATCATGAATTGAATCATGAATCATGAATCATGAATCATGAATTGAATCATGAATTAAATCATGAATCATGATTCATGAATTGAATCATGAATCATGAATCATGAATCGAATCATGAATCATGAATTGAATCATGAATCATGAATCGAATCATGAATCATGAATCATGAATTGAATCATGAATCATGAATTATGAATCATGAATTGAATCATGAATCATTAATCATGAATTGAATCATGAATCATGAATCATGAATCATGAATTGAATCATGAATTAAATCATGAATCATGAATCATAAATTGAATCATGAATCATGAATCATAAATTGAATCATGAATCATTAATTGATTCATGAATTCAATCATGAATCATGAATTGAATCATGAATCATGAATCATGAATCATAAATTGAATCATGAATCATGAATCGAATCATGAATCATGAATTGATTCATGAATTAAATCATGAATCATGAATTGAATCATGAATCATGAATTGAATCATGAATCATGAATCATGAATCATGAATTGAATTATGAATCATGAATCATGAATCGAATCATGAATCATGAATTGAATCATGAATCATGAATCGAATCATGAATCATGAATTGAATCATGAATCATGAATCATGAATAGAATCATGAATCATGAATCATGAATCATGAATCGAATCATAAATCATGAATCATGAATCGAATCATGAATCATGTATTGAATCATGAATCATGAATCATAAATCGAATCATGAATCATGAATCATGAATTGAATCATGAATCATGAATCGAATCATGAATCATGAATTGAATCATGAATCATCAATCATAAATCGAATCATGAATCATGAATTGAATCATGAATCATGAATCATGAATCATGAATTGAATCATGAATAATGAATCATGAATCGAATCATGAATCATGAATCATGAATCATGAATCATGAATTGAATCATGAATCATGAATCATGAATCATGAATTGAATCATGAATTAAATCATGAATCATGAATCATAAATTGAATAATGAATCATGAATTGAATCATGAATCATGAATCATGAATCATGAATTGAATCATGAATTAAATCATGAATCATGGATTGAATCATGAATCATGAATCATGAATCATGAATTGAATCATGAATCATGAATCATGAATCGAATCATGAATCATGAATTGAATCATGAATCATGAATCATGAATTGAATCATGAATCATGAATTGAATCATGAATCACGAATCATAAATTGAATCATGAATCATGAATTGAATCATGAATCATGAATCATGAATCATGAATTGAATCATGAATAATGAATCATGAATCGAATCATGAGTCATGAATCATGAATCATGAATCATGAATTGAATCATGAATAATGAATCATGAATCGAATCATGAATCATGAATCATGAATCATGAATCATGAATTGAATCATGAATCATGAATCATGAATCATGAATCATGAATTGAATCATGAATTAAATCATGAATCATGAATCATAAATTGAATCATGAATCATGAATCATGAATTGAATCATGAATTAAATCATGAATCATGGATTGAATCATGAATCATGAATCATGAATCATGAATTGAATCATGTATCATGAATCATGAATCGAATCATGAATCATGAATTGAATCATGAATCATGAATCGAATCATGAATCATGAATTGAATCATGAATCATGAATAGAATCATGAATCATGAATCATGAATCGAATCATGAATCATGAATCGAATCATGAATCATGAAACGAATCATGAATCATGAATTGAATCATGAATCATGAATCATAAATCGAATCATGAATCATGAATCATGAATTGAATCATGAATCATGAATCGAATCATGAATCATGAATTGAATCATGAATCATCAATCATAAATCGAATCATGAATCATGAATTGAATCATGAATCATGAATCATGAATTGAATCATGAATCATGAATTATGAATCATGAATTGAATCATGAATCATTAATCATGAATTGAATCATGAATCATGAATCGAATCATGAATCATGAATCATGAATTGAATCATGAATCATGAATTATGAATCATGAATTGAATCATGAATCATTAATCATGAATTGAATCATGAATCATGAATCATGAATCATGAATTGAATCATGAATTAAATCATGAATCATGAATCATAAATTGAATCATGAATCATGAATCATAAATTGAATCATGAATCATTAATTGATTCATGAATTCAATCATGAATCATGAATTGAATCATGAATCATGAATCATGAATCATAAATTGAATCATGAATCATGAATCGAATCATGAATCATGAATTGATTCATGAATTAAATCATGAATCATGAATTGAATCATGAATCATGAATTGAATCATGAATCATGAATCATGAATCATGAATTGAATTATGAATCATGAATCATGAATCGAATCATGAATCATGAATTGAATCATGAATCATGAATCGAATCATGAATCATGAATTGAATCATGAATCATGAATCATGAATAGAATCATGAATCATGAATCATGAATCATGAATCGAATCATAAATCATGAATCATGAATCGAATCATGAATCATGTATTGAATCATGAATCATGAATCATAAATCGAATCATGAATCATGAATCATGAATTGAATCATGAATCATGAATCGAATCATGAATCATGAATTGAATCATGAATCATCAATCATAAATCGAATCATGAATCATGAATTGAATCATGAATCATGAATCATGAATCATGAATTGAATCATGAATAATGAATCATGAATCGAATCATGAATCATGAATCATGAATCATGAATCATGAATTGAATCATGAATCATGAATCATGAATCATGAATTGAATCATGAATTAAATCATGAATCATGAATCATAAATTGAATAATGAATCATGAATTGAATCATGAATCATGAATCATGAATCATGAATTGAATCATGAATTAAATCATGAATCATGGATTGAATCATGAATCATGAATCATGAATCATGAATTGAATCATGAATCATGAATCATGAATCGAATCATGAATCATGAATTGAATCATGAATCATGAATCATGAATTGAATCATGAATCATGAATTGAATCATGAATCACGAATCATAAATTGAATCATGAATCATGAATTGAATCATGAATCATGAATCATGAATCATGAATTGAATCATGAATAATGAATCATGAATCGAATCATGAGTCATGAATCATGAATCATGAATCATGAATTGAATCATGAATAATGAATCATGAATCGAATCATGAATCATGAATCATGAATCATGAATCATGAATTGAATCATGAATCATGAATCATGAATCATGAATCATGAATTGAATCATGAATTAAATCATGAATCATGAATCATAAATTGAATCATGAATCATGAATCATGAATTGAATCATGAATTAAATCATGAATCATGGATTGAATCATGAATCATGAATCATGAATCATGAATTGAATCATGTATCATGAATCATGAATCGAATCATGAATCATGAATTGAATCATGAATCATGAATCGAATCATGAATCATGAATTGAATCATGAATCATGAATAGAATCATGAATCATGAATCATGAATCGAATCATGAATCATGAATCGAATCATGAATCATGAAACGAATCATGAATCATGAATTGAATCATGAATCATGAATCATAAATCGAATCATGAATCATGAATCATGAATTGAATCATGAATCATGAATCGAATCATGAATCATGAATTGAATCATGAATCATCAATCATAAATCGAATCATGAATCATGAATTGAATCATGAATCATGAATCATGAATTGAATCATGAATAATGAATCATGAATCGAATCATGAATCATGAATCATGAATCATGAATTGAATCATGAATCATGAATCATGAATTGAATCATGAATTAAATCATGAATCATGAATCATAAATTGAATCATGAATCATGAATTGAATCATGAATCATGAATCATGAATCATGAATTGAATCATGAATTAAATCATGAATCATGGATTGAATCATGAATCATGAATCAGGAATCATGAATTGAATCATGAATCATGAATCATGAATCGAATCATGAATTGAATCATGAATCATGAATCATGAATTGAATCATGATTCATGAATTGAATCATGAATCACGAATCATAAATTGAATCATGAATCATGAATTGAATCATGAATCATGAATCATGAATCATGAATTAAATCATGAATAATGAATCATGAATCGAATCATGAATCATGAATCATGAATCATGAATCATGAATTGAATCATGAATCATGAATCATGAATCATGAATTGAATCATGAATTAAATCATGAATCATAAATTGAATCATGAATCATGAATTGAATCATGAATCATGAATCATGAATTGAATCATGAATTAAATCATGAATCATGGATTGAATCATGAATCATGAATCATGAATCATGAATTGAATCATGAATCATGAATCATGAATCGAATCATGAATCATGAATTGAATCATGAATCATGAATCATGAATTGAATCATGAATCATGAATTGAATCATGAATCACGAATCGATTCATGAATCATGAATTGAATCATGAATCATGAATAGAATCATGAATCATGAATCATGAATCGATTCATGAATCATGAATTGAATCATGAATCATGAATCATGAATTGAATCATGAATCATGAATTGAATCATGAATCATGAATCATGAATCGAATCATGAATCATGAATTAAATCATGAATCATCAATCATGAATCATGAATTAAATCATGAATCATGAATCATGAATCATGAATCGAATCATAAATCATGAATTGAATCATGAATCATGAATCATAAATCGAATCATGAATCATTAATTGAATCATGAATCATGAATCATGAATTGAATCATGAATCATGAATTATGAATCGAATCATAAATCTTGATTCAAGATTCATGAATCGAATCATGAATCATGAATTGAATCATGAATAATTAACCATGAATCGAATCATGAATCATAAATCATGAATCATGAATCATGAATTGAATCATGAATCATGAATCATGAATTGAATTATGAATCATGAATCATGAATTGAATCATGAATCATGAATTGAATCATGAATCATTAATCTTGAATCAAATCATGAATCATGAATCTAGAATCATGAATCATGAATTGAATCATGAATCATGAATTGAATCATGAATCATGAATTGATTCATGAATTGAATCATTAATAATGAATCATGAATCATGAATTGAATTATAATTTGAATCATGAATCATGAATTAAATCATGAATTGAATCATGAATCATGAATCATGAATTGAATCATGAATCATAAATCGAATCATGAATCATGAATTGAATCATGAAACGAATCATAAATTGAATCATGAATCATGAATTGAATCATGAATCATGAATCATGAATTGAATCATGAATCATGAATTATGAATCATGAATTGAATCATGAATCATGAATCATGAATTGAATCATGAATTAAATCATGAATCATGAATCATAAATTGAATCATGAATCATGAATCATAAATTGAATCATGAATCATGAATTGATTCATGAATTAAATCATGAATCATGAACTGAATCATGAATCATGAATCATGAATTGAATCATGAATCATGAATCATGAATCGAATCATGAATCATGAATTGAATCATGAATCATGAATCGAATCATGAATCATGAATTGAATCATGAATCATGAATCATGAATAGAATCATGAATCATGAATCATGAATTGAATCATGAATCATGAATCATGAATTGAATCATGAATCATGAATCGAATCATGAATCATGAATTGAATCATGAATCATGAATCATGAATAGAATCATGAATCATGAATTATGAATTGAATCATGAATCATGAATCATGAATCGAATCATGAATCATGAATCATGAATTGAATCATGAATCATGAATCGAATCATAAATCATGATTCAAGAATCATGAATCGAATCATGAATCATGAATTGAATCATGAATCATGAATCATGAATCATGAATTGAATCATGAATCATGAATCATGAATATAATCATGAATCATGAATCATGAATTGAATCATGAATTAAATCATGAATCATGAATCATAAATTGAATCATGAATCATGAATTGAATCATGAATCATAAATCATGAATCATGAATTGAATCATGAATTAAATCATGAATCATGGATTGAATCATGAATCATGAATCATGAATCATGAATCATGAATCATGAATTGAATCATGAATCATGAATCATGAATCGAATCATGAATCATGAATTGAATCATGAATCATGAATTGAATCATGAATCATGAATCATAAATCGAATCATGAATCATGAATTGAATCATGAAACGAATCATAAATTGAATCATGAATCATGAATCATGAATTGAATCATGAATCATGAATTATGAATCATGAATTGAATCATGAATCATTAATCATGAATTGAATCATGAATCATGAATCATGAATCATTAATTGAATCATTAATTAAATCATGAATCATGAATCATAAATTGAATCATGAATCATGAATCATAAATTGAATCATGAATCATGAATTGATTCATGAATTAAATCATGAATCATGAATTGAATCATGAATCATGAATCATGAATCATGAATTGAATCATGAATCATGAATCATGAATCGAATAATGAATCATGAATTGAATCATGAATCGATTCATGAATCATGAATTGAATCATGAATCATGAATCATGAATTGAATCATGAATCATGAATCGAATCATGAATCATAAATTGAATCATGAATCACGAATCATGAATCATGAATTGAATTATAATTTGAATCATGAATCATGAATTAAATCATGAATTGAATCATGAATCATGAATCATGAATTGAATCATGAATCATGAATCATGAATTGAATCATGAATCATGAATCATGAATTGAATCATGAATCATGAATCATAAATCGAATCATGAATCATGAATTGAATCATGAAACGAATCATAAATTGAATCATGAATCATAAATCATGAATTGAATCATGAATCATGAATTATGAATCATGAATTGAATCATGAATCATTAATCATGAATTGAATCATGAATCATGAATCATGAATCATGAATTGAATCATGAATTAAATCATGAATCATGAATCATAAATTGAATCATGAATCATGAATTGATTTATGAATTAAATCATGAATCATGAATTGAATCATGAATCATGAATCATTAATCATGAATTGAATCATGAATCATGTATCATGAATCGAATCATGAATCATGAATTGATTCATGAATCATGAATTGAATCATGAATCATGAATCATGAATTGAATCATGAACCATGAATCATAAATCGAATCATGAATCATGAATTGAATCATGAATCATGAATCATGAATCGAATCATGAATCATGAATCATCATTTATAAATCGAATCATGATTTATGAATTGAATCATGAATCATGAATCATGAATTGAATCATGAATAATGAATCATGAATCGAATCATGAATCATGAATCATGAATCATGAATTGAATCATGAATCATGAATCATGAATCATGAATCATGAATCATGAATCATGAATTGAATCATGAATTAAATCATGAATCATGAATCATAAATTGAATCATGAATCATGAATTGAATCATGAATCATGAATCATGAATCATGAATTGAATCATGAATTAAATCATGAATCATGGATTGAATCATGAATCATGAATCATGAATCATGAATTGAATCATGAATTATGAATCATGAATTGAATCATGAATCATGAATCATGAATTGAATCATGAATCACCAATCGATTCATGAATCATAAATTGAATCATGAATCATGAATAGAATCATGAATCATGAATCGATTCATAATTCATGAATTGAATCATGAATCATGAATCATGAATTGAATCATGAATCGAATCATGAATCATGAATTGAATCATGAATCATGAATCATGAATTGAATCATGAATCATGAATTGAATCATGAATCATGAATCATGAATTGAATCATGAATCATGAATCATGAATCGAATCATAAATCATGAATTGAATCATGAATCATGAATCATAAATCGAATCATGAATCATGAATTGAATCATGAATCATGAATCATGAATCATGAATTGAATCATGAATCATGAATCATGAATCGAATCATAAATCTTGATTCAAGATTCATGAATCGAATCATGAATCATGAATTGAATCATGAATAATGAACCATGAATCGAATCATGAATCATAAATCATGAATCATGAATCATGAATTGAATCATGAATCATGAATCATGAATCGAATCATGAATCATGAATCATGAATTGAATCATGAATCATGAATTGAATCATGAATCATTAATCTTGAATCAAATCATGAATCATGAATCTAGAATCATGAATCATGAATCATGAATTGAATCATGAATCATGAATCATGAATCGAATAATGAATCATGAATTGAATCATGAATCGATTCATGAATCATGAATTGAATCATGAATCATGAATCATGAATTGAATCATGAATCATGAATCGAATCATGAATCATAAATTGAATCATGAATCACGAATCATGAATCATGAATTGAATTATAATTTGAATCATGAATCATGAATTAAATCATGAATTGAATCATGAATCATGAATCATGAATCATGAATTGAATCATGAATCATGAATCATAAATCGAATCATGAATCATGAATTGAATCATGAAACGAATCATAAATTGAATCATGAATCATAAATCATGAATTGAATCATGAATCATGAATTATGAATCATGAATTGAATCATGAATCATTAATCATGAATTGAATCATGAATCATGAATCATGAATCATGAATTGAATCATGAATTAAATCATGAATCATGAATCATAAATTGAATCATGAATCATGAATTGATTCATGAATTAAATCATGAATCATGAATTGAATCATGAATCATGAATCATTAATCATGAATTGAATCATGAATCATGAATCATGAATCGAATCATGAATCATGAATTGATTCATGAATCATGAATTGAATCATGAATCATGAATCATGAATTGAATCATGAACCATGAATCATAAATCGAATCATGAATCATGAATTGAATCATGAATCATGAATCATGAATCGAATCATGAATCATGAATCATCATTTATAAATCGAATCATGATTTATGAATTGAATCATGAATCATGAATCATGAATTGAATCATGAATAATGAATCATGAATCGAATCATGAATCATGAATCATGAATCATGAATTGAATCATGAATCATGAATCATGAATCATGAATTGAATCATGAATTAAATCATGAATCATGAATCATAAATTGAATCATGAATCATGAATTGAATCATGAATCATGAATCATGAATCATGAATTGAATCATGAATTAAATCATGAATCATGGATTGAATCATGAATCATGAATCATGAATCATGAATTGAATCATGAATCATAAATCATGAATTGAATCATGAATCATGAATCATGAATTGAATCATGAATCACCAATCGATTCATGAATCATAAATTGAATCATGAATCATGAATAGAATCATGAATCATGAATCGATTCATAATTCATGAATTGAATCATGAATCATGAATCATGAATTGAATCATGAATCGAATCATGAATCATGAATTGAATCATGAATCATGAATCATGAATTGAATCATGAATCATGAATTGAATCATGAATCATGAATCATGAATTGAATCATGAATCATGAATCATGAATCGAATCATAAATCATGAATTGAATCATGAATCATGAATCATAAATCGAATCATGAATCATGAATTGAATCATGAATCATGAATCATGAATCATAAATTGAATCATGAATCATGAATCATGAATCGAATCATAAATCTTGATTCAAGATTCATGAATCGAATCATGAATCATGAATTGAATCATGAATAATGAACCATGAATCGAATCATGAATCATAAATCATGAATCATGAATCATGAATTGAATCATGAATCATGAATCATGAATCGAATCATGAATCATGAATCATGAATTGAATCATGAATCATGAATTGAATCATGAATCATTAATCTTGAATCAAATCATGAATCATGAATCTAGAATCATGAATCATGAGTCATGAATCGAATCATGAATCATGAATTGAATCATGAATCATGAATTGATTCATGAATTGAATCATTAATAATGAATCATGAATCGTGAATTGAATTATAATTTGAATCATGAATCATGAATTAAATCATGAATTGAATCATGAATCATGAATCATGAATTGAATCATGAATCATGAATCATAAATTCAATCATGAATCATGAATTGAATCATGAAACGAATCATAAATTGAATCATGAATCATGAATTGAATCATGAATCATGAATCATGAATTGAATCATGAATCATGAATTATGAATGATGAATTGAATCATGAATTGAATCATGAATCATTAATCATGAATTGAATCATGAATCATGAATCATGAATTGAATCATGAATTAAATCATGAATCATAAATTGAATCATGAATCATGGATCATAAATTTAATCATGAATCATGAATTGATTCATAAATTAAATCATGAATCATGAATTGAATCATGAATCATGAATCATGAATTGAATCATGAATCATGAATCATGAATCGAATCATGAATCATGAATTTAATCATGAATCATGAATCGAATCATGAATCATGAATCATGAATTGAATCATGAATCATGAATTATGAATCATGAGTCATGAATCGAATCATGAATCATGAATCATTAATCATGAATTGAATCATGAATCATTAATCATGAATTAAATCATGAATCATGAATCATGAATCATGAATTGAATCATGAATTAAATCATGAATCATGAATCATTAATCATGAATTGAATCATGAATCATGAATCATGAATTGAATCATGAATTAAATCATGAATCATGAATCATAAATTGAATCATGAATCATGAATCATAAATTGAATCATGAATCATTAATTGAATCATGAATCATGAATCATGAATCATGAATTGAATCATGAATCATGAATCATGAATCGAATCATGAATCATGAATTGATTCATGAATTAAATCATGAATCATGAATTGAATCATGAATCATGAATTGAATCATGAATCATGAATCATGAATCATGAATTGAATTATGAATCATGAATCGAATCATGAATCATGAATTGAATCATGAATCATGAATCGAATCATGAATCATGAATTGAATCATGAATCATGAATAGAATCATGAATCATGAATCATGATTCATGAATCGAATCATAAATCATGAATCATGAATCGAATCATGAAACGAATCATGAATCATGAATTGAATCATGAATCATGAATCATAAATCGAATCATGAATCATGAATCATGAATTGAATCATGAATCATGAATCGAATCATGAATCATGAATTGAATCATGAATCATCAATCATAAATCGAATCATGAATCATGAATTGAATCATGAATCATGAATTGAATCATGAATAATGAATCATGAATCGAATCATGAATCATGAATCATGAATCATGAATCATGAATTGAATCATGAATCATGAATCATGAATCATGAATTAAATCATGAATTAAATCATGAATCATGAATCATAAATTGAATCATGAATCATGAATTGAATCATGAATCATGAATCATGAATCATGAATTGAATCATGAATCATAAATCATGAATCGAATCATGAATCATGAATCATGAATTGAATCATGAATCATGAATCGAATCATAAATCATGATTCAAGAATCATGAATCGAATCATGAATCATGAATTGAATCATGAATCATGAATCATGAATCATGAATTGAATCATGAATCATGAATCATGAATATAATCATGAATCATGAATCATGAATTGAATCATGAATTAAATCATGAATCATGAATCATAAATTGAATCATGAATCATGAATTGAATCATGAATCATAAATCATGAATCATGAATTGAATCATGAATTAAATCATGAATCATGGATTGAATCATGAATCATGAATCATGAATCATGAATCATGAATCATGAATTGAATCATGAATCATGAATCATGAATCGAATCATGAATCATGAATTGAATCATGAATCATGAATTGAATCATGAATCATGAATCATAAATCGAATCATGAATCATGAATTGAATCATGAAACGAATCATAAATTGAATCATGAATCATGAATCATGAATTGAATCATGAATCATGAATTATGAATCATGAATTGAATCATGAATCATTAATCATGAATTGAATCATGAATCATGAATCATGAATCATTAATTGAATCATTAATTAAATCATGAATCATGAATCATAAATTGAATCATGAATCATGAATCATAAATTGAATCATGAATCATGAATTGATTCATGAATTAAATCATGAATCATGAATTGAATCATGAATCATGAATCATGAATCATGAATTGAATCATGAATCATGAATCGAATAATGAATCATGAATTGAATCATGAATCGATTCATGAATCATGAATTGAATCATGAATCATGAATCATGAATTGAATCATGAATCATGAATCGAATCATGAATCATAAATTGAATCATGAATCACGAATCATGAATCATGAATTGAATTATAATTTGAATCATGAATCATGAATTAAATCATGAATTGAATCATGAATCATGAATCATGAATTGAATCATGAATCATGAATCATGAATTGAATCATGAATCATGAATCATGAATTGAATCATGAATCATGAATCATAAATCGAATCATGAATCATGAATTGAATCATGAAACGAATCATAAATTGAATCATGAATCATAAATCATGAATTGAATCATGAATCATGAATTATGAATCATGAATTGAATCATGAATCATTAATCATGAATTGAATCATGAATCATGAATCATGAATCATGAATTGAATCATGAATTAAATCATGAATCATGAATCATAAATTGAATCATGAATCATGAATTGATTTATGAATTAAATCATGAATCATGAATTGAATCATGAATCATGAATCATTAATCATGAATTGAATCATGAATCATGTATCATGAATCGAATCATGAATCATGAATTGATTCATGAATCATGAATTGAATCATGAATCATGAATCATGAATTGAATCATGAACCATGAATCATAAATCGAATCATGAATCATGAATTGAATCATGAATCATGAATCATGAATCGAATCATGAATCATGAATCATCATTTATAAATCGAATCATGATTTATGAATTGAATCATGAATCATGAATCATGAATTGAATCATGAATAATGAATCATGAATCGAATCATGAATCATGAATCATGAATCATGAATTGAATCATGAATCATGAATCATGAATCATGAATTGAATCATGAATTAAATCATGAATCATGAATCATAAATTGAATCATGAATCATGAATTGAATCATGAATCATGAATCATGAATCATGAATTGAATCATGAATTAAATCATGAATCATGGATTGAATCATGAATCATGAATCATGAATCATGAATTGAATCATGAATTATGAATCATGAATTGAATCATGAATCATGAATCATGAATTGAATCATGAATCACCAATCGATTCATGAATCATAAATTGAATCATGAATCATGAATAGAATCATGAATCATGAATCGATTCATAATTCATGAATTGAATCATGAATCATGAATCATGAATTGAATCATGAATCGAATCATGAATCATGAATTGAATCATGAATCATGAATCATGAATTGAATCATGAATCATGAATTGAATCATGAATCATGAATCATGAATTGAATCATGAATCATGAATCATGAATCGAATCATAAATCATGAATTGAATCATGAATCATGAATCATAAATCGAATCATGAATCATGAATTGAATCATGAATCATGAATCATGAATCATGAATTGAATCATGAATCATGAATCATGAATCGAATCATAAATCTTGATTCAAGATTCATGAATCGAATCATGAATCATGAATTGAATCATGAATAATGAACCATGAATCGAATCATGAATCATAAATCATGAATCATGAATCATGAATTGAATCATGAATCATGAATCATGAATCGAATCATGAATCATGAATCATGAATTGAATCATGAATCATTAATCTTGAATCAAATCATGAATCATGAATCTAGAATCATGAATCATGAATCATGAATTGAATCATGAATCATGAATCATGAATCGAATAATGAATCATGAATTGAATCATGAATCGATTCATGAATCATGAATTGAATCATGAATCATGAATCATGAATTGAATCATGAATCATGAATCGAATCATGAATCATAAATTGAATCATGAATCACGAATCATGAATCATGAATTGAATTATAATTTGAATCATGAATCATGAATTAAATCATGAATTGAATCATGAATCATGAATCATGAATCATGAATTGAATCATGAATCATGAATCATAAATCGAATCATGAATCATGAATTGAATCATGAAACGAATCATAAATTGAATCATGAATCATAAATCATGAATTGAATCATGAATCATGAATTATGAATCATGAATTGAATCATGAATCATTAATCATGAATTGAATCATGAATCATGAATCATGAATCATGAATTGAATCATGAATTAAATCATGAATCATGAATCATAAATTGAATCATGAATCATGAATTGATTCATGAATTAAATCATGAATCATGAATTGAATCATGAATCATGAATCATTAATCATGAATTGAATCATGAATCATGAATCATGAATCGAATCATGAATCATGAATTGATTCATGAATCATGAATTGAATCATGAATCATGAATCATGAATTGAATCATGAACCATGAATCATAAATCGAATCATGAATCATGAATTGAATCATGAATCATGAATCATGAATCGAATCATGAATCATGAATCATCATTTATAAATCGAATCATGATTTATGAATTGAATCATGAATCATGAATCATGAATTGAATCATGAATAATGAATCATGAATCGAATCATGAATCATGAATCATGAATCATGAATTGAATCATGAATCATGAATCATGAATCATGAATTGAATCATGAATTAAATCATGAATCATGAATCATAAATTGAATCATGAATCATGAATTGAATCATGAATCATGAATCATGAATCATGAATTGAATCATGAATTAAATCATGAATCATGGATTGAATCATGAATCATGAATCATGAATCATGAATTGAATCATGAATCATAAATCATGAATTGAATCATGAATCATGAATCATGAATTGAATCATGAATCACCAATCGATTCATGAATCATAAATTGAATCATGAATCATGAATAGAATCATGAATCATGAATCGATTCATAATTCATGAATTGAATCATGAATCATGAATCATGAATTGAATCATGAATCGAATCATGAATCATGAATTGAATCATGAATCATGAATCATGAATTGAATCATGAATCATGAATTGAATCATGAATCATGAATCATGAATTGAATCATGAATCATGAATCATGAATCGAATCATAAATCATGAATTGAATCATGAATCATGAATCATAAATCGAATCATGAATCATGAATTGAATCATGAATCATGAATCATGAATCATAAATTGAATCATGAATCATGAATCATGAATCGAATCATAAATCTTGATTCAAGATTCATGAATCGAATCATGAATCATGAATTGAATCATGAATAATGAACCATGAATCGAATCATGAATCATAAATCATGAATCATGAATCATGAATTGAATCATGAATCATGAATCATGAATCGAATCATGAATCATGAATCATGAATTGAATCATGAATCATGAATTGAATCATGAATCATTAATCTTGAATCAAATCATGAATCATGAATCTAGAATCATGAATCATGAATCATGAATCGAATCATGAATCATGAATTGAATCATGAATCATGAATTGATTCATGAATTGAATCATTAATAATGAATCATGAATCGTGAATTGAATTATAATTTGAATCATGAATCATGAATTAAATCATGAATTGAATCATGAATCATGAATCATGAATTGAATCATGAATCATGAATCATAAATTCAATCATGAATCATGAATTGAATCATGAAACGAATCATAAATTGAATCATGAATCATGAATTGAATCATGAATCATGAATCATGAATTGAATCATGAATCATGAATTATGAATGATGAATTGAATCATGAATTGAATCATGAATCATTAATCATGAATTGAATCATGAATCATGAATCATGAATTGAATCATGAATTAAATCATGAATCATAAATTGAATCATGAATCATGGATCATAAATTTAATCATGAATCATGAATTGATTCATAAATTAAATCATGAATCATGAATTGAATCATGAATCATGAATCATGAATTGAATCATGAATCATGAATCATGAATCGAATCATGAATCATGAATTTAATCATGAATCATGAATCGAATCATGAATCATGAATCATGAATTGAATCATGAATCATGAATTATGAATCATGAGTCATGAATCGAATCATGAATCATGAATCATTAATCATGAATTGAATCATGAATCATTAATCATGAATTAAATCATGAATCATGAATCATGAATCATGAATTGAATCATGAATTAAATCATGAATCATGAATCATTAATCATGAATTGAATCATGAATCATGAATCATGAATTGAATCATGAATTAAATCATGAATCATGAATCATAAATTGAATCATGAATCATGAATCATAAATTGAATCATGAATCATTAATTGAATCATGAATCATGAATCATGAATCATGAATTGAATCATGAATCATGAATCATGAATCGAATCATGAATCATGAATTGATTCATGAATTAAATCATGAATCATGAATTGAATCATGAATCATGAATTGAATCATGAATCATGAATCATGAATCATGAATTGAATTATGAATCATGAATCGAATCATGAATCATGAATTGAATCATGAATCATGAATCGAATCATGAATCATGAATTGAATCATGAATCATGAATAGAATCATGAATCATGAATCATGATTCATGAATCGAATCATAAATCATGAATCATGAATTGAATCATGAAACGAATCATGAATCATGAATTGAATCATGAATCATGAATCATAAATCGAATCATGAATCATGAATCATGAATTGAATCATGAATCATGAATCGAATCATGAATCATGAATTGAATCATGAATCATCAATCATAAATCGAATCATGAATCATGAATTGAATCATGAATCATGAATTGAATCATGAATAATGAATCATGAATCGAATCATGAATCATGAATCATGAATCATGAATCATGAATTGAATCATGAATCATGAATCATGAATCATGAATTAAATCATGAATTAAATCATGAATCATGAATCATAAATTGAATCATGAATCATGAATTGAATCATGAATCATGAATCATGAATCATGAATTGAATCATGAATTAAATCATGAATCATGAATCATAAATTGAATCATGAATCATGAATTGAATCATGAATCATGAATCATGAATCATGAATTGAATCATGAATTAAATCATGAATCATGGATTGAATCATGAATCATGAATCATGAATTGAATCATGAATCATGAATCATGAATCGAATCTTGAATCATGAATTGAATCATGAATCATGAATCATGAATTGAATCATGAATCATGAATCGAATCATGAATTATGAATTGAATCATGAATCATGAATTGAATCATGAATCATGAATTGAATCATGAATCATGAATCATGAATCATAAATTGAATCATGAATCATGAATTGAATCATGAATCATGAATCATGAATTGAATCATGAATAATGAATCGAATCATGAATCATGAATTGAATCATGAATCATGAATCGAATCATGAATCATGAATTGAATCATGAATCATAAATCATGAATAGAATCATGAATCATGAATCATGAATCATGAATCGAATCCTGAATCATGAATCATGAATCGAATCATGAATCATGAAACGAATCATGAATCATGAATTGAATCATGAATCATGAATCATAATTCGAATCATAAATCATGAATCATGAATTGAATCATGAATCATCAATCATAAATCGAATCATGAATCATGAATTGAATCATGAATCATGAATCATGAATCATGAATTGAATCATGAATCATCAATCATAAATCGAATCATGAATCATGAATTGAATCATGAATCATGAATCATGAATCATGAATTGAATCATGAATAATGAATCATGAATCGAATCATGAATCATGAATCATGAATCATGAATCATGAATTGAATCATGAATCATGAATCATGAATCATGAATTGAATCATGAATTAAATCATGAATCATGAATCATGAATTGAATCATGAATCATGAATTGAATCATGAATCATGAATCATGAATCATGAATTGAATCATAAATTAAATCATGAATCATGAATCATGAATTGAATCATGAATCATGAATCGAATCATGAATTGAATCATGAATCATGAATCATGAATTGAATCATGAATCATAATTCATGAATCATGAATTGAATCATGAATTAAATCATGAATCATGGATTGAATCATGAATCATGAATCATGAATTGAATCATGAATCATGATTCATGAATCATGAATTGAATCATGAATCATGAATCATGAATTGAATCATGAATCATGAATCAAATCATGAATCATGAATTGAATCATGAATCATGAATCATGAATTGAATCATGAATCATGAATTGAATCATGAATCATGAATCATGAATTGAATCATGAATCATGAATTGAATCATGAATCACGAATCATGAATCATGAATTGAATCATGAATAATGAATCATGAATCGAATCATGAATCATGAATCATGAATCATGAATCATGAATTGTATCATGAATCATGAATCATGAATCATGAATTGAATCATGAATTAAATCATGAAACATGAATCATAAATTGAATCATGAATCATGAATTGAATCATGAATCATGAATCATGAATTGAATCATGAATTAAATCATGAATCATGGATTGAATCATGAATCATGAATCATGAATTGAATCATGAATTATGAATCATGAATCGAATCATGAATCATGAATTGAATCATGAATCATGAATCGATTCATGAATCATGAATTGAATCATGAATCATGAATCATGAATAGAATCATGAATCATGAATCATGAATCGAATCATGAATCATGAATCATGAATCGAATCATGAATCATGAAACGAATCATGAATCATGAATTGAATCATGAATCATGAATCATAAATCGAATCATAAATCATGAATCATGAATTGAATCATGAATCATCAATCATAAATCGAATCATGAATCATGAATTGAATCATGAATCATGAATCATGAATTATGAAATGAATCATGAATCATGAATCATGAATCATGAATTGAATCATGAATAATGAATCATGAATCGAATCATGAATCATGAATCATGAATCATGAATCATGAATTGAATCATGAATCATGAATTATGAATCATGGATTGAATCATGAATTAAATCATGAATCATGAATCATAAATTGAATCATGAATCATGAATTGAATCATGAATCATGAATCATGAATCATGAATTGAATCATAAATTAAATCATGAATCATGGATTGAATCATGAATCATGAATCATGAATTGAATCATGAATCATGAATCGAATCATGAATTGAATCATGAATCATGAATCATGAATTGAATCATGAATCATGAATTGAATCATGAATCACGAATCATAAATTGAATCATGAATCATGAATTGAATCATGAATCATGAATCATGAATTGAATCATGAATCATGAATCATGAATTGAATCATGAATCATGAATCATAAATTGAATCATGAATCATGAATTGAATCATGAAACGAATCATAAATTGAATCATGAATCATGAATCATGAATTGAATCATGAATCATGAATTATGAATCATGAATTGAATCATGAATCATTAATCATGAATTGAATCATGAATCATGAATCATGAATTGAATCATTAATTAAATCATGAATCATGAATCATAAATTGAATCATGAATCATGAATCATAAATTGAATCATGAATCATGAATTGATTCATGAATTAAATCATGAATCATGAATTGAATCATGAATCATGAATCATGAATCATGAATTGAATCATGAATTATGAATCATGAATCGAATCATGAATTGAATCATGAATCATGAATCATGAATTGAATCATGAATCATGAATTGAATCATGAATCACGAATCATAAATTGAATCATGAATCATGAATTGAATCATGAATCATGAATCATGAATCATGAATTGAATCATGAATCATGCATCATGAATTGAATCATGAATCATGAATCATAAATTGAATCATGAATCATGAATTGAATCATGAAACGAATCATAAATTGAATCATGAATCATGAATCATGAATTGAATCATGAATCATGAATTATGAATCATGAATTAAATCATGAATCATTAATCATGAATTGAATCATGAATCATGAATCATGAATTGAATCATTAATTAAATCATGAATCATGAATCATAAATTGAATCATGAATCATGAATCATAAATTGAATCATGAATCATGAATTGATTCATGAATTAAATCATGAATCATGAATTGAATCATGAATCATGAATCATGAATTATGAATTGAATCATGAATCATGAATCATGAATCGAATCATGAATCATGAATTGAATCATGAATCGAATCATGAATCATGAATTGAATCATGAATCATGAATCATGAATAGAATCATGAATCATGAATCATGAATCGAATCATGAATCATGAATCATGAATTGAATCATGAATCATGAAACGAATCATGAATCATGAATTGAATCATGAATCATGAATCATAAATCGAATCATGAATCATGAATTGAATCATGAATCATGAATCATGAATCGAATCATGAATCATGAATTGAATCATGAATCATCAATCATAAATTGAATCATGAATTGAATCATGAATCATGAATCATGAATTGAATCATGAATAATGAATCATGAATCGAATCATGAATCATGAATCATGAATCATGAATCATGAATTGAATCATGAATCATGAATCATGAATCATGAATTGAATCATGAATTAAATCATGAATCATGAATTGAATCATGAATCATGAATTGAATCATGAATAATGAATCATGAATCGAATCATGAATCATGAATCATGAATCATGAATTGAATCATGAATCATGAATCATGAATCATGAATTAAATCATGAATTAAATCATGAATCATGAATCATAAATTGAATCATGAATCATGAATTGAATCATGAATCATGAATCATGAATCATGAATTGAATCATGAATTAAATCATGAATCATGAATCATAAATTGAATCATGAATCATGAATTGAATCATGAATCATGAATCATGAATCATGAATTGAATCATGAATTAAATCATGAATCATGGATTGAATCATGAATCATGAATCATGAATTGAATCATGAATCATGAATCATGAATCGAATCTTGAATCATGAATTGAATCATGAATCATGAATCATGAATTGAATCATGAATCATGAATCGAATCATGAATTATGAATTGAATCATGAATCATGAATTGAATCATGAATCATGAATTGAATCATGAATCATGAATCATGAATCATAAATTGAATCATGAATCATGAATTGAATCATGAATCATGAATCATGAATTGAATCATGAATAATGAATCGAATCATGAATCATGAATTGAATCATGAATCATGAATCGAATCATGAATCATGAATTGAATCATGAATCATAAATCATGAATAGAATCATGAATCATGAATCATGAATCATGAATCGAATCCTGAATCATGAATCATGAATTGAATCATGAATCATGAAACGAATCATGAATCATGAATTGAATCATGAATCATGAATCATAATTCGAATCATAAATCATGAATCATGAATTGAATCATGAATCATCAATCATAAATCGAATCATGAATCATGAATTGAATCATGAATCATGAATCATGAATCATGAATTGAATCATGAATAATGAATCATGAATCGAATCATGAATCATGAATCATGAATCATGAATCATGAATTGAATCATGAATCATGAATCATGAATCATGAATTGAATCATGAATTAAATCATGAATCATGAATCATAAATTGAATCATGAATCATGAATTGAATCATGAATCATGAATCATGAATCATGAATTGAATCATAAATTAAATCATGAATCATGAATCATGAATTGAATCATGAATCATGAATTGAATCATAAATTAAATCATGAATCATGAATCATGAATTGAATCATGAATCATGAATCGAATCATGAATTGAATCATGAATCATGAATCATGAATTGAATCATGAATCATAATTCATGAATCATGAATTGAATCATGAATTAAATCATGAATCATGGATTGAATCATGAATCATGAATCATGAATTGAATCATGAATCATGATTCATGAATCATGAATTGAATCATGAATCATGAATCATGAATTGAATCATGAATCATGAATCAAATCATGAATCATGAATTGAATCATGAATCATGAATCATGAATCATGAATTGAATCATGAATTAAATCATGAAACATGAATCATAAATTGAATCATGAATCATGAATCATGAATCGAATCATGAATCATGAATCATCATTTATAAATCGAATCATGATTTATGAATTGAATCATGAATCATGAATCATGAATTGAATCATGAATAATGAATCATGAATCGAATCATGAATCATGAATCATGAATCATGAATTGAATCATGAATCATGAATCATGAATTGAATCATGAATTAAATCATGAATCATGAATCATAAATTGAATCATGAATCATGAATTGAATCATGAATCATGAATCATGAATCATGAATTGAATCATGAATTAAATCATGAATCATGGATTGAATCATGAATCATGAATCATGAATCATGAATTGAATCATGAATCATAAATCATGAATTGAATCATGAATCATGAATCATGAATTGAATCATGAATCACCAATCGATTCATGAATCATAAATTGAATCATGAATCATGAATAGAATCATGAATCATGAATCGATTCATAATTCATGAATTGAATCATGAATCATGAATCATGAATTGAATCATGAATCGAATCATGAATCATGAATTGAATCATGAATCATGAATCATGAATTGAATCATGAATCATGAATTGAATCATGAATCATGAATCATGAATTGAATCATGAATCATGAATCATGAATCGAATCATAAATCATGAATTGAATCATGAATCATGAATCATAAATCGAATCATGAATCATGAATTGAATCATGAATCATGAATCATGAATCATAAATTGAATCATGAATCATGAATCATGAATCGAATCATAAATCTTGATTCAAGATTCATGAATCGAATCATGAATCATGAATTGAATCATGAATAATGAACCATGAATCGAATCATGAATCATAAATCATGAATCATGAATCATGAATTGAATCATGAATCATGAATCATGAATCGAATCATGAATCATGAATCATGAATTGAATCATGAATCATGAATTGAATCATGAATCATTAATCTTGAATCAAATCATGAATCATGAATCTAGAATCATGAATCATGAATCATGAATCGAATCATGAATCATGAATTGAATCATGAATCATGAATTGATTCATGAATTGAATCATTAATAATGAATCATGAATCGTGAATTGAATTATAATTTGAATCATGAATCATGAATTAAATCATGAATTGAATCATGAATCATGAATCATGAATTGAATCATGAATCATGAATCATAAATTCAATCATGAATCATGAATTGAATCATGAAACGAATCATAAATTGAATCATGAATCATGAATTGAATCATGAATCATGAATCATGAATTGAATCATGAATCATGAATTATGAATGATGAATTGAATCATGAATTGAATCATGAATCATTAATCATGAATTGAATCATGAATCATGAATCATGAATTGAATCATGAATTAAATCATGAATCATAAATTGAATCATGAATCATGGATCATAAATTTAATCATGAATCATGAATTGATTCATAAATTAAATCATGAATCATGAATTGAATCATGAATCATGAATCATGAATTGAATCATGAATCATGAATCATGAATCGAATCATGAATCATGAATTTAATCATGAATCATGAATCGAATCATGAATCATGAATCATGAATTGAATCATGAATCATGAATTATGAATCATGAGTCATGAATCGAATCATGAATCATGAATCATTAATCATGAATTGAATCATGAATCATTAATCATGAATTAAATCATGAATCATGAATCATGAATCATGAATTGAATCATGAATTAAATCATGAATCATGAATCATTAATCATGAATTGAATCATGAATCATGAATCATGAATTGAATCATGAATTAAATCATGAATCATGAATCATAAATTGAATCATGAATCATGAATCATAAATTGAATCATGAATCATTAATTGAATCATGAATCATGAATCATGAATCATGAATTGAATCATGAATCATGAATCATGAATCGAATCATGAATCATGAATTGATTCATGAATTAAATCATGAATCATGAATTGAATCATGAATCATGAATTGAATCATGAATCATGAATCATGAATCATGAATTGAATTATGAATCATGAATCGAATCATGAATCATGAATTGAATCATGAATCATGAATCGAATCATGAATCATGAATTGAATCATGAATCATGAATAGAATCATGAATCATGAATCATGATTCATGAATCGAATCATAAATCATGAATCATGAATCGAATCATGAAACGAATCATGAATCATGAATTGAATCATGAATCATGAATCATAAATCGAATCATGAATCATGAATCATGAATTGAATCATGAATCATGAATCGAATCATGAATCATGAATTGAATCATGAATCATCAATCATAAATCGAATCATGAATCATGAATTGAATCATGAATTATGAATTGAATCATGAATAATGAATCATGAATCGAATCATGAATCATGAATCATGAATCATGAATCATGAATTGAATCATGAATCATGAATCATGAATCATGAATTAAATCATGAATTAAATCATGAATCATGAATCATAAATTGAATCATGAATCATGAATTGAATCATGAATCATGAATCATGAATCATGAATTGAATCATGAATCATAAATCATGAATCGAATCATGAATCATGAATCATGAATTGAATCATGAATCATGAATCGAATCATAAATCATGATTCAAGAATCATGAATCGAATCATGAATCATGAATTGAATCATGAATCATGAATCATGAATCATGAATTGAATCATGAATCATGAATCATGAATATAATCATGAATCATGAATCATGAATTGAATCATGAATTAAATCATGAATCATGAATCATAAATTGAATCATGAATCATGAATTGAATCATGAATCATAAATCATGAATCATGAATTGAATCATGAATTAAATCATGAATCATGAATTAAATCATGAATCATGAATCATAAATTGAATCATGAATCATGAATTGAATCATGAATCATAAATCATGAATCATGAATTGAATCATGAATTAAATCATGAATCATGAATTGAATCATGAATCATGAATCATGAATCGAATCATGAATCATGAATTGAATCATGAATCATGAATTGAATCATGAATCATGAATCATAAATCGAATCATGAATCATGAATTGAATCATGAAACGAATCATAAATTGAATCATGAATCATGAATCATGAATTGAATCATGAATCATGAATTATGAATCATGAATTGAATCATGAATCATTAATCATGAATTGAATCATGAATCATGAATCATGAATCATTAATTGAATCATTAATTAAATCATGAATCATGAATCATAAATTGAATCATGAATCATGAATCATAAATTGAATCATGAATCATGAATTGATTCATGAATTAAATCATGAATCATGAATTGAATCATGAATCATGAATCATGAATCATGAATTGAATCATGAATCATGAATCATGAATCGAATAATGAATCATGAATTGAATCATGAATCGATTCATGAATCATGAATTGAATCATGAATCATGAATCATGAATTGAATCATGAATCATGAATCGAATCATGAATCATAAATTGAATCATGAATCACGAATCATGAATCATGAATTGAATTATAATTTGAATCATGAATCATGAATTAAATCATGAATTGAATCATGAATCATGAATCATGAATTGAATCATGAATCATGAATCATGAATTGAATCATGAATCATGAATCATGAATTGAATCATGAATCATGAATCATAAATCGAATCATGAATCATGAATTGAATCATGAAACGAATCATAAATTGAATCATGAATCATAAATCATGAATTGAATCATGAATCATGAATTATGAATCATGAATTGAATCATGAATCATTAATCATGAATTGAATCATGAATCATGAATCATGAATCATGAATTGAATCATGAATTAAATCATGAATCATGAATCATAAATTGAATCATGAATCATGAATTGATTTATGAATTAAATCATGAATCATGAATTGAATCATGAATCATGAATCATTAATCATGAATTGAATCATGAATCATGTATCATGAATCGAATCATGAATCATGAATTGATTCATGAATCATGAATTGAATCATGAATCATGAATCATGAATTGAATCATGAACCATGAATCATAAATCGAATCATGAATCATGAATTGAATCATGAATCATGAATCATGAATCGAATCATGAATCATGAATCATCATTTATAAATCGAATCATGATTTATGAATTGAATCATGAATCATGAATCATGAATTGAATCATGAATAATGAATCATGAATCGAATCATGAATCATGAATCATGAATCATGAATTGAATCATGAATCATGAATCATGAATCATGAATTGAATCATGAATTAAATCATGAATCATGAATCATAAATTGAATCATGAATCATGAATTGAATCATGAATCATGAATCATGAATCATGAATTGAATCATGAATTAAATCATGAATCATGGATTGAATCATGAATCATGAATCATGAATCATGAATTGAATCATGAATTATGAATCATGAATTGAATCATGAATCATGAATCATGAATTGAATCATGAATCACCAATCGATTCATGAATCATAAATTGAATCATGAATCATGAATAGAATCATGAATCATGAATCGATTCATAATTCATGAATTGAATCATGAATCATGAATCATGAATTGAATCATGAATCGAATCATGAATCATGAATTGAATCATGAATCATGAATCATGAATTGAATCATGAATCATGAATTGAATCATGAATCATGAATCATGAATTGAATCATGAATCATGAATCATGAATCGAATCATAAATCATGAATTGAATCATGAATCATGAATCATAAATCGAATCATGAATCATGAATTGAATCATGAATCATGAATCATGAATCATGAATTGAATCATGAATCATGAATCATGAATCGAATCATAAATCTTGATTCAAGATTCATGAATCGAATCATGAATCATGAATTGAATCATGAATAATGAACCATGAATCGAATCATGAATCATAAATCATGAATCATGAATCATGAATTGAATCATGAATCATGAATCATGAATCGAATCATGAATCATGAATCATGAATTGAATCATGAATCATTAATCTTGAATCAAATCATGAATCATGAATCTAGAATCATGAATCATGAATCATGAATTGAATCATGAATCATGAATCATGAATCGAATAATGAATCATGAATTGAATCATGAATCGATTCATGAATCATGAATTGAATCATGAATCATGAATCATGAATTGAATCATGAATCATGAATCGAATCATGAATCATAAATTGAATCATGAATCACGAATCATGAATCATGAATTGAATTATAATTTGAATCATGAATCATGAATTAAATCATGAATTGAATCATGAATCATGAATTGAATCATGAATCATGAATCATAAATCGAATCATGAATCATGAATTGAATCATGAAACGAATCATAAATTGAATCATGAATCATAAATCATGAATTGAATCATGAATCATGAATTATGAATCATGAATTGAATCATGAATCATTAATCATGAATTGAATCATGAATCATGAATCATGAATCATGAATTGAATCATGAATTAAATCATGAATCATGAATCATAAATTGAATCATGAATCATGAATTGATTCATGAATTAAATCATGAATCATGAATTGAATCATGAATCATGAATCATTAATCATGAATTGAATCATGAATCATGAATCATGAATCGAATCATGAATCATGAATTGATTCATGAATCATGAATTGAATCATGAATCATGAATCATGAATTGAATCATGAACCATGAATCATAAATCGAATCATGAATCATGAATTGAATCATGAATCATGAATCATGAATCGAATCATGAATCATGAATCATCATTTATAAATCGAATCATGATTTATGAATTGAATCATGAATCATGAATCATGAATTGAATCATGAATAATGAATCATGAATCGAATCATGAATCATGAATCATGAATCATGAATTGAATCATGAATCATGAATCATGAATCATGAATTGAATCATGAATTAAATCATGAATCATGAATCATAAATTGAATCATGAATCATGAATTGAATCATGAATCATGAATCATGAATCATGAATTGAATCATGAATTAAATCATGAATCATGGATTGAATCATGAATCATGAATCATGAATCATGAATTGAATCATGAATCATAAATCATGAATTGAATCATGAATCATGAATCATGAATTGAATCATGAATCACCAATCGATTCATGAATCATAAATTGAATCATGAATCATGAATAGAATCATGAATCATGAATCGATTCATAATTCATGAATTGAATCATGAATCATGAATCATGAATTGAATCATGAATCGAATCATGAATCATGAATTGAATCATGAATCATGAATCATGAATTGAATCATGAATCATGAATTGAATCATGAATCATGAATCATGAATTGAATCATGAATCATGAATCATGAATCGAATCATAAATCATGAATTGAATCATGAATCATGAATCATAAATCGAATCATGAATCATGAATTGAATCATGAATCATGAATCATGAATCATAAATTGAATCATGAATCATGAATCATGAATCGAATCATAAATCTTGATTCAAGATTCATGAATCGAATCATGAATCATGAATTGAATCATGAATAATGAACCATGAATCGAATCATGAATCATAAATCATGAATCATGAATCATGAATTGAATCATGAATCATGAATCATGAATCGAATCATGAATCATGAATCATGAATTGAATCATGAATCATGAATTGAATCATGAATCATTAATCTTGAATCAAATCATGAATCATGAATCTAGAATCATGAATCATGAATCATGAATCGAATCATGAATCATGAATTGAATCATGAATCATGAATTGATTCATGAATTGAATCATTAATAATGAATCATGAATCGTGAATTGAATTATAATTTGAATCATGAATCATGAATTAAATCATGAATTGAATCATGAATCATGAATCATGAATTGAATCATGAATCATGAATCATAAATTCAATCATGAATCATGAATTGAATCATGAAACGAATCATAAATTGAATCATGAATCATGAATTGAATCATGAATCATGAATCATGAATTGAATCATGAATCATGAATTATGAATGATGAATTGAATCATGAATTGAATCATGAATCATTAATCATGAATTGAATCATGAATCATGAATCATGAATTGAATCATGAATTAAATCATGAATCATAAATTGAATCATGAATCATGGATCATAAATTTAATCATGAATCATGAATTGATTCATAAATTAAATCATGAATCATGAATTGAATCATGAATCATGAATCATGAATTGAATCATGAATCATGAATCATGAATCGAATCATGAATCATGAATTTAATCATGAATCATGAATCGAATCATGAATCATGAATCATGAATTGAATCATGAATCATGAATTATGAATCATGAGTCATGAATCGAATCATGAATCATGAATCATTAATCATGAATTGAATCATGAATCATTAATCATGAATTAAATCATGAATCATGAATCATGAATCATGAATTGAATCATGAATTAAATCATGAATCATGAATCATTAATCATGAATTGAATCATGAATCATGAATCATGAATTGAATCATGAATTAAATCATGAATCATGAATCATAAATTGAATCATGAATCATGAATCATAAATTGAATCATGAATCATTAATTGAATCATGAATCATGAATCATGAATCATGAATTGAATCATGAATCATGAATCATGAATCGAATCATGAATCATGAATTGATTCATGAATTAAATCATGAATCATGAATTGAATCATGAATCATGAATTGAATCATGAATCATGAATCATGAATCATGAATTGAATTATGAATCATGAATCGAATCATGAATCATGAATTGAATCATGAATCATGAATCGAATCATGAATCATGAATTGAATCATGAATCATGAATAGAATCATGAATCATGAATCATGATTCATGAATCGAATCATAAATCATGAATCATGAATTGAATCATGAAACGAATCATGAATCATGAATTGAATCATGAATCATGAATCATAAATCGAATCATGAATCATGAATTGAATCATGAATCATGAATCGAATCATGAATCATGAATTGAATCATGAATCATCAATCATAAATCGAATCATGAATCATGAATTGAATCATGAATCATGAATTGAATCATGAATAATGAATCATGAATCGAATCATGAATCATGAATCATGAATCATGAATCATGAATTGAATCATGAATCATGAATCATGAATCATGAATTAAATCATGAATTAAATCATGAATCATGAATCATAAATTGAATCATGAATCATGAATTGAATCATGAATCATGAATCATGAATCATGAATTGAATCATGAATAATGAATCATGAATCGAATCATGAATCATGAATCATGAATCATGAATCATGAATTGAATCATGAATCATGAATCATGAATCATGAATTAAATCATGAATTAAATCATGAATCATGAATCATAAATTGAATCATGAATCATGAATTGAATCATGAATCATGAATCATGAATCATGAATTGAATCATGAATTAAATCATGAATCATGAATCATAAATTGAATCATGAATCATGAATTGAATCATGAATCATGAATCATGAATCATGAATTGAATCATGAATTAAATCATGAATCATGGATTGAATCATGAATCATGAATCATGAATTGAATCATGAATCATGAATCATGAATCGAATCTTGAATCATGAATTGAATCATGAATCATGAATCATGAATTGAATCATGAATCATGAATCGAATCATGAATTATGAATTGAATCATGAATCATGAATTGAATCATGAATCATGAATTGAATCATGAATCATGAATCATGAATCATAAATTGAATCATGAATCATGAATTGAATCATGAATCATGAATCATGAATTGAATCATGAATAATGAATCGAATCATGAATCATGAATTGAATCATGAATCATGAATCGAATCATGAATCATGAATTGAATCATGAATCATAAATCATGAATAGAATCATGAATCATGAATCATGAATCATGAATCGAATCCTGAATCATGAATCATGAATCGAATCATGAATCATGAAACGAATCATGAATCATGAATTGAATCATGAATCATGAATCATAATTCGAATCATAAATCATGAATCATGAATTGAATCATGAATCATCAATCATAAATCGAATCATGAATCATGAATTGAATCATGAATCATGAATCATGAATCATGAATTGAATCATGAATCATCAATCATAAATCGAATCATGAATCATGAATTGAATCATGAATCATGAATCATGAATCATGAATTGAATCATGAATAATGAATCATGAATCGAATCATGAATCATGAATCATGAATCATGAATCATGAATTGAATCATGAATCATGAATCATGAATCATGAATTGAATCATGAATTAAATCATGAATCATGAATCATGAATTGAATCATGAATCATGAATTGAATCATGAATCATGAATCATGAATCATGAATTGAATCATAAATTAAATCATGAATCATGAATCATGAATTGAATCATGAATCATGAATCGAATCATGAATTGAATCATGAATCATGAATCATGAATTGAATCATGAATCATAATTCATGAATCATGAATTGAATCATGAATTAAATCATGAATCATGGATTGAATCATGAATCATGAATCATGAATTGAATCATGAATCATGATTCATGAATCATGAATTGAATCATGAATCATGAATCATGAATTGAATCATGAATCATGAATCAAATCATGAATCATGAATTGAATCATGAATCATGAATCATGAATTGAATCATGAATCATGAATTGAATCATGAATCATGAATCATGAATTGAATCATGAATCATGAATTGAATCATGAATCACGAATCATGAATCATGAATTGAATCATGAATAATGAATCATGAATCGAATCATGAATCATGAATCATGAATCATGAATCATGAATTGAATCATGAATCATGAATCATGAATCATGAATTGAATCATGAATTAAATCATGAAACATGAATCATAAATTGAATCATGAATCATGAATTGAATCATGAATCATGAATCATGAATTGAATCATGAATTAAATCATGAATCATGGATTGAATCATGAATCATGAATCATGAATTGAATCATGAATTATGAATCATGAATCGAATCATGAATCATGAATTGAATCATGAATCATGAATCGATTCATGAATCATGAATTGAATCATGAATCATGAATCATGAATAGAATCATGAATCATGAATCATGAATCGAATCATGAATCATGAATCATGAATCGAATCATGAATCATGAAACGAATCATGAATCATGAATTGAATCATGAATCATGAATCATAAATCGAATCATAAATCATGAATCATGAATTGAATCATGAATCATCAATCATAAATCGAATCATGAATCATGAATTGAATCATGAATCATGAATCATGAATTATGAAATGAATCATGAATCATGAATCATGAATCATGAATTGAATCATGAATAATGAATCATGAATCGAATCATGAATCATGAATCATGAATCATGAATCATGAATTGAATCATGAATTAAATCATGAATCATGAATCATAAATTGAATCATGAATCATGAATTGAATCATGAATCATGAATCATGAATCATGAATTGAATCATGAATTAAATCATGAATCATGGATTGAATCATGAATCATGAATCATGAATTGAATCATGAATCATGAATCATGAATCGAATCTTGAATCATGAATTGAATCATGAATCATGAATCATGAATTGAATCATGAATCATGAATCGAATCATGAATTATGAATTGAATCATGAATCATGAATTGAATCATGAATCATGAATTGAATCATGAATCATGAATCATGAATCATAAATTGAATCATGAATCATGAATTGAATCATGAATCATGAATCATGAATTGAATCATGAATAATGAATCGAATCATGAATCATGAATTGAATCATGAATCATGAATCGAATCATGAATCATGAATTGAATCATGAATCATAAATCATGAATAGAATCATGAATCATGAATCATGAATCATGAATCGAATCCTGAATCATGAATCATGAATCGAATCATGAATCATGAAACGAATCATGAATCATGAATTGAATCATGAATCATGAATCATAATTCGAATCATAAATCATGAATCATGAATTGAATCATGAATCATCAATCATAAATCGAATCATGAATCATGAATTGAATCATGAATCATGAATCATGAATCATGAATTGAATCATGAATCATCAATCATAAATCGAATCATGAATCATGAATTGAATCATGAATCATGAATCATGAATCATGAATTGAATCATGAATAATGAATCATGAATCGAATCATGAATCATGAATCATGAATCATGAATCATGAATTGAATCATGAATCATGAATCATGAATCATGAATTGAATCATGAATCATGAATCATGAATCATGAATTGAATCATAAATTAAATCATGAATCATGAATCATGAATTGAATCATGAATCATGAATCGAATCATGAATTGAATCATGAATCATGAATCATGAATTGAATCATGAATCATAATTCATGAATCATGAATTGAATCATGAATTAAATCATGAATCATGGATTGAATCATGAATCATGAATCATGAATTGAATCATGAATCATGATTCATGAATCATGAATTGAATCATGAATCATGAATCATGAATTGAATCATGAATCATGAATCAAATCATGAATCATGAATTGAATCATGAATCATGAATCATGAATTGAATCATGAATCATGAATTGAATCATGAATCATGAATCATGAATTGAATCATGAATCATGAATTGAATCATGAATCACGAATCATGAATCATGAATTGAATCATTAATAATGAATCATGAATCGAATCATGAATCATGAATCATGAATCATGAATCATGAATTGAATCATGAATCATGAATCATGAATCATGAATTGAATCATGAATTAAATCATGAAACATGAATCATAAATTGAATCATGAATCATGAATTGAATCATGAATCATGAATCATGAATTGAATCATGAATTAAATCATGAATCATGGATTGAATCATGAATCATGAATCATGAATTGAATCATGAATTATGAATCATGAATCGAATCATGAATCATGAATTGAATCATGAATCATGAATCGATTCATGAATCATGAATTGAATCATGAATCATGAATCATGAATAGAATCATGAATCATGAATCATGAATCGAATCATGAATCATGAATCATGAATCGAATCATGAATCATGAAACGAATCATGAATCATGAATTGAATCATGAATCATGAATCATAAATCGAATCATAAATCATGAATCATGAATTGAATCATGAATCATCAATCATAAATCGAATCATGAATCATGAATTGAATCATGAATCATGAATCATGAATTATGAAATGAATCATGAATCATGAATCATGAATCATGAATTGAATCATGAATAATGAATCATGAATCGAATCATGAATCATGAATCATGAATCATGAATCATGAATTGAATCATGAATCATGAATTATGAATCATGGATTGAATCATGAATTAAATCATGAATCATGAATCATAAATTGAATCATGAATCATGAATTGAATCATGAATCATGAATCATGAATCATGAATTGAATCATAAATTAAATCATGAATCATGGATTGAATCATGAATCATGAATCATGAATTGAATCATGAATCATGAATCGAATCATGAATTGAATCATGAATCATGAATCATGAATTGAATCATGAATCATGAATTGAATCATGAATCACGAATCATAAATTGAATCATGAATCATGAATTGAATCATGAATCATGAATCATGAATTGAATCATGAATCATGAATCATGAATTGAATCATGAATCATGAATCATAAATTGAATCATGAATCATGAATTGAATCATGAAACGAATCATAAATTGAATCATGAATCATGAATCATGAATTGAATCATGAATCATGAATTATGAATCATGAATTGAATCATGAATCATTAATCATGAATTGAATCATGAATCATGAATCATGAATCATGAATTGAATCATTAATTAAATCATGAATCATGAATCATAAATTGAATCATGAATCATGAATCATAAATTGAATCATGAATCATGAATTGATTCATGAATTAAATCATGAATCATGAATCATGAATTGAATCATGAATCATGAATTGAATCATGAATCATGAATCATGAATCATGAATTGAATCATAAATTAAATCATGAATCATGAATCATGAATTGAATCATGAATCATGAATCGAATCATGAATTGAATCATGAATCATGAATCATGAATTGAATCATGAATCATAATTCATGAATCATGAATTGAATCATGAATTAAATCATGAATCATGGATTGAATCATGAATCATGAATCATGAATTGAATCATGAATCATGATTCATGAATCATGAATTGAATCATGAATCATGAATCATGAATTGAATCATGAATCATGAATCAAATCATGAATCATGAATTGAATCATGAATCATGAATCATGAATTGAATCATGAATCATGAATTGAATCATGAATCATGAATCATGAATTGAATCATGAATCATGAATTGAATCATGAATCACGAATCATGAATCATGAATTGAATCATGAATAATGAATCATGAATCGAATCATGAATCATGAATCATGAATCATGAATCATGAATTGAATCATGAATCATGAATCATGAATCATGAATTGAATCATGAATTAAATCATGAAACATGAATCATAAATTGAATCATGAATCATGAATTGAATCATGAATCATGAATCATGAATTGAATCATGAATTAAATCATGAATCATGGATTGAATCATGAATCATGAATCATGAATTGAATCATGAATTATGAATCATGAATCGAATCATGAATCATGAATTGAATCATGAATCATGAATCGATTCATGAATCATGAATTGAATCATGAATCATGAATCATGAATAGAATCATGAATCATGAATCATGAATCGAATCATGAATCATGAATCATGAATCAAATCATGAATCATGAAACGAATCATGAATCATGAATTGAATCATGAATCATGAATCATAAATCGAATCATAAATCATGAATCATGAATTGAATCATGAATCATCAATCATAAATCGAATCATGAATCATGAATTGAATCATGAATCATGAATCATGAATTATGAAATGAATCATGAATCATGAATCATGAATCATGAATTGAATCATGAATAATGAATCATGAATCAAATCATGAATCATGAATCATGAATCATGAATCATGAATTGAATCATGAATTAAATCATGAATCATGAATCATAAATTGAATCATGAATCATGAATTGAATCATGAATCATGAATCATGAATCATGAATTGAATCATGAATTAAATCATGAATCATGGATTGAATCATGAATCATGAATCATGAATTGAATCATGAATCATGAATCATGAATCGAATCTTGAATCATGAATTGAATCATGAATCATGAATCATGAATTGAATCATGAATCATGAATCGAATCATGAATTATGAATTGAATCATGAATCATGAATTGAATCATGAATCATGAATTGAATCATGAATCATGAATCATGAATCATAAATTGAATCATGAATCATGAATTGAATCATGAATCATGAATCATGAATTGAATCATGAATAATGAATCGAATCATGAATCATGAATTGAATCATGAATCATGAATCGAATCATGAATCATGAATTGAATCATGAATCATAAATCATGAATAGAATCATGAATCATGAATCATGAATCATGAATCGAATCCTGAATCATGAATCATGAATCGAATCATGAATCATGAAACGAATCATGAATCATGAATTGAATCATGAATCATGAATCATAATTCGAATCATAAATCATGAATCATGAATTGAATCATGAATCATCAATCATAAATCGAATCATGAATCATGAATTGAATCATGAATCATGAATCATGAATCATGAATTGAATCATGAATCATCAATCATAAATCGAATCATGAATCATGAATTGAATCATGAATCATGAATCATGAATCATGAATTGAATCATGAATAATGAATCATGAATCGAATCATGAATCATGAATCATGAATCATGAATCATGAATTGAATCATGAATCATGAATCATGAATCATGAATTGAATCATGAATTAAATCATGAATCATGAATCATGAATTGAATCATGAATCATGAATTGAATCATGAATCATGAATCATGAATCATGAATTGAATCATAAATTAAATCATGAATCATGAATCATGAATTGAATCATGAATCATGAATCGAATCATGAATTGAATCATGAATCATGAATCATGAATTGAATCATGAATCATAATTCATGAATCATGAATTGAATCATGAATTAAATCATGAATCATGGATTGAATCATGAATCATGAATCATGAATTGAATCATGAATCATGATTCATGAATCATGAATTGAATCATGAATCATGAATCATGAATTGAATCATGAATCATGAATCAAATCATGAATCATGAATTGAATCATGAATCATGAATCATGAATTGAATCATGAATCATGAATTGAATCATGAATCATGAATCATGAATTGAATCATGAATCATGAATTGAATCATGTATCACGAATCATGAATCATGAATTGAATCATGAATAATGAATCATGAATCGAATCATGAATCATGAATCATGAATCATGAATCATGAATTGAATCATGAATCATGAATCATGAATCATGAATTGAATCATGAATTAAATCATGAAACATGAATCATAAATTGAATCATGAATCATGAATTGAATCATGAATCATGAATCATGAATTGAATCATGAATTAAATCATGAATCATGGATTGAATCATGAATCATGAATCATGAATTGAATCATGAATTATGAATCATGAATCGAATCATGAATCATGAATTGAATCATGAATCATGAATCGATTCATGAATCATGAATTGAATCATGAATCATGAATCATGAATAGAATCATGAATCATGAATCATGAATCGAATCATGAATCATGAATCATGAATCGAATCATGAATCATGAAACGAATCATGAATCATGAATTGAATCATGAATCATGAATCATAAATCGAATCATAAATCATGAATCATGAATTGAATCATGAATCATCAATCATAAATCGAATCATGAATCATGAATTGAATCATGAATCATGAATCATGAATTATGAAATGAATCATGAATCATGAATCATGAATCATGAATTGAATCATGAATAATGAATCATGAATCGAATCATGAATCATGAATCATGAATCATGAATCATGAATTGAATCATGAATCATGAATTATGAATCATGGATTGAATCATGAATTAAATCATGAATCATGAATCATAAATTGAATCATGAATCATGAATTGAATCATGAATCATGAATCATGAATCATGAATTGAATCATAAATTAAATCATGAATCATGGATTGAATCATGAATCATGAATCATGAATTGAATCATGAATCATGAATCGAATCATGAATTGAATCATGAATCATGAATCATGAATTGAATCATGAATCATGAATTGAATCATGAATCACGAATCATAAATTGAATCATGAATCATGAATTGAATCATGAATCATGAATCATGAATTGAATCATGAATCATGAATCATGAATTGAATCATGAATCATGAATCATAAATTGAATCATGAATCATGAATTGAATCATGAAACGAATCATAAATTGAATCATGAATCATGAATCATGAATTGAATCATGAATCATGAATTATGAATCATGAATTGAATCATGAATCATTAATCATGAATTGAATCATGAATCATGAATCATGAATCATGAATTGAATCATTAATTAAATCATGAATCATGAATCATAAATTGAATCATGAATCATGAATCATAAATTGAATCATGAATCATGAATTGATTCATGAATTAAATCATGAATCATGAATTGAATCATGAATCATGAATCATGAATCATGAATTGAATCATGAATTATGAATCATGAATCGAATCATGAATTGAATCATGAATCATGAATCATGAATTGAATCATGAATCATGAATTGAATCATGAATCACGAATCATAAATTGAATCATGAATCATGAATTGAATCATGAATCATGAATCATGAATCATGAATTGAATCATGAATCATGCATCATGAATTGAATCATGAATCATGAATCATAAATTGAATCATGAATCATGAATTGAATCATGAAACGAATCATAAATTGAATCATGAATCATGAATCATGAATTGAATCATGAATCATGAATTATGAATCATGAATTAAATCATGAATCATTAATCATGAATTGAATCATGAATCATGAATCATGAATTGAATCATTAATTAAATCATGAATCATGAATCATAAATTGAATCATGAATCATGAATCATAAATTGAATCATGAATCATGAATTGATTCATGAATTAAATCATGAATCATGAATTGAATCATGAATCATGAATCATGAATTATGAATTGAATCATGAATCATGAATCATGAATCGAATCATGAATCATGAATTGAATCATGAATCGAATCATGAATCATGAATTGAATCATGAATCATGAATCATGAATAGAATCATGAATCATGAATCATGAATCGAATCATGAATCATGAATCATGAATTGAATCATGAATCATGAAACGAATCATGAATCATGAATTGAATCATGAATCATGAATCATAAATCGAATCATGAATCATGAATTGAATCATGAATCATGAATCATGAATCGAATCATGAATCATGAATTGAATCATGAATCATCAATCATAAATTGAATCATGAATTGAATCATGAATCATGAATCATGAATTGAATCATGAATAATGAATCATGAATCGAATCATGAATCATGAATCATGAATCATGAATCATGAATTGAATCATGAATCATGAATCATGAATCATGAATTGAATCATGAATTAAATCATGAATCATGAATTGAATCATGAATCATGAATTGAATCATGAATAATGAATCATGAATCGAATCATGAATCATGAATCATGAATCATGAATTGAATCATGAATCATGAATCATGAATCATGAATTAAATCATGAATTAAATCATGAATCATGAATCATAAATTGAATCATGAATCATGAATTGAATCATGAATCATGAATCATGAATCATGAATTGAATCATGAATTAAATCATGAATCATGAATCATAAATTGAATCATGAATCATGAATTGAATCATGAATCATGAATCATGAATCATGAATTGAATCATGAATTAAATCATGAATCATGGATTGAATCATGAATCATGAATCATGAATTGAATCATGAATCATGAATCATGAATCGAATCTTGAATCATGAATTGAATCATGAATCATGAATCATGAATTGAATCATGAATCATGAATCGAATCATGAATTATGAATTGAATCATGAATCATGAATTGAATCATGAATCATGAATTGAATCATGAATCATGAATCATGAATCATAAATTGAATCATGAATCATGAATTGAATCATGAATCATGAATCATGAATTGAATCATGAATAATGAATCGAATCATGAATCATGAATTGAATCATGAATCATGAATCGAATCATGAATCATGAATTGAATCATGAATCATAAATCATGAATAGAATCATGAATCATGAATCATGAATCATGAATCGAATCCTGAATCATGAATCATGAATTGAATCATGAATCATGAAACGAATCATGAATCATGAATTGAATCATGAATCATGAATCATAATTCGAATCATAAATCATGAATCATGAATTGAATCATGAATCATCAATCATAAATCGAATCATGAATCATGAATTGAATCATGAATCATGAATCATGAATCATGAATTGAATCATGAATAATGAATCATGAATCGAATCATGAATCATGAATCATGAATCATGAATCATGAATTGAATCATGAATCATGAATCATGAATCATGAATTGAATCATGAATTAAATCATGAATCATGAATCATAAATTGAATCATGAATCATGAATTGAATCATGAATCATGAATCATGAATCATGAATTGAATCATAAATTAAATCATGAATCATGAATCATGAATTGAATCATGAATCATGAATCGAATCATGAATTGAATCATGAATCATGAATCATGAATTGAATCATGAATCATAATTCATGAATCATGAATTGAATCATGAATTAAATCATGAATCATGGATTGAATCATGAATCATGAATCATGAATTGAATCATGAATCATGATTCATGAATCATGAATTGAATCATGAATCATGAATCATGAATTGAATCATGAATCATGAATCAAATCATGAATCATGAATTGAATCATGAATCATGAATCATGAATCATGAATTGAATCATGAATTAAATCATGAAACATGAATCATAAATTGAATCATGAATCATGAATTGAATCATGAATCATGAATCATGAATTGAATCATGAATTAAATCATGAATCATGGATTGAATCATGAATCATGAATCATGAATTGAATCATGAATCATGAATCATGAATCGAATCATGAATCATGAATTGAATCATGAATCATGAATCGATTCATGAATCATGAATTGAATCATGAATCATGAATCATGAATAGAATCATGAATCATGAATCATGAATCGAATCATGAATCATGAATCATGAATCGAATCATGAATCATGAAACGAATCATGAATCATGAATTGAATCATGAATCATGAATCATAAATCGAATCATAAATCATGAATCATGAATTGAATCATGAATCATCAATCATAAATCGAATCATGAATCATGAATTGAATCATGAATCATGAATCATGAATTATGAAATGAATCATGAATCATGAATCATGAATCATGAATTGAATCATGAATAATGAATCATGAATCGAATCATGAATCATGAATCATGAATCATGAATCATGAATTGAATCATGAATCATGAATCATGAATCATGGATTGAATCATGAATTAAATCATGAATCATGAATCATAAATTGAATCATGAATCATGAATTGAATCATGAATCATGAATCATGAATCATGAATTGAATCATAAATTAAATCATGAATCATGGATTGAATCATGAATCATGAATCATGAATTGAATCATGAATCATGAATCGAATCATGAATTGAATCATGAATCATGAATCATGAATTGAATCATGAATTATGAATTGAATCATGAATCACGAATCATAAATTGAATCATGAATCATGAATTGAATCATGAATCATGAATCATGAATTGAATCATGAATCATGAATCATGAATTGAATCATGAATCATGAATCATAAATTGAATCATGAATCATGAATTGAATCATGAAACGAATCATAAATTGAATCATGAATCATGAATCATGAATTGAATCATGAATCATGAATTATGAATCATGAATTGAATCATGAATCATTAATCATGAATTGAATCATGAATCATGAATCATGAATCATGAATTGAATCATTAATTAAATCATGAATCATGAATCATAAATTGAATCATGAATCATGAATCATAAATTGAATCATGAATCATGAATTGATTCATGAATTAAATCATGAATCATGAATTGAATCATGAATCATGAATCATGAATCATGAATTGAATCATGAATTATGAATCATGAATCGAATCATGAATTGAATCATGAATCATGAATCATGAATTGAATCATGAATCATGAATTGAATCATGAATCACGAATCATAAATTGAATCATGAATCATGAATTGAATCATGAATCATGAATCATGAATCATGAATTGAATCATGAATCATGCATCATGAATTGAATCATGAATCATGAATCATAAATTGAATCATGAATCATGAATTGAATCATGAAACGAATCATAAATTGAATCATGAATCATGAATCATGAATTGAATCATGAATCATGAATTATGAATCATGAATTAAATCATGAATCATTAATCATGAATTGAATCATGAATCATGAATCATGAATTGAATCATTAATTAAATCATGAATCATGAATCATAAATTGAATCATGAATCATGAATCATAAATTGAATCATGAATCATGAATTGATTCATGAATTAAATCATGAATCATGAATTGAATCATGAATCATGAATCATGAATCATGAATTGAATCATGAATCATGAATCATGAATCGAATCATGAATCATGAATTGAATCATGAATCGAATCATGAATCATGAATTGAATCATGAATCATGAATCATGAATAGAATCATGAATCATGAATCATGAATCGAATCATGAATCATGAATCATGAATTGAATCATGAATCATGAAACGAATCATGAATCATGAATTGAATCATGAATCATGAATCATAAATCGAATCATGAATCATGAATTGAATCATGAATCATGAATCATGAATCGAATCATGAATCATGAATTGAATCATGAATCATCAATCATAAATTGAATCATGAATTGAATCATGAATCATGAATTGAATCATGAATAATGAATCATGAATCGAATCATGAATCATGAATCATGAATTGAATCATGAATCATGAATCATGAATCATGAATTGAATCATGAATTAAATCATGAATCATGAATTGAATCATGAATCATGAATTGAATCATGAATCATGAATCATGAATCATGAATCATGAATCATGAATCATGAATTGAATCATGAATTAAATCATGAATCATGGATTGAATCATGAATCATGAATCATTAATCATGAATTGAATCATGAATCATGAATCATGAATCGAATCATGAATCATGAATTGAATCATGAATCATGAATTGAATCATGAATCATGAATCATGAATTGAATCATGAATCACGAATCGATTCATGAATCATGAATTGAATCATGAATCATGAATAGAATCATGAATCATGAATCATGAATCGATTCATGAATCATGAATTGAATCATGAATCATGAATCATGAATTGAATCATGAATCGAATCATGAATCATGAATTGAATCATGAATCATGAATCATGAATCATGAATCATGAATCGAATCATGAATCATTAATTGAATCATGAATCATGAATCATGAATTGAATCATGAATCATGAATCATGAATCGAATCATAAATCATGAATTGAATCATGAATCATGAATCATAAATCGAATCATGAATCATTAATTGAATCATGAATCATGAATCATGAATCATGAATTGAATCATGAATCATGAATCGAATCATAAATCTTGATTCAAGATTCATGAATCGAATCATGAATCATGAATTGAATCATGAATAATGAACCATGAATCGAATCATGAATCATAAATCATGAATCATGAATCATGAATTGAATCATGAATCATGAATCATGAATCGAATCATGAATCATGAATCATGAATTGAATCATGAATCATGAATTGAATCATGAATCATGAATTGAATCATGAATCATGAATTGAATCATGAATCATGAATTGATTCATGAATTGAATCATTACTAATGAATCATGAATCGTGAATTGAATTATAATTTGAATCATGAATCATGAATTAAATCATGAATTGAATCATGAATCATGAATCATGAATTGAATCATGAATCATGAATCATAAATCGAATCATGAATCATGAATTGAATCATGAAACGAATCATAAATTGAATCATGAATCATGAATTGAATCATGAATCATGAATCATGAATTGAATCATGAATCATGAATTATGAATCATGAATTGAATCATGAATCATTAATCATGAATTGAATCATGAATCATGAATCATGAATCATGAATTGAATCATGAATTAAATCATGAATCATGATTCATGAATTGAATCATGAATCATGAATCATGAATCGAATCATGAATCATGAATTGAATCATGAATCATGAATCGAATCATGAATCATGAATCATGAATTGAATCATGAATCATGAATTATGAATCATGAATTGAATCATGAATCATTAATCATGAATTGAATCATGAATCATGAATCATGAATTGAATCATGAATTAAATCATGAATCATGAATCATAAATTGAATCATGAATCATGAATCATAAATTGAATCATGAATCATTAATTGATTCATGAATTAAATCATGAATCATGAATTGAATCATGAATCATGAATCATGAATCATAAATTGAATCATGAATCATGAATCATGAATCGAATCATGAATCATGAATTGATTCATGAATTAAATCATGAATCATGAATTGAATCATGAATCATGAATTGAATCATGAATCATGAATCATGAATCATGAATTGAATTATGAATCATGAATCATGAATCGAATCATGAATCATGAATTGAATCATGAATCATGAATCGAATCATGAATCATGAATTGAATCATGAATCATGAATCATGAATAGAATCATGAATCATGAATCATGAATCATGAATCGAATCATAAATCATGAATCATGAATCGAATCATGAATCATGAAACGAATCATGAATCATGTATTGAATCATGAATCATGAATCATAAATCGAATCATGAATCATGAATCATGAATTGAATCATGAATCATGAATCGAATCATGAATCATGAATTGAATCATGAATCATCAATCATAAATCGAATCATGAATCATGAATTGAATCATGAATCATGAATCATGAATCATGAATTGAATCATGAATAATGAATCATGAATCGAATCATGAATCATGAATCATGAATCATGAATCATGAATTGAATCATGAATCATGAATCATGAATCATGAATTGAATCATGAATTAAATCATGAATCATGAATCATAAATTGAATAATGAATCATGAATTGAATCATGAATCATGAATCATGAATCATGAATCATGAATTGAATCATGAATTAAATCATGAATCATGGATTGAATCATGAATCATGAATCATGAATCATGAATTGAATCATGAATCATGAATCATGAATCGAATCATGAATCATGAATTGAATCATGAATCATGAATCATGAATTGAATCATGAATCATGAATTGAATCATGAATCACGAATCATAAATTGAATCATGAATCATGAATTGAATCATGAATCATGAATCATGAATCATGAATTGAATCATGAATAATGAATCATGAATCCAATCATGAATCATGAATCATGAATCATGAATTGAATCATGAATAATGAATCATGAATCGAATCATGAATCATGAATCATGAATTATGAATCATGAATTGAATCATGAATCATGAATCATGAATCATGAATTGAATCATGAATTAAATCATGAATCATGAATCATAAATTGAATCATGAATCATGAATTGAATCATGAATCATGAATCATGAATTGAATCATGAATTAAATCATGAATCATGGATTGAATCATGAATCATGAATCATGAATCATGAATTGAATCATGTATCATGAATCATGAATCGAATCATGAATCATGAATTGAATCATGAATCATGAATCGAATCATGAATCATGAATTGAATCATGAATCATGAATAGAATCATGAATCATGAATCATGAATCGAATCATGAATCATGAATCGAATCATGAATCATGAAACAAATCATGAATCATGAATTGAATCATGAATCATGAATCATAAATCGAATCATGAATCATGAATCATGAATTGAATCATGAATCATGAATCGAATCATGAATCATGAATTGAATCATGAATCATCAATCATAAATCGAATCATGAATCATGAATTGAATCATGAATCATGAATCATGAATCATGAATCATGAATTGAATCATGAATTAAATCATGAATCATGGATTGAATCATGAATCATGAATCAGGAATCATGAATCATGAATTGAATCATGAATTAAATCATGAATCATGGATTGAATCATGAATCATGAATCAGGAATCATGAATTGAATCATGAATCATGAATCATGAATCGAATCATGAATTGAATCATGAATCATGAATCATGAATTGAATCATGAATCATGAATTGAATCATGAATCACGAATCATAAATTGAATCATGAATCATGAATTGAATCATGAATCATGAATCATGAATCATGAATTAAATCATGAATAATGAATCATGAATCGAATCATGAATCATGAATCATGAATCATGAATCATGAATTGAATCATGAATCATGAATCATGAATCATGAATTGAATCATGAATTAAATCATGAATCATGAATCATAAATTGAATCATGAATCATGAATTGAATCATAAATCATGAATCATGAATTGAATCATGAATCATCAATCATAAATCGAATCATGAATCATGAATTGAATCATGAATCATGAATCATGAATCATGAATTGAATCATGAATAATGAATCATGAATCGAATCATGAATCATGAATCATGAATCATGAATCATGAATTGAATCATGAATCATGAATCATGAATCATGAATTGAATCATGAATTAAATCATGAATCATGAATCATAAATTGAATCATGAATCATGAATTGAATCATGAATCATGAATCATGAATCATGAATTGAATCATAAATTAAATCATGAATCATGAATCATGAATTGAATCATGAATCATGAATCGAATCATGAATTGAATCATGAATCATGAATCATGAATTGAATCATGAATCATAATTCATGAATCATGAATTGAATCATGAATTAAATCATGAATCATGGATTGAATCATGAATCATGAATCATGAATTGAATCATGAATCATGAATCATGAATCGAATCATGAATCATGAATTGAATCATGAATCATGAATCATGAATTGAATCATGAATCATGAATCGAATCATGAATCATGAATTGAATCATGAATCATGAATCATGAATTGAATCATGAATCATGAATTGAATCATGAATCACGAATCATAAATTGAATCATGAATCATGAATTGAATCATGAATCATGAATCATGAATCATGAATTGAATCATGAATAATGAATCATGAATCGAATCATGAATCATGAATCATGAATCATGAATCATGAATTGAATCATGAATCATGAATCATGAATCATGAATTGAATCATGAATTAAATCATGAAACATGAATCATAAATTGAATCATGAATCATGAATTGAATCATGAATCATGAATCATGAATTGAATCATGAATTAAATCATGAATCATGGATTGAATCATGAATCATGAATCATGAATTGAATCATGAATCATGAATCATGAATCGAATCATTAATCATGAATTGAATCATGAATCATGAATCGATTCATGAATCATGAATTGAATCATGAATCATGAATCATGAATAGAATCATAAATCATGAATCATGAATCGAATCATGAATCATGAATCATGAATCGAATCATGAATCATGAAACGAATCATGAATCATGAATTGAATCATGAGTCATGAATCATAAATCGAATCATAAATCATGAATCATGAATTGAATCATGAATCATCAATCATAAATCGAATCATGAATCATGAATTGAATCATGAATCATGAATCATGAATCATGAATTGAATCATGAATCATGAATCATGAATCATGAATTGAATCATGAATAATGAATCATGAATCGAATCATGAATCATGAATCATGAATCATGAATCATGAATTGAATCATGAATCATGAATCATGAATCATGGATTGAATCATGAATTAAATCATGAATCATGAATCATAAATTGAATCATGAATCATGAATTGAATCATGAATCATGAATCATGAATCATGAATTGAATCATAAATTAAATCATGAATCATGGATTGAATCATGAATCATGAATCATGAATTGAATCATGAATCATGAATCATGAATCGAATCATGAATTGAATCATGAATCATGAATTGAATCATGAATCATGAATTGAATCATGAATCACGAATCATAAATTGAATCATGAATCATGAATTGAATCATGAATCATGAATCATGAATTGAATCATGAATCATGAATCATGAATTGAATCATGAATCATGAATCATAAATTGAATCATGAATCATGAATTGAATCATGAAACGAATCATAAATTGAATCATGAATCATGAATCATGAATTGAATCATGAATCATGAATTATGAATCATGAATTGAATCATGAATCATTAATCATGAATTGAATCATGAATCATGAATCATGAATCATGAATTGAATCATTAATTAAATCATGAATCATGAATCATAAATTGAATCATGAATCATGAATCATAAATTGAATCATGAATCATGAATTGATTCATGAATTAAATCATGAATCATGAATTGAATCATGAATCATGAATCATGAATCATGAATTGAATCATGAATTATGAATCATGAATCGAATCATGAATTGAATCATGAATCATGAATCATGAATTGAATCATGAATCATGAATTGAATCATGAATCACGAATCATAAATTGAATCATGAATCATGAATTGAATCATGAATCATGAATCATGAATCATGAATTGAATCATGAATCATGAATCATGAATCGAATCTTGAATCATGAATTGAATCATGAATCATGAATCATGAATTGAATCATGAATCATGAATCGAATCATGAATTATGAATTGAATCATGAATCATGAATTGAATCATGAATCATGAATTGAATCATGAATCATGAATCATGAATCATAAATTGAATCATGAATCATGAATTGAATCATGAATCATGAATCATGAATTGAATCATGAATAATGAATCGAATCATGAATCATGAATTGAATCATGAATCATGAATCGAATCATGAATCATGAATTGAATCATGAATCATAAATCATGAATAGAATCATGAATCATGAATCATGAATCATGAATCGAATCCTGAATCATGAATCATGAATTGAATCATGAATCATGAAACGAATCATGAATCATGAATTGAATCATGAATCATGAATCATAATTCGAATCATAAATCATGAATCATGAATTGAATCATGAATCATCAATCATAAATCGAATCATGAATCATGAATTGAATCATGAATCATGAATCATGAATCATGAATTGAATCATGAATAATGAATCATGAATCGAATCATGAATCATGAATCATGAATCATGAATCATGAATTGAATCATGAATCATGAATCATGAATCATGAATTGAATCATGAATTAAATCATGAATCATGAATCATAAATTGAATCATGAATCATGAATTGAATCATGAATCATGAATCATGAATCATGAATTGAATCATAAATTAAATCATGAATCATGAATCATGAATTGAATCATGAATCATGAATCGAATCATGAATTGAATCATGAATCATGAATCATGAATTGAATCATGAATCATAATTCATGAATCATGAATTGAATCATGAATTAAATCATGAATCATGGATTGAATCATGAATCATGAATCATGAATTGAATCATGAATCATGATTCATGAATCATGAATTGAATCATGAATCATGAATCATGAATTGAATCATGAATCATGAATCAAATCATGAATCATGAATTGAATCATGAATCATGAATCATGAATCATGAATTGAATCATGAATTAAATCATGAAACATGAATCATAAATTGAATCATGAATCATGAATTGAATCATGAATCATGAATCATGAATTGAATCATGAATTAAATCATGAATCATGGATTGAATCATGAATCATGAATCATGAATTGAATCATGAATCATGAATCATGAATCGAATCATGAATCATGAATTGAATCATGAATCATGAATCGATTCATGAATCATGAATTGAATCATGAATCATGAATCATGAATAGAATCATGAATCATGAATCATGAATCGAATCATGAATCATGAATCATGAATCGAATCATGAATCATGAAACGAATCATGAATCATGAATTGAATCATGAATCATGAATCATAAATCGAATCATAAATCATGAATCATGAATTGAATCATGAATCATCAATCATAAATCGAATCATGAATCATGAATTGAATCATGAATCATGAATCATGAATTATGAAATGAATCATGAATCATGAATCATGAATCATGAATTGAATCATGAATAATGAATCATGAATCGAATCATGAATCATGAATCATGAATCATGAATCATGAATTGAATCATGAATCATGAATCATGAATCATGGATTGAATCATGAATTAAATCATGAATCATGAATCATAAATTGAATCATGAATCATGAATTGAATCATGAATCATGAATCATGAATCATGAATTGAATCATAAATTAAATCATGAATCATGGATTGAATCATGAATCATGAATCATGAATTGAATCATGAATCATGAATCGAATCATGAATTGAATCATGAATCATGAATCATGAATTGAATCATGAATCATGAATTGAATCATGAATCACGAATCATAAATTGAATCATGAATCATGAATTGAATCATGAATCATGAATCATGAATTGAATCATGAATCATGAATCATGAATTGAATCATGAATCATGAATCATAAATTGAATCATGAATCATGAATTGAATCATGAAACGAATCATAAATTGAATCATGAATCATGAATCATGAATTGAATCATGAATCATGAATTATGAATCATGAATTGAATCATGAATCATTAATCATGAATTGAATCATGAATCATGAATCATGAATCATGAATTGAATCATTAATTAAATCATGAATCATGAATCATAAATTGAATCATGAATCATGAATCATAAATTGAATCATGAATCATGAATTGATTCATGAATTAAATCATGAATCATGAATTGAATCATGAATCATGAATCATGAATCATGAATTGAATCATGAATTATGAATCATGAATCGAATCATGAATTGAATCATGAATCATGAATCATGAATTGAATCATGAATCATGAATTGAATCATGAATCACGAATCATAAATTGAATCATGAATCATGAATTGAATCATGAATCATGAATCATGAATCATGAATTGAATCATGAATCATGCATCATGAATTGAATCATGAATCATGAATCATAAATTGAATCATGAATCATGAATTGAATCATGAAACGAATCATAAATTGAATCATGAATCATGAATCATGAATTGAATCATGAATCATGAATTATGAATCATGAATTAAATCATGAATCATTAATCATGAATTGAATCATGAATCATGAATCATGAATTGAATCATTAATTAAATCATGAATCATGAATCATAAATTGAATCATGAATCATGAATCATAAATTGAATCATGAATCATGAATTGATTCATGAATTAAATCATGAATCATGAATTGAATCATGAATCATGAATCATGAATCATGAATTGAATCATGAATCATGAATCATGAATCGAATCATGAATCATGAATTGAATCATGAATCGAATCATGAATCATGAATTGAATCATGAATCATGAATCATGAATAGAATCATGAATTAAATCATGAATCATGGATTGAATCATGAATCATGAATCATGAATCATGAATTGAATCATGAATCATGAATCATGAATCGAATCATGAATCATGAATTGAATCATGAATCATGAATCATGAATTGAATCATGAATCATGAATTGAATCATGAATCACGAATCATAAATTGAATCATGAATCATGAATTGAATCATGAATCATGAATCATGAATCATGAATTGAATCATGAATAATGAATCATGAATCCAATCATGAATCATGAATCATGAATCATGAATTGAATCATGAATAATGAATCATGAATCGAATCATGAATCATGAATCATGAATTATGAATCATGAATTGAATCATGAATCATGAATCATGAATCATGAATTGAATCATGAATTAAATCATGAATCATGAATCATAAATTGAATCATGAATCATGAATTGAATCATGAATCATGAATCATGAATTGAATCATGAATTAAATCATGAATCATGGATTGAATCATGAATCATGAATCATGAATCATGAATTGAATCATGTATCATGAATCATGAATCGAATCATGAATCATGAATTGAATCATGAATCATGAATCGAATCATGAATCATGAATTGAATCATGAATCATGAATAGAATCATGAATCATGAATCATGAATCGAATCATGAATCATGAATCGAATCATGAATCATGAAACAAATCATGAATCATGAATTGAATCATGAATCATGAATCATAAATCGAATCATGAATCATGAATCATGAATTGAATCATGAATCATGAATCGAATCATGAATCATGAATTGAATCATGAATCATCAATCATAAATCGAATCATGAATCATGAATTGAATCATGAATCATGAATCATGAATCATGAATCATGAATTGAATCATGAATTAAATCATGAATCATGGATTGAATCATGAATCATGAATCAGGAATCATGAATCATGAATTGAATCATGAATTAAATCATGAATCATGGATTGAATCATGAATCATGAATCAGGAATCATGAATTGAATCATGAATCATGAATCATGAATCGAATCATGAATTGAATCATGAATCATGAATCATGAATTGAATCATGAATCATGAATTGAATCATGAATCACGAATCATAAATTGAATCATGAATCATGAATTGAATCATGAATCATGAATCATGAATCATGAATTAAATCATGAATAATGAATCATGAATCGAATCATGAATCATGAATCATGAATCATGAATCATGAATTGAATCATGAATCATGAATCATGAATCATGAATTGAATCATGAATTAAATCATGAATCATGAATCATAAATTGAATCATGAATCATGAATTGAATCATAAATCATGAATCATGAATTGAATCATGAATCATCAATCATAAATCGAATCATGAATCATGAATTGAATCATGAATCATGAATCATGAATCATGAATTGAATCATGAATAATGAATCATGAATCGAATCATGAATCATGAATCATGAATCATGAATCATGAATTGAATCATGAATCATGAATCATGAATCATGAATTGAATCATGAATTAAATCATGAATCATGAATCATAAATTGAATCATGAATCATGAATTGAATCATGAATCATGAATCATGAATCATGAATTGAATCATAAATTAAATCATGAATCATGAATCATGAATTGAATCATGAATCATGAATCGAATCATGAATTGAATCATGAATCATGAATCATGAATTGAATCATGAATCATAATTCATGAATCATGAATTGAATCATGAATTAAATCATGAATCATGGATTGAATCATGAATCATGAATCATGAATTGAATCATGAATCATGAATCATGAATCGAATCATGAATCATGAATTGAATCATGAATCATGAATCATGAATTGAATCATGAATCATGAATCGAATCATGAATCATGAATTGAATCATGAATCATGAATCATGAATTGAATCATGAATCATGAATTGAATCATGAATCACGAATCATAAATTGAATCATGAATCATGAATTGAATCATGAATCATGAATCATGAATCATGAATTGAATCATGAATAATGAATCATGAATCGAATCATGAATCATGAATCATGAATCATGAATCATGAATTGAATCATGAATCATGAATCATGAATCATGAATTGAATCATGAATTAAATCATGAAACATGAATCATAAATTGAATCATGAATCATGAATTGAATCATGAATCATGAATCATGAATTGAATCATGAATTAAATCATGAATCATGGATTGAATCATGAATCATGAATCATGAATTGAATCATGAATCATGAATCATGAATCGAATCATTAATCATGAATTGAATCATGAATCATGAATCGATTCATGAATCATGAATTGAATCATGAATCATGAATCATGAATAGAATCATAAATCATGAATCATGAATCGAATCATGAATCATGAATCATGAATCGAATCATGAATCATGAAACGAATCATGAATCATGAATTGAATCATGAGTCATGAATCATAAATCGAATCATAAATCATGAATCATGAATTGAATCATGAATCATCAATCAAAAATCGAATCATGAATCATGAATTGAATCATGAATCATGAATCATGAATCATGAATTGAATCATGAATCATGAATCATGAATCATGAATTGAATCATGAATAATGAATCATGAATCGAATCATGAATCATGAATCATGAATCATGAATCATGAATTGAATCATGAATCATGAATCATGAATCATGGATTGAATCATGAATTAAATCATGAATCATGAATCATAAATTGAATCATGAATCATGAATTGAATCATGAATCATGAATCATGAATCATGAATTGAATCATAAATTAAATCATGAATCATGGATTGAATCATGAATCATGAATCATGAATTGAATCATGAATCATGAATCATGAATCGAATCATGAATTGAATCATGAATCATGAATTGAATCATGAATCATGAATTGAATCATGAATCACGAATCATAAATTGAATCATGAATCATGAATTGAATCATGAATCATGAATCATGAATTGAATCATGAATCATGAATCATGAATTGAATCATGAATCATGAATCATAAATTGAATCATGAATCATGAATTGAATCATGAAACGAATCATAAATTGAATCATGAATCATGAATCATGAATTGAATCATGAATCATGAATTATGAATCATGAATTGAATCATGAATCATTAATCATGAATTGAATCATGAATCATGAATCATGAATCATGAATTGAATCATTAATTAAATCATGAATCATGAATCATAAATTGAATCATGAATCATGAATCATAAATTGAATCATGAATCATGAATTGATTCATGAATTAAATCATGAATCATGAATTGAATCATGAATCATGAATCATGAATCATGAATTGAATCATGAATTATGAATCATGAATCGAATCATGAATTGAATCATGAATCATGAATCATGAATTGAATCATGAATCATGAATTGAATCATGAATCACGAATCATAAATTGAATCATGAATCATGAATTGAATCATGAATCATGAATCATGAATCATGAATTGAATCATGAATCATGCATCATGAATTGAATCATGAATCATGAATCATAAATTGAATCATGAATCATGAATTGAATCATGAAACGAATCATAAATTGAATCATGAATCATGAATCATGAATTGAATCATGAATCATGAATTATGAATCATGAATTAAATCATGAATCATTAATCATGAATTGAATCATGAATCATGAATCATGAATCATGAATTGAATCATTAATTAAATCATGAATCATGAATCATAAATTGAATCATGAATCATGAATCATAAATTGAATCATGAATCATGAATTGATTCATGAATTAAATCATGAATCATGAATTGAATCATGAATCATGAATCATGAATCATGAATTGAATCATGAATCATGAATCATGAATCGAATCATGAATCATGAATTGAATCATGAATCGAATCATGAATCATGAATTGAATCATGAATCATGAATCATGAATAGAATCATGAATCATGAATCATGAATCGAATCATGAATCATGAATCATGAATTGAATCATGAATCATGAAACGAATCATGAATCATGAATTGAATCATGAATCATGAATCATAAATCGAATCATGAATCATGAATTGAATCATGAATCATGAATCATGAATCGAATCATGAATCATGAATTGAATCATGAATCATCAATCATAAATTGAATCATGAATTGAATCATGAATCATGAATCATGAATTGAATCATGAATATTGAATCATGAATCGAATCATGAATCATGAATCATGAATCATGAATCATGAATTGAATCATGAATCATGAATCATGAATCATGAATTGAATCATGAATTAAATCATGAATCATGAATTGAATCATGAATCATGAATCATGAATCATGAATTGAATCATGAATTAAATCATGAATCATGAATTGAATCATGAATCATGAATCATGAATCATGAATCATGAATCATGAATTGAATCATGAATTAAATCATGAATCATGGATTGAATCATGAATCATGAATCATTAATCATGAATTGAATCATGAATCATGAATCATGAATCGAATCATGAATCATGAATTGAATCATGAATCATGAATTGAATCATGAATCATGAATCATGAATTGAATCATGAATCACGAATCGATTCATGAATCATGAATTGAATCATGAATCATGAATAGAATCATGAATCATGAATCATGAATCGATTCATGAATCATGAATTGAATCATGAATCATGAATCATGAATTGAATCATGAATCGAATCATGAATCATGAATTGAATCATGAATCATGAATCATGAATCATGAATCATGAATCGAATCATGAATCATTAATTGAATCATGAATCATGAATCATGAATTGAATCATGAATCCTGAATCATGAATCGAATCATAAATCATGAATTGAATCATGAATCATGAATCATAAATCGAATCATGAATCATTAATTGAATCATGAATCATGAATCATGAATCATGAATTGAATCATGAATCATGAATCGAATCATAAATCTTGATTCAAGATTCATGAATCGAATCATGAATCATGAATTGAATCATGAATAATGAACCATGAATCGAATCATGAATCATAAATCATGAATCATGAATCATGAATTGAATCATGAATCATGAATCATGAATCGAATCATGAATCATGAATCATGAATTGAATCATGAATCATGAATTGAATCATGAATCATGAATTGAATCATGAATCATGAATTGAATCATGAATCATGAATTGATTCATGAATTGAATCATTACTAATGAATCATGAATCGTGAATTGAATTATAATTTGAATCATGAATCATGAATTAAATCATGAATTGAATCATGAATCATGAATCATGAATTGAATCATGAATCATGAATCATAAATCGAATCATGAATCATGAATTAAATCATGAAACGAATCATAAATTGAATCATGAATCATGAATTGAATCATGAATCATGAATCATGAATTGAATCATGAATCATGAATTATGAATCATGAATTGAATCATGAATCATTAATCATGAATTGAATCATGAATCATGAATCATGAATCATGAATTGAATCATGAATTAAATCATGAATCATGATTCATGAATTGAATCATGAATCATGAATCATGAATCGAATCAAGAATCATGAATTGAATCATGAATCATGAATCGAATCATGAATCATGAATCATGAATTGAATCATGAATCATGAATTATGAATCATGAATTGAATCATGAATCATTAATCATGAATTGAATCATGAATCATGAATCATGAATTGAATCATGAATTAAATCATGAATCATGAATCATAAATTGAATCATGAATCATGAATCATAAATTGAATCATGAATCATTAATTGATTCATGAATTAAATCATGAATCATGAATTGAATCATGAATCATGAATCATGAATCATAAATTGAATCATGAATCATGAATCATGAATCGAATCATGAATCATGAATTGATTCATGAATTAAATCATGAATCATGAATTGAATCATGAATCATGAATTGAATCATGAATCATGAATCATGAATCATGAATTGAATTATGAATCATGAATCATGAATCGAATCATGAATCATGAATTGAATCATGAATCATGAATCGAATCATGAATCATGAATTGAATCATGAATCATGAATCATGAATAGAATCATGAATCATGAATCATGAATCATGAATCGAATCATAAATCATGAATCAAGAAACGAATCATGAATCATGAAACGAATCATGAATCATGTATTGAATCATGAATCATGAATCATAAATCGAATCATGAATCATGAATCATGAATTGAATCATGAATCATGAATCGAATCATGAATCATGAATTGAATCATGAATCATCAATCATAAATCGAATCATGAATCATGAATTTAATCATGAATCATGAATCATGAATCATGAATTGAATCATGAATAATGAATCATGAATCGAATCATGAATCATGAATCATGAATCATGAATCATGAATTGAATCATGAATCATGAATCATGAATCATGAATTGAATCATGAATTAAATCATGAATCATGAATCATAAATTGAATAATAAATAATGAATCATGAATTGAATCATGAATCATGAATCATGAATCATGAATCATGAATTGAATCATGAATTAAATCATGAATCATGGATTGAATCATGAATCATGAATCATGAATCATGAATTGAATCATGAATCATGAATCATGAATCGAATCATGAATCATGAATTGAATCATGAATCATGAATCATGAATTGAATCATGAATCATGAATTGAATCATGAATCACGAATCATAAATTGAATCATGAATCATGAATTGAATCATGAATCATGAATCATGAATCATGAATTGAATCATGAATAATGAATCATGAATCCAATCATGAATCATGAATCATGAATCATGAATTGAATCATGAATAATGAATCATGAATCGAATCATGAATCATGAATCATGAATCATGAATCATGAATTGAATCATGAATCATGAATCATGAATCATGAATTGAATCATGAATTAAATCATGAATCATGAATCATAAATTGAATCATGAATCATGAATTGAATCATGAATCCTGAATCATGAATCGAATCATAAATCATGAATTAAATCATGAATCATGAATCATAAATCGAATCATGAATCATGAATTGAATCATGAATCATGAATCATGAATCATGAATTGAATCATGAATCATGAATCGAATCATAAATCTTGATTCAAGATTCATGAATCGAATCATGAATCATGAATTGAATCATGAATAATGAACCATGAATCGAATCATGAATCATAAATCATGAATCATGAATCATGAATTGAATCATGAATCATGAATCATGAATCGAATCATGAATCATGAATCATGAATTGAATCATGAATCATGAATTGAATCATGAATCATGAATTGAATCATGAATCATGAATTGATTCATGAATTGAATCATTACTAATGAATCATGAATCGTGAATTGAATTATAATTTGAATCATGAATCATGAATTAAATCATGAATTGAATCATGAATCATGAATCATGAATTGAATCATGAATCATGAATCATAAATCGAATCATGAATCATGAATTGAATCATGAAACGAATCATAAATTGAATCATGAATCATGAATTGAATCATGAATCATGAATCATGAATTGAATCATGAATCATGAATTATGAATCATGAATTGAATCATGAATCATTAATCATGAATTGAATCATGAATCATGAATCATGAATCATGAATTGAATCATGAATTAAATCATGAATCATGATTCATGAATTGAATCATGAATCATGAATCATGAATCGAATCATGAATCATGAATTGAATCATGAATCATGAATCGAATCATGAATCATGAATTGAATCATGAATCATGAATTATGAATCATGAATTGAATCATGAATCATTAATCATGAATTGAATCATGAATCATGAATTGAATCATGAATTAAATCATGAATCATGAATCATAAATTGAATCATGAATCATGAATCATAAATTGAATCATGAATCATTAATTGATTCATGAATTAAATCATGAATCATGAATTGAATCATGAATCATGAATCATGAATCATAAATTGAATCATAAATCATGAATCATGAATCGAATCATGAATCATGAATTGATTCATGAATTAAATCATGAATCATGAATTGAATCATGAATCATGAATTGAATCATGAATCATGAATCATGAATCATGAATTGAATTATGAATCATGAATCATGAATCGAATCATGAATCATGAATTGAATCATGAATCATGAATCGAATCATGAATCATGAATTGAATCATGAATCATGAATCATGAATAGAATCATGAATCATGAATCATGAATCATGAATCGAATCATAAATCATGAATCAAGAAACGAATCATGAATCATGAAACGAATCATGAATCATGTATTGAATCATGAATCATGAATCATAAATCGAATCATGAATCATGAATCATGAATTGAATCATGAATCATGAATCGAATCATGAATCATGAATTGAATCATGAATCATCAATCATAAATCGAATCATGAATCATGAATTTAATCATGAATCATGAATCATGAATCATGAATTGAATCATGAATAATGAATCATGAATCGAATCATGAATCATGAATCATGAATCATGAATCATGAATTGAATCATGAATCATGAATCATGAATTGAATCATGAATTAAATCATGAATCATGAATCATAAATTGAATAATGAATAATGAATCATGAATTGAATCATGAATCATGAATCATGAATCATGAATCATGAATTGAATCATGAATTAAATCATGAATCATGGATTGAATCATGAATCATGAATCATGAATCATGAATTGAATCATGAATCATGAATCATGAATCGAATCATGAATCATGAATTGAATCATGAATCATGAATCATGAATTGAATCATGAATCATGAATTGAATCATGAATCACGAATCATAAATTGAATCATGAATCATGAATTGAATCATGAATCATGAATCATGAATCATGAATTGAATCATGAATAATGAATCATGAATCCAATCATGAATCATGAATCATGAATCATGAATTGAATCATGAATAATGAATCATGAATCGAATCATGAATCATGAATCATGAATCATGAATCATGAATTGAATCATGAATCATGAATCATGAATCATGAATTGAATCATGAATTAAATCATGAATCATGAATCATAAATTGAATCATGAATCATGAATTGAATCATGAATCATGAATCATGAATTGAATCATGAATTAAATCATGAATCATGGATTGAATCATGAATCATGAATCATGAATCATGAATCATGAATCATGAATTGAATCATGTATCATGAATCATGAATCGAATCATGAATCATGAATTGAATCATGAATCATGAATCATGAATTGAATCATGAATCATGAATCGAATCATGAATCATGAATCGAATCATGAATCATGAAACGAATCATGAATCATGAATTGAATCATGAATCATGAATCATAAATCGAATCATGAATCATGAATCATGAATTGAATCATGAATCATGAATCGAATCATGAATCATGAATTGAATCATGAATCATCAATCATAAATCGAATCATGAATCATGAATTGAATCATGAATCATGAATCATGAATTGAATCATGAATAATGAATCATGAATCGAATCACGAATCATGAATCATGAATCATGAATTGAATCATGAATCATGAATCATGAATTGAATCATGAATTAAATCATGAATCATGAATCATAAATTGAATCATGAATCATGAATTGAATCATGAATCATGAATCATGAATCATGAATCATGAATTGAATCATGAATTAAATCATGAATCATGGATTGAATCATGAATCATGAATCATGAATCATGAATTGAATCATGAATCATGAATCATGAATCGAATCATGAATCATGAATTGAATCATGAATCATGAATCATGAATTGAATCATGAATCATAAATTGAATCATGAATCACGAATCGATTCATGAATCATGAATTGAATCATGAATCATGAATAGAATCATGAATCATGAATCATGAATCGATTCATGAATCATGAATTGAATCATGAATCATGAATTGAATCATGAATCATGAATTGAATCATGAATCATGAATCATGAATCGAATCATGAATCATGAATTAAATCATGAATCATCAATCATGAATCATGAATTAAATCATGAATCATGAATCATGAATCATGAATCGAATCATAAATCATGAATTGAATCATGAATCATGAATCATAAATCGAATCATGAATCATTAATTGAATCATGAATCATGAATCATGAATCATGAATTGAATCATGAATCATGAATTATGAATCGAATCATAAATCTTGATTCAAGATTCATGAATCGAATCATGAATCATGAATTGAATCATGAATAATTAACCATGAATCGAATCATGAATCATAAATCATAAATCATGAATCATGAATTGAATCATGAATCATGAATCGAATCATGAATCATGAATCATGAATTGAATCATGAATCATGAATTGAATCATGAATCATTAATCTTGAATCAAATCATGAATCATGAATCTAGAATCATGAATCATGAATTGAATCATGAATCATGAATTGAATCATGAATCATGAATTGATTCATGAATTGAATCATTAATAATGAATCATGAATCATGAATTGAATTATAATTCGAATCATGAATCATGAATTAAATCATGAATTGAATCATGAATCATGAATCATGAATTGAATCATGAATCATAAATCGAATCATGAATCATGAATTGAATCATGAAACGAATCATAAATTGAATCATGAATCATGAATTGAATCATGAATCATGAATCATGAATTGAATCATGAATCATAAATCGAATCATGAATCATGAATTGAATCATGAAACGAATCATAAATTGAATCATGAATCATGAATTGAATCATGAATCATGAATCATGAATTGAATCATGAATCATGAATTATGAATCATGAATTGAATCATGAATCATGAATTATGAATCATGAATTGAATCATGAATCATGAATCATGAATTGAATCATGAATTAAATCATGAATCATGAATCATAAATTGAATCATGAATCATGAATCATAAATTGAATCATGAATCATGAATTGATTCATGAATTAAATCATAAATCATGAACTGAATCATGAATCATGAATCATGAATTGAATCATGAATCATGAATCATGAATCGAATCATGAATCATGAATTGAATCATGAATCATGAATCGAATCATGAATCATGAATTGAATCATGAATCATGAATCATGAATAGAATCATGAATCATGAATCATGAATTGAATCATGAATCATGAATCATGAATTGAATCATGAATCATGAATCGAATCATGAATCATGAATTGAATCATGAATCATGAATCATGAATAGAATCATGAATCATGAATTATGAATTGAATCATGAATCATGAATCATGAATCGAATCATGAATCATGAATCATGAATTGAATCATGAATCATGAATCGAATCATAAATCATGATTCAAGATTCATGAATCGAATCATGAATCATGAATTGAATCATGAATCATGAATCATGAATCATGAATTGAATCATGAATCATGAATCATGAATATAATCATGAATCATGAATCATGAATCATGAATTGAATCATGAATTAAATCATGAATCATGAATCATAAATTGAATCATGACTTATGAATTGAATCATGAATCATAAATCATGAATCATGAATTGAATCATGAATTAAATCATGAATCATGGATTGAATCATGAATCATGAATCATGAATCATGAATCATGAATTGAATCATGAATCATGAATCATGAATCGAATCATGAATCATGAATTGAATCATGAATCATGAATTGAATCATGAATCATGAATCATAAATCGAATCATGAATCATGAATTGAATCATGAAACGAATCATAAATTGAATCATGAATCATGAATTGAATCATGAATCATGAATTATGAATCATGAATTGAATCATGAATCATTAATCATGAATTGAATCATGAATCATGAATCATGAATCATTAATTGAATCATTAATTAAATCATGAATCATGAATCATAAATTGAATCATGAATCATGAATCATAAATTGAATCATGAATCATGAATTGATTCATGAATTAAATCATGAATCATGAATTGAATCATGAATCATGAATCATGAATCATGAATTGAATCATGAATCATGAATCATGAATCGAATAATGAATCATGAATTGAATCATGAATCGAATCATGAATCATGAATTGAATCATGAATCATGAATAGAATCATGAATCATGAATCGAATCATGAATCATGAATCATGAATTGAATCATGAATCATGAAACGAATCATGAATCATGAATTGAATCATGAATCATGAATCATAAATCGAATCATGAATCATGAATCATGAATTGAATCATGAATCATGAATCATGAATCGAATCATGAATCATGAATTGAATCATGAATCATCAATCATAAATCGAATCATGAATCATGAATTGAATCATGAATCATCAATCATGAATCATGAATTGAATCATGAATAATGAATCATGAATCGAATCATGAATCATGAATCATGAATCATGAATCATGAATCATGAATTGAATCATGAATCATGAATCATGAATCATGAATTGAATCATGAATTAAATCATGAATCATGAATCATAAATTGAATCATGAATCATGAATCATGAATTGAATCATGAATTAAATCATGAATCATGGATTGAATCATGAATCATGAATCATGAATCATGAATCATGAATCATGAATTGAATCATGAATCATGAATCATGAATCGAATCATGAATCATGAATTGAATCACGAATCATGAATCATGAATTGAATCATGAATCATGAATCATGAATTGAATCATGAATCACGAATCGATTCATGAATCATGAATTGAATCATGAATCATGAATAGAATCATGAATCATGAATTGAATCATGAATCATGAATCATGAATTGAATCATGAATCATGAATCATGAATTGAATCATGAATCATGAATCATGAATTGAATCATGAATCATGAATAGAATCATGAATCATGAATCATGAATCGATTCATGAATCATGAATTGAATCATGAATCATGAATCATGAATTGAATCATGAATCGATTCATGAATCATGAATTGAATCATGAATTATGAATCATGAATTGAATCATGAATCATGAATTATGAATCATGAATTGAATCATGAATCATGAATCATGAATTGAATCATGAATTAAATCATGAATCATGAATCATAAATTGAATCATGAATCATGAATCATAAATTGAATCATGAATCATGAATTGATTCATGAATTAAATCATGAATCATGAACTGAATCATGAATCATGAATCATGAATTGAATCATGAATCATGAATCATGAATCGAATCATGAATCATGAATTGAATCATGAATCATGAATCGAATCATGAATCATGAATTGAATCATGAATCATGAATCATGAATAGAATCATGAATCATGAATCATGAATTGAATCATGAATCATGAATCATGAATTGAATCATGAATCATGAATCGAATCATGAATCATGAATTGAATCATGAATCATGAATCATGAATAGAATCATGAATCATGAATTATGAATTGAATCATGAATCATGAATCATGAATCGAATCATGAATCATGAATCATGAATTGAATCATGAATCATGAATCGAATCATAAATCATGATTCAAGATTCATGAATCGAATCATGAATCATGAATTGAATCATGAATCATGAATCATGAATCATGAATTGAATCATGAATCATGAATCATGAATATAATCATGAATCATGAATCATGAATCATGAATTGAATCATGAATTAAATCATGAATCATGAATCATAAATTGAATCATGACTTATGAATTGAATCATGAATCATAAATCATGAATCATGAATTGAATCATGAATTAAATCATGAATCATGGATTGAATCATGAATCATGAATCATGAATCATGAATCATGAATTGAATCATGAATCATGAATCATGAATCGAATCATGAATCATGAATTGAATCATGAATCATGAATTGAATCATGAATCATGAATCATAAATCGAATCATGAATCATGAATTGAATCATGAAACGAATCATAAATTGAATCATGAATCATGAATTGAATCATGAATCATGAATTATGAATCATGAATTGAATCATGAATCATTAATCATGAATTGAATCATGAATCATGAATCATGAATCATTAATTGAATCATTAATTAAATCATGAATCATGAATCATAAATTGAATCATGAATCATGAATCATAAATTGAATCATGAATCATGAATTGATTCATGAATTAAATCATGAATCATGAATTGAATCATGAATCATGAATCATGAATCATGAATTGAATCATGAATCATGAATCATGAATCGAATAATGAATCATGAATTGAATCATGAATCGAATCATGAATCATGAATTGAATCATGAATCATGAATAGAATCATGAATCATGAATCGAATCATGAATCATGAATCATGAATTGAATCATGAATCATGAAACGAATCATGAATCATGAATTGAATCATGAATCATGAATCATAAATCGAATCATGAATCAAGAATCATGAATTGAATCATGAATCATGAATCATGAATCGAATCATGAATCATGAATTGAATCATGAATCATCAATCATAAATCGAATCATGAATCATGAATTGAATCATGAATCATGAATCATGAATCATGAATTGAATCATGAATAATGAATCATGAATCGAATCATGAATCATGAATCATGAATCATGAATCATGAATCATGAATCATGAATTGAATCATGAATCATGAATCATGAATCATGAATTGAATCATGAATTAAATCATGAATCATGAATCATAAATTGAATCATGAATCATGAATCATGAATCATGAATTGAATCATGAATTAAATCATGAATCATGGATTGAATCATGAATCATGAATCATGAATCATGAATCATGAATCATGAATTGAATCATGAATCATGAATCATGAATCGAATCATGAATCATGAATTGAATCACGAATCATGAATCATGAATTGAATCATGAATCATGAATCATGAATTGAATCATGAATCACGAATCGATTCATGAATCATGAATTGAATCATGAATCATGAATAGAATCATGAATCATGAATTGAATCATGAATCATGAATCATGAATTGAATCATGAATCATGAATCATGAATTGAATCATGAATCATGAATCATGAATTGAATCATGAATCATGAATAGAATCATGAATCATGAATCATGAATCGATTCATGAATCATGAATTGAATCATGAATCATGAATCATGAATTGAATCATGAATCGATTCATGAATCATGAATTGAATCATGAATCATGAATCATGAATTGAATCATGAATCGAATCATGAATCATGAATTGAATCATGAATCATGAATCATGAATCAAATCATGAATCATGAATTGAATCATGAATCATGAATCATGAATCAAATCATGAATCATGAATTGAATCATGAATCATGAATCATGAATCGAATCATGAATCATGAATCATGAATTGAATCCTGAATCATGAATTGAATCATGAATCATTAATCTTGAATCAAATCATGAATCATGAATCTAGAATCATGAATCATGAATTGAATCATGAATCATGAATTGAATCATGAATCATGAATTGATTCATGAATTGAATCATTAATAATGAATCATGAATCATGAATTGAATTATAATTCGAATCATGAATCATGAATTAAATCATGAATTGAATCATGAATCATGAATCATGAATTGAATCATGAATCATAAATCGAATCATGAATCATGAATTGAATCATGAAACGAATCATAAATTGAATCATGAATCATGAATTGAATCATGAATCATGAATCATGAATTGAATCATGAATCATGAATTATGAATCATGAATTGAATCATGAATCATGAATCATGAATTGAATCATGAATTAAATCATGAATCATGAATCATAAATTGAATCATGAATCATGAATCATAAATTGAATCATGAATCATGAATTGATTCATGAATTAAATCATGAATCATGAACTGAATCATGAATCATGAATCATGAATTGAATCATGAATCATGAATCATGAATCGAATCATGAATCATGAATTGAATCATGAATCATGAATCGAATCATGAATCATGAATTGAATCATGAATCATGAATCATGAATAGAATCATGAATCATGAATCATGAATTGAATCATGAATCATGAATCATGAATTGAATCATGAATCATGAATCGAATCATGAATCATGAATTGAATCATTAATCATGAATCATGAATAGAATCATGAATCATGAATTATGAATTGAATCATGAATCATGAATCATGAATCGAATCATGAATCATGAATCATGAATTGAATCATGAATCATGAATCGAATCATAAATCATGATTCAAGATTCATGAATCGAATCATGAATCATGAATTGAATCATGAATCATGAATCATGAATCATGAATTGAATCATGAATCATGAATCATGAATATAATCATGAATCATGAATCATGAATCATGAATTGAATCATGAATTAAATCATGAATCATGAATCATAAATTGAATCATGACTTATGAATTGAATCATGAATCATAAATCATGAATCATGAATTGAATCATGAATTAAATCATGAATCATGGATTGAATCATGAATCATGAATCATGAATCATGAATCATGAATTGAATCATGAATCATGAATCATGAATCGAATCATGAATCATGAATTGAATCATGAATCATGAATTGAATCATGAATCATGAATCATAAATCGAATCATGAATCATGAATTGAATCATGAAACGAATCATAAATTGAATCATGAATCATGAATTGAATCATGAATCATGAATTATGAATCATGAATTGAATCATGAATCATTAATCATGAATTGAATCATGAATCATGAATCATGAATCATTAATTGAATCATTAATTAAATCATGAATCATGAATCATAAATTGAATCATGAATCATGAATCATAAATTGAATCATGAATCATGAATTGATTCATGAATTAAATCATGAATCATGAATTGAATCATGAATCATGAATCATGAATCATGAATTGAATCATGAATCATGAATCATGAATCGAATAATGAATCATGAATTGAATCATGAATCGAATCATGAATCATGAATTGAATCATGAATCATGAATAGAATCATGAATCATGAATCGAATCATGAATCATGAATCATGAATTGAATCATGAATCATGAAACGAATCATGAATCATGAATTGAATCATGAATCATGAATCATAAATCGAATCATGAATCATGAATCATGAATTGAATCATGAATCATGAATCATGAATCGAATCATGAATCATGAATTGAATCATGAATCATCAATCATAAATCGAATCATGAATCATGAATTGAATCATGAATCATGAATCATGAATCATGAATTGAATCATGAATAATGAATCATGAATCGAATCATGAATCATGAATCATGAATCATGAATCATGAATCATGAATCATGAATTGAATCATGAATCATGAATCATGAATCATGAATTGAATCATGAATTAAATCATGAATCATGAATCATAAATTGAATCATGAATCATGAATCATGAATCATGAATTGAATCATGAATTAAATCATGAATCATGGATTGAATCATGAATCATGAATCATGAATCATGAATCATGAATCATGAATTGAATCATGAATCATGAATCATGAATCGAATCATGAATCATGAATTGAATCACGAATCATGAATCATGAATTGAATCATGAATCATGAATTGAATCATGAATCACGAATCGATTCATGAATCATGAATTGAATCATGAATCATGAATAGAATCATGAATCATGAATCATGAATTGAATCATGAATCATGAATCATGAATTGAATCATGAATCATGAATCATGAATTGAATCATGAATCATGAATCATGAATTGAATCATGAATCATGAATAGAATCATGAATCATGAATCATGAATTGAATCATGAATCATGAATCATGAATTGAATCATGAATCGATTCATGAATCATGAATTGAATCATGAATCATGAATCATGAATTGAATCATGAATCGAATCATGAATCATGAATTGAATCATGAATCATGAATCATGAATCAAATCATGAATCATGAATTGAATCATGAATCATGAATCATGAATCAAATCATGAATCATGAATTGAATCATGAATCATGAATCATGAATCGAATCATAAATCATGAATTGAATCATGAATCATGAATCATAAATCGAATCATGAATCATTAATTGAATCATGAATCATGAATCATGAATCATGAATTGAATCATGAATCATGAATCGAATCATAAATCTTGATTCAAGATTCATGAATCGAATCATGAATCATGAATTGAATCATGAATAATGAACCATGAATCGAATCATGAATCATAAATCATGAATCATGAATCATGAATTGAATCATGAATCATGAATCATGAATCGAATCATGAATCATGAATCATGAATCATGAATCATGAATTGAATCATGAATCATGAATCATGAATCGAATCATGAATCATGAATCATGAATTGAATCATGAATCATTAATCTTGAATCAAATCATGAATCATGAATCTAGAATCATGAATCATGAATTGAATCATGAATCATGAATTGAATCATGAATCATGAATTGATTCATGAATTGAATCATTAATAATGAATCATGAATCGTGAATTGAATTATAAATTGATACATGAATCATGAATTAAATCATGAATTGAATCATGAATCATGAATCATGAATTGAATCATGAATCATGAATCATAAATCGAATCATGAATCATGAATTGAATCATGAAACGAATCATAAATTGAATCATGAATCATGAATTGAATCATGAATCATGAATCATGAATTGAATCATGAATCATGAATTATGAATCATGAATTGAATCATGAATCATTAATCATGAATTGAATCATGAATCATGAATCATGAATCATGAATTGAATCATGAATTAAATCATGAATCATGAATCATAAATTGAATCATGAATCATGAATCATAAATTGAATCATGAATCATGAATTGATTCATGAATTAAATCATGAATTGAATCATGAATCATGAATTATGAATCATGAATTGAATCATGAATCATGAATCATGAATCGAATCATGAATCATGAATCATGAATTGAATCATGAATCATGAATTATGAATCATGAATCATGAATTGAATCATGAATAAAATCATGAATCATGAATCATAAATTGAATCATGAATCATTAATCATAAATTAAATCATGAATCATTAATTGATTCATGAATTAAATCATGAATCATGAATTGAATCATGAATCATGAATCATGAATCATAAATTGAATCATGAATCATGAATCATGAATCGAATCATGAATCATGAATTGATTCATGAATTAAATCATGAATCATGAATTGAATCATGAATCATGAATTGAATCATGAATCATGAATTGAATCATGAATCATGAATCATGAATCATGAATTGAATTATGAATCATGAATCATGAATCGAATCATGAATCATGAATTGAATCATGAATCATGAATCGAATCATGAATCATGAATAGAATCATGAATCATGAATCATGAATCATGAATCGAATCATAAATCATGAATCATGAATCGAATCATGAATCATGAATCATGAATCGAATCATGAATCATGAAACGAATCATGAATCATGAATTGAATCATGAATCGAATCATAAATCATGAATCATGAATCGAATCATGAATCATGAAACGAATCATGAATCATGAATTAAATCATGAATCATGAATCATAAATCGAATCATGAATCATGAATCATGAATTGAATCGAATCATGAATCATGAATTGAATCATGAATCATCAATCATAAATCGAATCATGAATCATGAATTGAATCATGAATCATGAATCATGAATCATGAATTGAATCATGAATAATGAATCATGAATCGAATCATGAATCATGAATTGAATCATGAATCATGAATCATGAATCATGAATTGAATCATGAATTAAATCATGAATCATGAATCATAAATTGAATCATGAATCATGAATTGAATCATGAATCATGAATCATGAATTGAATCATGAAATAAATCATGAATCATGGATTGAATCATGAATCATGAATCATGAATCATGAATTGAATCATGAATCATGAATCATAAATTGAATCATGAATCATGAATTGAATCATGAATCATGAATCTTGAATTGAATCATGAATCATGAATTATGAATCATGAATTGAATCATGAATCATTAATCATGAATTGAATCATGAATCATGAATCATGAATCATGAATTGAATCATTAATTAAATCATGAATCATGAATCATAAATTGAATCATGAATCATGAATCATAAATTGAATCATGAATCATGAATTGATTCATGAATTAAATCATGAATCATGAATTGAATCATGAATCATGATTCATGAATTGAATCATGAATCATGAATCATGAATCGAATCATGAATCATGAATTGAATCATGAATCATGAATCGAATCATGAATCATGAATCATGAATTGAATCATGAATCATGAATTATGAATCATGAATTGAATCATGAATCATTAATCATGAATTGAATCATAAATCATGAATCATGAATCATGAATTGAATCATGAATTGAATCATGAATCATGAATCATGAATTGAATCATGAATTATGAATCATGAATTGAATCATGAATCATGAATCATGAATTGAATCATGAATTAAATCATGAATCATGAATCATAAATTGAATCATGAATCATGAATCATAAATTGAATCATGAATCATGAATTGATTCATGAATTAAATCATGAATCATGAACTGAATCATGAATCATGAATCATGAATTGAATCATGAATCATGAATCGAATCATGAATTGAATCATGAATCATGAATCGAATCATGAATCATGAATTGAATCATGAATCATGAATCATGAATAGAATCATGAATCATGAATCATGAATTGAATCATGAATCATGAATCATGAATTGAATCATGAATCATGAATCGAATCATGAATCATGAATTGAATCATGAATCATGAATCATGAATAGAATCATGAATCATGAATTATGAATTGAATCATGAATCATGAATCATGAATCGAATCATGAATCATGAATCATGAATTGAATCATGAATCATGAATCGAATCATAAATCATGATTCAAGATTCATGAATCGAATCATGAATCATGAATTGAATCATGAATCATGAATCATGAATCATGAATTGAATCATGAATCATGAATCATGAATATAATCATGAATCATGAATTGAATCATGAATCATAAATCATGAATCATGAATTGAATCATGAATTAAATCATGAATCATGAATTGAATCATGAATCATAAATCATGAATCATGAATTGAATCATGAATTAAATCATGAATCATGGATTGAATCATGAATCATGAATCATGAATCATGAATCATGAATCATGAATTGAATCATGAATCATGAATCATGAATCGAATCATGAATCATGAATTGAATCATGAATCATGAATTGAATCATGAATCATTAATCTTGAATCAAATCATGAATCATGAATCTAGAATCATGAATCATGAATCATGAATTGAATCATGAATCATGAATTGAATCATGAATCATGAATTGATTCATGAATTGAATCATTAATAATGAATCATGAATCATGAATTGAATTATAATTTGAATCATGAATCATGAATTAAATCATGAATTGAATCATGAATCATGAATCATGAATTGAATCATGAATCATAAATCGAATCATGAATCATGAATTGAATCATGAAACGAATCATAAATTGAATCATGAATCATGAATTGAATCATGAATCATGAATCATGAATTGAATCATGAATCATGAATTATGAATCATGAATTGAATCATGAATCATGAATCATGAATTGAATCATGAATTAAATCATGAATCATGAATCATAAATTGAATCATGAATCATAAATTGAATCATGAATCATGAATTGATTCATGAATTAAATCATGAATCATGAACTGAATCATGAATCATGAATCATGAATTGAATCATGAATCATGAATCATGAATCGAATCATGAATCATGAATTGAATCATGAATCATGAATCGAATCATGAATCATGAATTGAATCATGAATCATGAATCATGAATAGAATCATGAATCATGAATCATGAATTGAATCATGAATCATGAATCATGAATTGAATTATGAATCATGAATCGAATCATGAATCATGAATTGAATCATGAATCATGAATCATGAATAGAATCATGAATCATGAATTATGAATTGAATCATGAATCATGAATCATGAATAGAATCATGAATCATGAATTGAATCATGAATCATGAATCGAATCATAAATCATGATTCAAGATTCATGAATCGAATCATGAATCATGAATTGAATCATGAATCATGAATCATGAATCATGAATTGAATCATGAATCATGAATCATGAATATAATCATGAATCATGAATCATGAATCATGAATTGAATCATGAATTAAATCATGAATCATGAATCATAAATTGAATCATGAATCATGAATTGAATCATGAATCATAAATCATGAATCATGAATTGAATCATGAATCATGAATCATGAATCGAATCATGAATCATGAATTGAATCATGAATCATGAATTGAATCATGAATCATGAATCATAAATCGAATCATGAATCATGAATTGAATCATGAAACGAATCATAAATTGAATCATGAATCATGAATCATGAATTGAATCATGAATCATGAATTATGAATCATGAATTGAATCATGAATCATTAATCATGAATTGAATCATGAATCATGAATCATGAATCATTAATTGAATCATTAATTAAATCATGAATCATGAATCATAAATTGAATCATGAATCATGAATCATGAATTGAATCATGAATCATGAATCGAATCATAAATCATGATTCAAGATTCATGAATCGAATCATGAATCATGAATTGAATCATGAATCATGAATCATGAATCATGAATTGAATCATGAATCATGAATCATGAATATAATCATGAATCATGAATCATGAATCATGAATTGAATCATGAATTAAATCATGAATCATGAATCATAAATTGAATCATGAATCATGAATTGAATCATGAATCATAAATCATGAATCATGAATTGAATCATGAATCATGAATCATGAATCGAATCATGAATCATGAATTGAATCATGAATCATGAATTAAATCATGAATCATGAATCATAAATCGAATCATGAATCATGAATTGAATCATGAAACGAATCATAAATTGAATCATGAATCATGAATCATGAATTGAATCATGAATCATGAATTATGAATCATGAATTGAATCATGAATCATTAATCATGAATTGAATCATGAATCATGAATCATGAATCATTAATTGAATCATTAATTAAATCATGAATCATGAATCATAAATTGAATCATGAATCATGAATCATAAATTGAATCATGAATCATGAATTGATTCATGAATTAAATCATGAATCATGAATTGAATCATGAATCATGAATCATGAATCATGAATTGAATCATGAATCATGAATCATGAATCGAATAATGAATCATGAATTGAATCATGAATCGAATCATGAATCATGAATTGAATCATGAATCATGAATAGAATCATGAATCATGAATCATGAATCGAATCATGAATCATGAATCATGAATTGAATCATGAATCATGAAACGAATCATGAATCATGAATTGAATCATGAATCATGAATCATAAATCGAATCATGAATCATGAATCATGAATTGAATCATGAATCATGAATCATGAATCGAATCATGAATCATGAATTGAATTATGAATCATCAATCATAAATCGAATCATGAATCATGAATTGAATCATGAATCATGAATCATGAATCATGAATTGAATCATGAATAATGAATCATGAATCGAATCATGAATCATGAATCATGAATCATGAATCATGAATCATGAATCATGAATTAAATCATGAATCATGAATCATGGATCATGAATTGAATCATGAATTAAATCATGAATCATGAATCATAAATTGAATCATGAATCATGAATCATGAATCATGAATTGAATCATGAATTAAATCATGAATCATGGATTGAATCATGAATCATGAATCATGAATCATGAATTGAATCATGAATCATGAATCATGAATCGAATCATGAATCATGAATTGAATCACGAATCATGAATCATGAATTGAATCATGAATCATGAATCATGAATTGAATCATGAATCACGAATCGATTCATGAATCATGAATTGAATCATGAATCATGAATAGAATCATGAATCATGAATCATGAATTGAATCATGAATCATGAATCATGAATTGAATCATGAATCATGAATCATGAATTGAATCATGAATCACGAATCGATTCATGAATCATGAATTGAATCATGAATCATGAATAGAATCATGAATCATGAATCATGAATCGATTCATGAATCATGAATTGAATCATGAATCATGAATCATGAATTGAATCATGAATCGATTCATGAATCATGAATTGAATCATGAATCATGAATCATGAATTGAATCATGAATCGAATCATGAATCATGAATTGAATCATGAATCATGAATCATGAATCAAATCATGAATCATGAATTGAATCATGAATCATGAATCATGAATCAAATCATGAATCATGAATTGAATCATGAATCATGAATCATGAATCGAATCATAAATCATGAATTGAATCATGAATCATGAATCATAAATCGAATCATGAATCATTAATTGAATCATGAATCATGAATCATGAATCATGAATTGAATCATGAATCATGAATCGAATCATAAATCTTGATTCAAGATTCATGAATCGAATCATGAATCATGAATTGAATCATGAATAATGAACCATGAATCGAATCATGAATCATAAATCATGAATCATGAATCATGAATTGAATCATGAATCATGAATCATGAATCGAATCATGAATCATGAATCATGAATTGAATCATGAATCATGAATTGAATCATGAATAATGAACCATGAATCGAATCATGAATCATAAATCATGAATCATGAATCATGAATTGAATCATGAATCATGAATCATGAATCGAATCATGAATCATGAATCATGAATTGAATCATGAATCATGAATTGAATCATGAATCATTAATCTTGAATCAAATCATGAATCATGAATCTAGAATCATGAATCATGAATCATGAATTGAATCATGAATCATTAATTGAATCATGAATCATGAATTGATTCATGAATTGAATCATTAATAATGAATCATGAATCGTGAATTGAATTATAATTTGAATCATGAATCATGAATTAAATCATGAATTGAATCATGAATCATGAATCATGAATTGAATCATGAATCATGAATCATAAATCGAATCATGAATCATGAATTGAATCATGAAACGAATCATAAATTGAATCATGAATCATGAATTGAATCATGAATCATGAATCATGAATTGAATCATGAATCATGAATTATGAATCATGAATTGAATCATGAATCATTAATCATGAATTGAATCATGAATCATGAATCATGAATTGAATCATGAATTAAATCATGAATCATGAATCATAAATTGAATCATGAATCATGAATCATAAATTGAATCATGAATCATGAATTGATTCATGAATTAAATCATGAATTGAATCATGAATCATGAATTATGAATCATGAATTGAATCATGAATCATGAATTATGAATCGAATCATGAATCATGAATCATGAATTGAATCATGAATCATGAATTATGAATCATGAATCATGAATTGAATCATGAATAAAATCATGAATCATGAATCATAAATTGAATCATGAATCATTAATCATAAATTAAATCATGAATCATTAATTGATTCATGAATTAAATCGGGAATTATGAATTGAATCATGAATCATGAATCATGAATCATAAATTGAATCATGAATCATGAATCATGAATCAAATCATGAATCATGAATTGATTCATGAATTAAATCATGAATCATGAATTGAATCATGAATCATGAATCGAATCATGAATCATGAATTGAATCATGAATCATGAATCGAATCATGAATTATGAATTGAATCATGAATCATGAATCATGAATAGAATCATGAATCATGAATCATGAATCATGAATCGAATCATAAATCATGAATCATGAATCGAATCATGAATCATGAAACGAATCATGAATCATGAATTGAATCATGAATCGAATCATAAATCATGAATCATGAATCGAATCATGAATCATGAAACGAATCATGAATCATGAATTGAATCATGAATCATGAATCATAAATCGAATCATGAATCATGAATCATGAATTGAATCGAATCATGAATCATGAATTGAATCATGAATCATCAATCATAAATCGAATCATGAATCATGAATTGAATCATGAATCATGAATCATGAATCATGAATTGAATCATGAATTGAATCATGAATCATGAATCATGAATTGAATCATGAATCATGAATTATGAATCATGAATTGAATCATGAATCATGAATCATGAATTGAATCATGAATTAAATCATGAATCATGAATCATAAATTGAATCATGAATCATGAATCATAAATTGAATCATGAATCATGAATTGATTCATGAATTAAATCATGAATCATGAACTGAATCATGAATCATGAATCATGAATTGAATCATGAATCATGAATTATGAATCGAATCATGAATCATGAATTGAATCATGAATCATGAATCGAATCATGAATCATGAATTGAATCATGAATCATGAATCATGAATAGAATCATGAATCATGAATCATGAATTGAATCATGAATCATGAATCATGAATTGAATCATGAATCATGAATTGATTCATGAATTAAATCATGAATCATGAACTGAATCATGAATCATGAATCATGAATTGAATCATGAATCATGAATCATGAATCGAATCATGAATCATGAATTGAATCATGAATCATGAATCGAATCATGAATCATGAATTGAATCATGAATCATGAATCATGAATAGAATCATGAATCATGAATCATGAATTGAATCATGAATCATGAATCATGAATTGAATCATGAATCATGAATCGAATCGTGAATCATGAATTGAATCATGAATCATGAATCATGAATAGAATCATGAATCATGAATTATGAATAGAATCATGAATCATGAATCATGAATCGAATCATGAATCATGAATCATGAATTGAATCATGATTCATGAATCGAATCATAAATCATGATTCAAGATTCATGAATCGAATCATGAATCATGAATTGAATCATGAATCATGAATCATGAATCATGAATTGAATCATGAATCATGAATCATGAATATAATCATGAATCATGAATCATGAATTGAATCATGAATTAAATCATGAATCATGAATCATAAATTGAATCATGAATCATGAATTGAATCATGAATCATAAATCATGAATCATGAATTGAATCATGAATTAAATCATGAATCATGGATTGAATCATGAATCATGAATTATGAATCATGAATCATGAATTGAATCATGAATCATGAATCATGAATCGAATCATGAATCATGAATTGAATCATGAATCATGAATTGAATCATGAAACGAATCATAAATTGAATCATGAATCATGAATCATGAATTGAATCATGAATCATGAATTATGAATCATGAATTGAATCATGAATCATTAATCATGAATTGAATCATGAATCATGAATCATGAATCATTAATTGAATCATTAATTAAATCATGAATCATGAATCATAAATTGAATCATGAATCATGAATCATAAATTGAATCATGAATCATGAATTGATTCATGAATTAAATCATGAATCATGAATTGAATCATGAATCATGAATCATGAATCATGAATTGAATCATGAATCATGAATCATGAATCGAATAATGAATCATGAATTGAATCATGAATCGAATCATGAATCATGAATTGAATCATGAATCATGAATAGAATCATGAATCATGAATCATGAATCGAATCATGAATCATGAATCATGAATTGAATCATGAATCATGAAACGAATCATGAATCATGAATTGAATCATGAATCATGAATCATAAATCGAATCATGAATCATGAATCATGAATTGAATCATGAATCATGAATCATGAATCGAATCATGAATCATGAATTGAATCATGAATCATCAATCATAAATCGAATCATGAATCATGAATTGAATCATGAATCATGAATCATGAATCATGAATTGAATCATGAATAATGAATCATGAATCGAATCATGAATCATGAATCATGAATCATGAATCATGAATCATGAATCATGAATTGAGTCATGAATCATGAATCATGAATTGAATCATGAATTAAATCATGAATCATGAATCATAAATTGAATCATGAATCATGAATCATGAATCATGAATTGAATCATGAATTAAATCATGAATCATGGATTGAATCATGAATCATGAATCATGAATCATGAATTGAATCATGAATCATGAATCATGAATCGAATCATGAATCATGAATTGAATCACGAATCATGAATCATGAATTGAATCATGAATCATGAATCATGAATTGAATCATGAATCACGAATCGATTCATGAATCATGAATTGAATCATGAATCATGAATAGAATCATGAATCATGAATTGAATCATGAATCATGAATCATGAATTGAATCATGAATCATGAATCATGAATTGAATCATGAATCACGAATCGATTCATGAATCATGAATTGAATCATGAATCATGAATAGAATCATGAATCATGAATCATGAATCGATTCATGAATCATGAATTGAATCATGAATCATGAATCATGAATTGAATCATGAATCGATTCATGAATCATGAATTGAATCATGAATCATGAATCATGAATTGAATCATGAATCGAATCATGAATCATGAATTGAATCATGAATCATGAATCATGAATCAAATCATGAATCATGAATTGAATCATGAATCATGAATCATGAATCAAATCATGAATCATGAATTGAATCATGAATCATGAATCATGAATCGAATCATAAATCATGAATTGAATCATGAATCATGAATCATAAATCGAATCATGAATCATTAATTGAATCATGAATCATGAATCATGAATCATGAATTGAATCATGAATCATGAATCGAATCATAAATCTTGATTCAAGATTCATGAATCGAATCATGAATCATGAATTGAATCATGAATCATGAATCATGAATTGAATCATGAATCATGAATCATAAATCGAATCATGAATCATGAATTGAATCATGAAACGAATCATAAATTGAATCATGAATCATGAATTGAATCATGAATCATGAATCATGAATTGAATCATGAATCATGAATTATGAATCATGAATTGAATCATGAATCATTAATCATGAATTGAATCATGAATCATGAATCATGAATCATGAATTGAATCATGAATTAAATCATGAATCATGAATCATAAATTGAATCATGAATCATGAATCATAAATTGAATCATGAATCATGAATTGATTCATGAATTAAATCATGAATTGAATCATGAATCATGAATTATGAATCATGAATTGAATCATGAATCATGAATCATGAATCGAATCATGAATCATGAATCATGAATTGAATCATGAATCATGAATTATGAATCATGAATCATGAATTGAATCATGAATAAAATCATGAATCATGAATCATAAATTGAATCATGAATCATTAATCATAAATTAAATCATGAATCATTAATTGATTCATGAATTAAATCATGAATCATGAATTGAATCATGAATCATGAATCATGAATCATAAATTGAATCATGAATCATGAATCATGAATCGAATCATGAATCATGAATTGATTCATGAATTAAATCATGAATTATGAATTGAATCATGAATCATGAATTGAATCATGAATCATGAATCATGAATCATGAATTGAATTATGAATCATGAATCATGAATCGAATCATGAATCATGAATTGAATCATGAATCATGAATCGAATCATGAATCGAATCATGAATCATGAATAGAATCATGAATCATGAATCATGAATCATGAATCGAATCATAAATCATGAATCATGAATCGAATCATGAATCATGAAACGAATCATGAATCATGAATTGAATCATGAATCGAATCATAAATCATGAATCATGAATCGAATCATGAATCATGAAACGAATCATGAATCATGAATTGAATCATGAATCATGAATCATAAATCGAATCATGAATCATGAATCATGAATTGAATCGAATCATGAATCATGAATTGAATCATGAATCATCAATCATAAATCGAATCATGAATCATGAATTGAATCATGAATCATGAATCATGAATCATGAATTGAATCATGAATTAAATCATGAATCATGAATCATGAATTGAATCATGAATCATGAATTATGAATCATGAATTGAATCATGAATCATGAATCATGAATTGAATCATGAATTAAATCATGAATCATGAATCATAAATTGAATCATGAATCATAAATTGAATCATGAATCATGAATTGATTCATGAATTAAATCATGAATCATGAACTGAATCATGAATCATGAATCATGAATTGAATCATGAATCATGAATCATGAATCGAATCATGAATCATGAATTGAATCATGAATCATGAATCGAATCATGAATCATGAATTGAATCATGAATCATGAATCATGAATAGAATCATGAATCATGAATCATGAATTGAATCATGAATCATGAATCATGAATTGAATCATGAATCATGAATCGAATCATGAATCATGAATTGAATCATGAATCATGAATCATGAATAGAATCATGAATCATGAATTATGAATTGAATCATGAATCATGAATCATGAATCGAATCATGAATCATGAATCATGAATTGAATCATGAATCATGAATCGAATCATAAATCATGATTCAAGATTCATGAATCGAATCATGAATCATGAATTGAATCATGAATCATGAATCATGAATCATGAATTGAATCATGAATCATGAATTGAATCATGAATCATGAATATAATCATGAATCATGAATCATGAATTGAATCATGAATTAAATCATGAATCATGAATCATAAATTGAATCATGAATCATGAATTGAATCATGAATCATAAATCATGAATCATGAATTGAATCATGAATTAAATCATGAATCATGGATTGAATCATGAATCATGAATCATGAATCATGAATCATGAATTGAATCATGAATCGAATCATGAATCATGAATTGAATCATGAATCATGAATTGAATCATGAATCATTAATCTTGAATCAAATCATGAATCATGAATCTAGAATCATGAATCATGAATCATGAATTGAATCATGAATCATGAATTGAATCATGAATCATGAATTGATTCATGAATTGAATCATTAATAATGAATCATGAATCATGAATTGAATTATAATTTGAATCATGAATCATGAATTAAATCATGAATTGAATCATGAATCATGAATCATGAATTGAATCATGAATCATAAATCGAATCATGAATCATGAATTGAATCATGAAACGAATCATAAATTGAATCATGAATCATGAATTGAATCATGAATCATGAATCATGAATTGAATCATGAATCATGAATTATGAATCATGAATTGAATCATGAATCATGAATCATGAATTGAATCATGAATTAAATCATGAATCATGAATCATAAATTGAATCATGAATCATGAATCATAAATTGAATCATGAATCATGAATTGATTCATGAATTAAATCATGAATCATGAACTGAATCATGAATCATGAATCATGAATTGAATCATGAATCATGAATCATGAATCGAATCATGAATCATGAATTGAATCATGAATCATGAATCGAATCATGAATCATGAATTGAATCATGAATCATGAATCATGAATAGAATCATGAATCATGAATCATGAATTGAATCATGAATCATGAATCATGAATTGAATCATGAATCATGAATCGAATCATGAATCATGAATTGAATCATGAATCATGAATCATGAATAGAATCATGAATCATGAATTATGAATTGAATCATGAATCATGAATCGAATCATGAATCATGAATCATGAATTGAATCATGAATCATGAATCGAATCATAAATCATGATTCAAGATTCATGAATCGAATCATGAATCATGAATTGAATCATGAATCATGAATCATGAATCATGAATTGAATCATGAATCATGAATCATGAATCATGAATCATGAATATAATCATGAATCATGAATCATGAATCATGAATTGAATCATGAATTAAATCATGAATCATGAATCATAAATTGAATCATAAATCATGAATTGAATCATGAATCATAAATCATGAATCATGAATTGAATCAAGAATTAAATCATGAATCATGGATTGAATCATGAATCATGAATCATGAATCATGAATCATGAATCATGAATTGAATCATTAATCATGAATCATGAATCGAATCATGAATCATGAATTGAATCATGAATCATGAATTGAATCATGAATCATGAATCATAAATCGAATCATGAATCATGAATTGAATCATGAAACGAATCATAAATTGAATCATGAATCATGAATCATGAATTGAATCATGAATCATGAATTATGAATCATGAATTGAATCATGAATCATTAATCATGAATTGAATCATGAATCATGAATCATGAATCATTAATTGAATTATTAATTAAATCATGAATCATGAATCATAAATTGAATCATGAATCATTAATCATGAATTGAATCATGAATCATGAATCATGAATCATTAATTGAATTATTAATTAAATCATGAATCATGAATCATAAATTGAATCATGAATCATGAATCATAAATTGAATCATGAATCATGAATTGATTCATGAATTAAATCATGAATCATGAATTGAATCATGAATCATGAATCATGAATCATGAATTGAATCATGAATCATGAATCATGAATCGAATAATGAATCATGAATTGAATCATGAATCGAATCATGAATCATGAATTGAATCATGAATCATGAATAGAATCATGAATCATGAATCATGAATCGAATCATGAATCATGAATCATGAATTGAATCATGAATCATGAAACGAATCATGAATCATGAATTGAATCATGAATCATGAATCATAAATCGAATCATGAATCATGAATCATGAATTGAATCATGAATCATGAATCATGAATCAAATCATGAATCATGAATTGAATCATGAATCATCAATCATAAATCGAATCATGAATCATGAATTGAATCATGAATCATGAATCATGAATCATGAATTGAATCATGAATAATGAATCATTAATCGAATCATGAATCATGAATCATAAATCATGAATCATGAATCATGAATCATGAATTGAATCATGAATCATGAATCATGAATCATGAATTGAATCATGAATTGAATCATGAATCATGAATCATAAATTGAATCATGAATCATGAATCATGAATCATGAATTGAATCATGAATTAAATCATGAATCATGGATTGAATCATGAATCATGAATCATGAATCATGAATTGAATCATGAATCATGAATTGAATCACGAATCATGAATCATGAATTGAATCATGAATCATGAATCATGAATTGAATCATGAATCACGAATCGATTCATGAATCATGAAACGAATCATGAATCATGAATTGAATCATGAATCATGAATCATAAATCGAATCATGAATCATGAATCATGAATTGAATCACGAATCATGAATCATGAATTGAATCATGAATCATGAATCATGAATTGAATCATGAATCACAAATCGATTAATGAATCATGAATTGAATCATGAATCATGAATAGAATCATGAATCATGAATCATGAATTGAATCATGAATCATGAATCATGAATTGAATCATGAATCATGAATCATGAATTGAATCATGAATCACGAATCGATTCATGAATCATGAATTGAATCATGAATCATGAATAGAATCATGAATCATGAATCATGAATCGATTCATGAATCATGAATTGAATCATGAATCATGAATCATGAATTGAATCATGAATCGATTCATGAATCATGAATTGAATCATGAATCATGAATCATGAATTGAATCATGAATCGAATCATGAATCATGAATTGAATCATGAATCATGAATCATGAATCAAATCATGAATCATGAATTGAATCATGAATCATGAATCATGAATCAAATCATGAATCATGAATTGAATCATGAATCATGAATCATGAATCGAATCATAAATCATGAATTGAATCATGAATCATGAATCATAAATCGAATCATGAATCATTAATTGAATCATGAATCATGAATCATGAATCATGAATTGAATCATGAATCATGAATCGAATCATAAATCTTGATTCAAGATTTATGAATCGAATCATGAATCATGAATTGAATCATGAATAATGAACCATGAATCGAATCATGAATCATAAATCATGAATCATGAATCATGAATTGAATCATGAATTATGAATCATGAATCGAATCATGAATCATGAATCATGAATTGAATCATGAATCATAAATTGAATCATGAATCATTAATCTTGAATCAAATCATGAATCATGAATCTAGAATCATGAATCATGAATCATGAATTGAATCATGAATCATGAATTGAATCATGAATCATGAATTGAATCATGAATTGAATCATTAATAATGAATCATGAATCGTGAATTGAATTATAATTTGAATCATGAATCATGAATTAAATCATGAATTGAATCATGAATCATGAATCATGAATTGAATCATGAATCATGAATCATAAATCGAATCATGAATCATGAATTGAATCATGAAACGAATCATAAATTGAATCATGAATCATGAATTGAATCATGAATCATGAATTGAATCATGAATCATGAATTATGAATCATGAATTGAATCATGAATCATTAATCATGAATTGAATCATGAATCATGAATCATGAATCATGAATTGAATCATGAATTAAATCATGAATCATGAATCATAAATTGAATCATGAATCATGAATCATAAATTGAATCATGAATCATGAATTGATTCATGAATTAAATCATGAATTGAATCATGAATCATGAATTATGAATCATGAATTGAATCATGAATCATGAATCATGAATCGAATCATGAATCATGAATCATGAATTGAATCATGAATCATGAATTATGAATCATGAATCATGAATTGAATCATGAATAAAATCATGAATCATGAATCATAAATTGAATCATGAATCATTAATCATAAATTAAATCATGAATCATTAATTGATTCATGAATTAAATCATGAATCATGAATTTAATCATGAATCATGAATCATTAATCATAAATTGAATCATGAATCATGAATCATGAATCGAATCATGAATCATGAATTGATTCATGAATTAAATCATGAATCATGAATTGAATCATGAATCATGAATCATGAATCATAAATTGAATCATGAATCATGAATCATGAATCGAATCATGAATCATGAATTGATTCATGAATCATGAATCGAATCATGAATCATGAATTGAATCATGAATCATGAATCATGAATAGAATCATGAATCATAAATCATGAATCATGAATCGAATCATGAATCATGAAACGAATCATGAATCATGAATTGAATCATGAATCGAATCATAAATCATGAATCATGAATCGAATCATGAATCATGAAACGAATCATGAATCATGAATTGAATCATGAATCATCAATCATAAATCGAATCATGAATCATGAATTGAATCATGAATCATGAATCATGAATCATGAATTGAATCATGAATAATGATTCATGAATCGAATCATGAATCATGAATCATGAATCATGAATTGAATCATGAATCATGAATCATGAATCATGAATTGAATCATGAATTAAATCATGAATCATAAATTGAATCATGAATCATGAATTGTTTCATGAATCATGAATCATGAATTGAATCATGAAATAAATCATGAATCATGGATTGAATCATGAATCATGAATCATGAATCATGAATTGAATCATGAATCATGAATCATAAATTGAATCATGAATCATGAATTGAATCATGAATCATGAATCATGAATTGAATCATGAATCATGAATTATGAATCATGAATTGAATCATGAATCATTAATCATGAATTGAATCATGAATCATGAATCATGAATCATGAATTGAATCATGAATAAAATCATGAATCATGAATCATAAATTGAATCATGAATCATTAATCATAAATTAAATCATGAATCATTAATTGATTCATGAATTAAATCATGAATCATGAATTGAATCATGAATCATGAATCATGAATCATAAATTGAATCATGAATCATGAATCATGAATCGAATCATGAATCATGAATTGATTCATGAATTAAATCATATATCATGAATTGAATCATGAATCATGAATCATGAATCATAAATTGAATCATGAATCATGAATCATGAATCGAATCATGAATCATGAATTGATTCATGAATCATGAATCGAATCATGAATCATGAATTGAATCATGAATCATCAATCATAAATCGAATCATGAATCATGAATTGAATCATGAATCATGAATCATGAATCATGAATTGAATCATGAATAATGAATCATGAATCGAATCATGAATCATAAATCATGAATCATGAATCGAATCATGAATCATGAAACGAATCATGAATCATGAATTGAATCATGAATCGAATCATAAATCATGAATCATGAATCGAATCATGAATCATGAAACGAATCATGAATCATGAATTGAATCATGAATCATCAATCATAAATCGAATCATGAATCATGAATTGAATCATGAATCATGAATCATGAATCATGAATTGAATCATGAATAATGAATCATGAATCGAATCATGAATCATGAATCATGAATCATGAATCATGAATTGAATCATGAATCATGAATCATGAATCATGAATTGAATCATGAATTAAATCATGAATCATAAATTGAATCATGAATCATGAATTGAATCATGAATCATGAATCATGAATCATGAATTGAATCATGAAATAAATCATGAATCATGGATTGAATCATGAATCATGAATCATGAATCATGAATTGAATCATGAATCATGAATCATAAATTGAATCATGAATCATGAATTGAATCATGAATCATGAATCATGAATTGAATCATGAATCATGAATTATGAATCATGAATTGAATCATGAATCATTAATCATGAATTGAATCATGAATCATGAATCATGAATCATGAATTGAATCATGAATTAAATCATGAATCATGAATCATAAATTGAATCATGAATCATGAATCATAAATTGAATCATGAATCATGAATTGATTCATGAATTAAATCACGAATCATGAATTGAATCATGAATCATGATTCATGAATTGAATCATGAATCATGAATCATGAATCGAATCATGAATCATGAATTGAATCATGAATCATGAATCGAATCATGAATCATGAATCATGAATTGAATCATGAATCATGAATTATGAATCATGAATTGAATCATGAATCATTAATCATGAATTGAATCATGAATCATAAATCATGAATCATGAATTGAATCATGAATTAAATCATGAATCATGAATCATAAATTGAATCATGAATCATGAATCATAAATTGAATCATGAATCATTAATTGATTCATGAATTAAATCATGAATCATGAATTGAATAATGAATCATGAATTGAATCATGAATCATGAATCATGAATTGAATTATGAATCATGAATCATGAATCGAATCATGAATCATGAATTGAATCATGAATCATGAATCGAATCATGAATCATGAATTGAATCATGAATCATGAATAGAATCATGAATCATGAATCATGAATCATGAATCGAATCATAAATCATGAATCATGAATCGAATCATGAATCATGAAACGAATCATGAATCATGTATTGAATCATGAATCATGAATCATAAATCGAATCATGAATCATGAATTGAATCATGAATCATGAATCGAATCATGAATCATGAATTGAATCATGAATCATGAATCATAAATCGAATCATGAATCATGAATTGAATCATAAATCATGAATCATGAATTGAATCATGAATAATGAATCATGAATCGAATCATGAATCATGAATCATGAATCATGAATCATGAATTGAATCATGAATCATGAATCATGAATCATGAATTGAATCATGAATTAAATCATGAATCATGAATCATAAATTGAATAATGAATCATGAATTGAATCATGAATCATGAATCATGAATCATGAATTGAATCATGAATTAAATCATGAATCATGGATTGAATCATGAATCATGAATCATGAATCATGAATTGAATCATGAATCATGAATCATGAATCAAATCATGAATCATGAATTGAATCATTAATCATGAATCATGAATTGAATCATGAATCATGAATTGAATCATGAATCACGAATCATAAATTGAATCATGAATCATGAATTGAATCATGAATCATGAATCATGAATCATGAATTGAATCATGAATAATGAATCATGAATCGAATCATGAATCATGAATCATGAATCATGAATCATGAATTGAATCATGAATCATGAATCATAAATTGAATCATGAATCATGAATTGAATCATGAATCATGAATCATGAATTGAATCATGAATTAAATCATGAATCATGGATTGAATCATGAATCATGAATCATGAATTGAATCATGTATCATGAATCATGAATCGAATCATGAATCATGAATTGAATCATGAATCATGAATCGAATCATGAATCATGAATTGAATCATGAATCATGAATAGAATCATGAATCATGAATCATGAATCATGAATCGAATCATGAATCATGAATCATGAATCATGAATTGAATCATGAAATAAATCATGAATCATGGATTGAATCATGAATCATGAATCATGAATTGAATCATGAATCATGAATCATAAATTGAATCATGAATCATGAATTGAATCATGAATCATGAATCATGAATTGAATCATGAATCATGAATTATGAATCATGAATTGAATCATGAATCATTAATCATGAATTGAATCATGAATCATGAATCATGAATCATGAATTGAATCATGAATTAAATCATGAATCATGAATCATAAATTGAATCATGAATCATGAATCATAAATTGAATCATGAATCATGAATTGATTCATGAATTAAATCACGAATCATGAATTGAATCATGAATCATGATTCATGAATTGAATCATGAATCATGAATCATGAATCGAATCATGAATCATGAATTGAATCATGAATCATGAATCGAATCATGAATCATGAATCATGAATTGAATCATGAATCATGAATTATGAATCATGAATTGAATCATGAATCATTAATCATGAATTGAATCATGAATCATAAATCATGAATCATGAATTGAATCATGAATTAAATCATGAATCATGAATCATAAATTGAATCATGAATCATGAATCATAAATTGAATCATGAATCATTAATTGATTCATGAATTAAATCATGAATCATGAATTGAATAATGAATCATGAATTGAATCATGAATCATGAATCATGAATTGAATTATGAATCATGAATCATGAATCGAATCATGAATCATGAATTGAATCATGAATCATGAATCGAATCATGAATCATGAATTGAATCATGAATCATGAATAGAATCATGAATCATGAATCATGAATCATGAATCGAATCATAAATCATGAATCATGAATCGAATCATGAATCATGAAACGAATCATGAATCATGTATTGAATCATGAATCATGAATCATAAATCGAATCATGAATCATGAATTGAATCATGAATCATGAATCGAATCATGAATCATGAATTGAATCATGAATCATGAATCATAAATCGAATCATGAATCATGAATTGAATCATGAATCATGAATCATGAATTGAATCATGAATAATGAATCATGAATCGAATCATGAATCATGAATCATGAATCATGAATCATGAATTGAATCATGAATCATGAATCATGAATCATGAATTGAATCATGAATTAAATCATGAATCATGAATCATAAATTGAATAATGAATCATGAATTGAATCATGAATCATGAATCATGAATCATGAATTGAATCATGAATTAAATCATGAATCATGGATTGAATCATGAATCATGAATCATGAATCATGAATTGAATCATGAATCATGAATCATGAATCGAATCATGAATCATGAATTGAATCATTAATCATGAATCATGAATTGAATCATGAATCATGAATTGAATCATGAATCACGAATCATAAATTGAATCATGAATCATGAATTGAATCATGAATCATGAATCATGAATCATGAATTGAATCATGAATAATGAATCATGAATCGAATCATGAATCATGAATCATGAATCATGAATCATGAATTGAATCATGAATCATGAATCATAAATTGAATCATGAATCATGAATTGAATCATGAATCATGAATCATGAATTGAATCATGAATTAAATCATGAATCATGGATTGAATCATGAATCATGAATCATGAATCATGAATTGAATCATGTATCATGAATCATGAATCGAATCATGAATCATGAATTGAATCATGAATCATGAATCGAATCATGAATCATGAATTGAATCATGAATCATGAATAGAATCATGAATCATGAATCATGAATCATGAATTGAATCATGAATCATGAATCATGAATCGAATCATGAATCATGAATCGAATCATGAATCATGAATCATGAATCATGAATCATGAATTGAATCATGAATTAAATCATGAATCATGGATTGAATCATGAATCATGAATCAGGAATCATGAATTGAATCATGAATCATGAATCATGAATCGAATCATGAATTGAATCATGAATCATGAATCATGAATTGAATCATGAATCATGAATTGAATCATGAATCACGAATCATAAATTGAATCATGAATCATGAATTGAATCATGAATCATGAATCATGAATCATGAATTAAATCATGAATAATGAATCATGAATCGAATCATGAATCATGAATCATGAATCATGAATTGATTCATGAATCATGAATCATGAATCATGAATTGAATCATGAATCATGAATTATGAATCATGAATTGAATCATGAATCATTAATCATGAATTGAATCATGAATCATGAATCATGAATTGAATCATGAATTAAATCATGAATCATGAATCATAAATTGAATCATGAATCATGAATCATAAATTGAATCATGAATCATTAATTGATTCATGAATTAAATCATGAATCATGAATTGAATCATGAATCATGAATCATAAATTGAATCATGAATCATGAATCATGAATCGAATCATGAATCATGAATTGATTCATGAATTAAATCATGAATCATGAATTGAATAATGAATCATGAATTGAATCATGAATCATGAATCATGAATTGAATTATGAATCATGAATCATGAATCGAATCATGAATCATGAATTGAATCATGAATCATGAATCGAATCATGAATCATGAATTGAATCATGAATCATGAATAGAATCATGAATCATGAATCATGAATCATGAATCGAATCATAAATCATGAATCATGAATCGAATCATGAATCATGAAACGAATCATGAATCATGTATTGAATCATGAATCATGAATCATAAATCGAATCATGAATCATGAATTGAATCATGAATCATGAATCGAATCATGAATCATGAATTGAATCATGAATCATGAATCATAAATCGAATCGTGAATCATGAATTGAATCATGAATCATGAATCATGAATCATGAATTGAATCATGAATAATGAATCATGAATCGAATCATGAATCATGAATCGAATCATGAATCATGAATCATGAATCATGAATCATGAATTGAATCATGAATCATGAATCATGAATCATGAATTAAATCATGAATTAAATCATGAATCATGAATCATAAATTGAATAATGAATCATGAATTGAATCATGAATCATGAATCATGAATCATGAATTGAATCATGAATTAAATCATGAATCATGGATTGAATCATGAATCATGAATCATGAATCATGAATTGAATCATGAATCATGAATCATGAATCGAATCATGAATCATGAATTGAATCATGAATCATGAATCATGAATTGAATCATGAATCATGAATTGAATCATGAATCACGAATCATAAATTGAATCATGAATCATGAATTGAATCATGAATCATGAATCATGAATCATGAATTGAATCATGAATAATGAATCATGAATCGAATCATGAATCATGAATCATGAATCATGAATCATGAATTGAATCATGAATCATGAATCATAAATTGAATCATGAATCATGAATTGAATCATGAATCATGAATCATGAATTGAATCATGAATTAAATCATGAATCATGGATTGAATCATGAATCATGAATCATGAATCATGAATTGAATCATGTATCATGAATCATGAATCGAATCATGAATCATGAATTGAATCATGAATCATGAATCGAATCATGAATCATGAATTGAATCATGAATCATGAATAGAATCATGAATCATGAATCATGAATCGAATCATGAATCATGAATCATGAATCGAATCATGAATCATGAATCATGAATCATGAATTGAATCATGAATTAAATCATGAATCATGAATCAGGAATCATGAATTGAATCATGAATCATGAATCAGGAATCATGAATTGAATCATGAATCATGAATCATGAATCGAATCATGAATTGAATCATGAATCATGAATCATGAATTGAATCATGAATCATGAATTGAATCATGAATCACGAATCATAAATTGAATCATGAATCATGAATTGAATCATGAATCATGAATCATGAATCATGAATTGAATCATGAATAATGAATCATGAATCGAATCATGAATCATGAATCATGAATCATGAATCATGAATTGAATCATGAATCATGAATCATAAATTGAATCATGAATCATGAATTGAATCATGAATCATGAATCATGAATTGAATCATGAATTAAATCATGAATCATGGATTGAATCATGAATCATGAATCATGAATCATGAATTGAATCATGTATCATGAATCATGAATCGAATCATGAATCATGAATTGAATCATGAATCATGAATCGAATCATGAATCATGAATTGAATCATGAATCATGAATAGAATCATGAATCATGAATCATGAATCATGAATTGAATCATGAATCATGAATCATGAATCGAATCATGAATCATGAATCGAATCATGAATCATGAATCATGAATCATGAATCATGAATTGAATCATGAATTAAATCATGAATCATGGATTGAATCATGAATCATGAATCAGGAATCATGAATTGAATCATGAATCATGAATCATGAATCGAATCATGAATTGAATCATGAATCATGAATCATGAATTGAATCATGAATCATGAATTGAATCATGAATCACGAATCATAAATTGAATCATGAATCATGAATTGAATCATGAATCATGAATCATGAATCATGAATTAAATCATGAATAATGAATCATGAATCGAATCATGAATCATGAATCATGAATCATGAATTGATTCATGAATCATGAATCATGAATCATGAATTGAATCATGAATCATGAATTATGAATCATGAATTGAATCATGAATCATTAATCATGAATTGAATCATGAATCATGAATCATGAATTGAATCATGAATTAAATCATGAATCATGAATCATAAATTGAATCATGAATCATGAATCATAAATTGAATCATGAATCATTAATTGATTCATGAATTAAATCATGAATCATGAATTGAATCATGAATCATGAATCATAAATTGAATCATGAATCATGAATCATGAATCGAATCATGAATCATGAATTGATTCATGAATTAAATCATGAATCATGAATTGAATAATGAATCATGAATTGAATCATGAATCATGAATCATGAATTGAATTATGAATCATGAATCATGAATCGAATCATGAATCATGAATTGAATCATGAATCATGAATCGAATCATGAATCATGAATTGAATCATGAATCATGAATAGAATCATGAATCATGAATCATGAATCATGAATCGAATCATAAATCATGAATCATGAATCGAATCATGAATCATGAAACGAATCATGAATCATGTATTGAATCATGAATCATGAATCATAAATCGAATCATGAATCATGAATTGAATCATGAATCATGAATCGAATCATGAATCATGAATTGAATCATGAATCATGAATCATAAATCGAATCGTGAATCATGAATTGAATCATGAATCATGAATCATGAATCATGAATTGAATCATGAATAATGAATCATGAATCGAATCATGAATCATGAATCATGAATCATGAATCATGAATTGAATCATGAATCATGAATCATGAATCATGAATTAAATCATGAATTAAATCATGAATCATGAATCATAAATTGAATAATGAATCATGAATTGAATCATGAATCATGAATCATGAATCATGAATTGAATCATGAATTAAATCATGAATCATGGATTGAATCATGAATCATGAATCATGAATTGAATCATGAATCATGAATCATGAATCATGAATCGAATCATGAATCATGAATTGAATCATGAATCATGAATCATGAATTGAATCATGAATCATGAATTGAATCATGAATCACGAATCATAAATTGAATCATGAATCATGAATTGAATCATGAATCATGAATCATGAATCATGAATTGAATCATGAATAATGAATCATGAATCGAATCATGAATCATGAATCATGAATCATGAATCATGAATTGAATCATGAATCATGAATCATAAATTGAATCATGAATCATGAATTGAATCATGAATCATGAATCATGAATTGAATCATGAATTAAATCATGAATCATGGATTGAATCATGAATCATGAATCATGAATCATGAATTGAATCATGTATCATGAATCATGAATCGAATCATGAATCATGAATTGAATCATGAATCATGAATCGAATCATGAATCATGAATTGAATCATGAATCATGAATAGAATCATGAATCATGAATCATGAATCGAATCATGAATCATGAATCATGAATCGAATCATGAATCATGAATCATGAATCATGAATTGAATCATGAATTAAATCATGAATCATGAATCAGGAATCATGAATTGAATCATGAATCATGAATCAGGAATCATGAATTGAATCATGAATCATGAATCATGAATCAAATCATGAATTGAATCATGAATCATGAATCATGAATTGAATCATGAATCATGAATTGAATCATGAATCACGAATCATAAATTGAATCATGAATCATGAATTGAATCATGAATCATGAATCATGAATCATGAATTAAATCATGAATAATGAATCATGAATCGAATCATGAATCATGAATCATGAATCATGAATCATGAATCATGAATTGAATCATGAATTAAATCATGAATCATGAATCATGAATCGAATCATGAATCATGAATTGAATCATGAATCATGAATCGAATCATGAATCATGAATTGAATCATGAATCATGAATAGAATCATGAATCATGAATCATGAATCATGAATCGAATCATGAATCATGAATCATGAATTGAATCATGAATCATGAATCATGAATCATGAATCATGAATTGAATCATGAATTAAATCATGAATCATGGATTGAATCATGAATCATGAATCAGGAATCATGAATTGAATCATGAATCATGAATCATGAATCGAATCATGAATTGAATCATGAATCATGAATCATGAATTGAATCATGAATCATGAATTGAATCATGAATCACGAATCATAAATTGAATCATGAATCATGAATCGAATCATGAATCATGAATCATGAATCATGAATTGATTCATGAATCATGAATCATGAATCATGAATTGAATCATGAATTAAATCATGAATCATGAATCATAAATTGAATCATGAATCATGAATTGAATCATGAATCATGAATCATGAATTGAATCATGAATTAAATCATGGATCATGGATTGAATCATGAATCATGAATTGAATCATGAATCATGAATCATGAATCATGAATTGAATCATGAATCATGAATCATGAATCGAATCATGAATCATGAATTGAATCATGAATCATGAATCATGAATTGAATCATGAATCATGAATTGAATCATGAATCACGAATCGATTCATGAATCATGAATTGAATCATGAATCATGAATAGAATCATGAATCATGAATCATGAATCGATTCATGAATCATGAATTGAATCATGAATCATGAATCATGAATTGAATCATGAATCATGAATTGAATCATGAATCATGAATCATGAATCGAATCATGAATCATGAATTAAATCATGAATCATCAATCATGAATCATGAATTAAATCATGAATCATGAATCATGAATCATGAATCGAATCATAAATCATGAATTGAATCATGAATCATGAATCATAAATCGAATCATGAATCATTAATTGAATCATGAATCATGAATCATGAATCATGAATTGAATCATGAATCATGAATTATGAATCGAATCATAAATCTTGATTCAAGATTCATGAATCGAATCATGAATCATGAATTGAATCATGAATAATTAACCATGAATCGAATCATGAATCATAAATCATGAATCATGAATCATGAATTGAATCATGAATCATGAATCATGAATCGAATCATGAATCATGAATTGAATCATGAATCATTAATCTTGAATCAAATCATAAATCATGAATTTAGAATCATGAATCATGAATCATGAATTGAATCATGAATCATGAATTGAATCATGAATCATGAATTATGAATTGATTCATGAATTGAATCATTAATAATGAATCATGAATCATGAATTGAATTATAATTTGAATCATGAATCATGAATTAAATCATGAATTGAATCATGAATCATGAATCATGAATTGAATCATGAATCATGAATCGAATCATGAATCATGAATTGAATCATGAAACGAATCATAAATTGAATCATGAATCATGAATTGAATCATGAATCATGAATCATGAATTGAATCATGAATCATGAATTATGAATCATGAATTGAATCATGAATCATGAATCATGAATTGAATCATGAATTAAATCATGAATCATGAATCATAAATTGAATCATGAATCATGAATCATGAATTGAATCATGAATCATGAATTGATTCATGAATTAAATCATGAATCATGAACTGAATCATGAATCATGAATCATGAATTGAATCATGAATCATGAATCATGAATCGAATCATGAATCATGAATTGAATCATGAATCATGAATCGAATCATGAATCATGAATTGAATCATGAATCATGAATCATGAATAGAATCATGAATCATGAATTGAATCATGAATCATGAATCATGAATTGAATCATGAATCATGAATCGAATCATGAATCATGAATTGAATCATGAATCATGAATCATGAATAGAATCATGAATCATGAATTATGAATTGAATCATGAATCATGAATCATGAATCGAATCATGAATCATGAATCATGAATTGAATCATGAATCATGAATCGAATCATAAATCATGATTCAAGATTCATGAATCGAATCATGAATCATGAATTGAATCATGAATCATGAATCATGAATCATGAATTGAATCATGAATCATGAATCATGAATATAATCATGAATCATGAATCATGAATCATGAATTGAATCATGAATTAAATCATGAATCATGAATCATAAATTGAATCATGAATCATGAATTGAATCATGAATCATAAATCATGAATCATGAATTGAATCATGAATTAAATCATGAATCATGGATTGAATCATGAATCATGAATCATGAATCATGAATCATGAATCATGAATTGAATCATGAATCATGAATCATGAATCGAATCATAAATCATGAATTGAATCATGAATCATGAATTGAATCATGAATCATGAATCATAAATCGCATCATGAATCATGAATTGAATCATGAAACGAATCATAAATTGAATCATGAATCATGAATCATGAATTGAATCATGAATCATGAATTATGAATCATGAATTGAATCATGAATCATTAATCATGAATTGAATCATGAATCATGAATCATGAATCATTAATTGAATCATTAATTAAATCATGAATCATGAATCATAAATTGAATCATGAATCATGAATCATAAATTGAATCATGAATCATAAATTGATTCATGAATTAAATCATGAATCATGAATTGAATCATGAATCATGAATCATGAATCATGAATTGAATCATGAATCATGAATCATGAATCGAATAATGAATCATGAATTGAATCATGAATCGAATCATGAATCATGAATCATGAATAGAATCATGAATCATGAATCATGAATCGAATCATGAATCATGAATCATGAATTGAATCATGAATCATGAATCATGAATCGAATCATGAATCATGAATTGAATCATGAATCATCAATCATAAATCGAATCATGAATCATGAATTGAATCATGAATAATGAATCATGAATCGAATCATGAATCATGAATCATGAATCATGAATCATGAATTGAATCATGAATCATGAATCATGAATCATGAATTGAATCATGAATTAAATCATGAATCATAAATTGAATCATGAATCATGAATTGAATCATGAATCATGAATCATGAATCATGAATTGAATCATGAAATAAATCATGAATCATGGATTGAATCATGAATCATGAATCATGAATCATGAATTGAATCATGAATCATGAATCATAAATTGAATCATGAATCATGAATTGAATCATGAATCATGAATCATGAATTGAATCATGAATCATGAATTATGAATCATGAATTGAATCATGAATCATTAATCATGAATTGAATCATGAATCATGAATCATGAATCATGATTGAATCATGAATTAAATCATGAATCATGAATCATAAATTGAATCATGAATCATGAATCATAAATTGAATCATGAATCATGAATTGATTCATGAATTAAATCACGAATCATGAATTGAATCATGAATCATGATTCATGAATTGAATCATGAATCATGAATCATGAATCGAATCATGAATCATGAATTGAATCATGAATCATGAATCGAATCATGAATCATGAATCATGAATTGAATCATGAATCATGAATTATGAATCATGAATTGAATCATGAATCATTAATCATGAATTGAATCATGAATCATGAATCATGAATCATGAATTGAATCATGAATTAAATCATGAATCATGAATCATAAATTGAATCATGAATCATGAATCATAAATTGAATCATGAATCATTAATTGATTCATGAATTAAATCATGAATCATGAATTGAATCATGAATCATGAATCATGAATCATAAATTGAATCATGAATCATGAATCATGAATCGAATCATGAATCATGAATTGATTCATGAATTAAATCATGAATCATGAATTGAATAATGAATCATGAATTGAATAATGAATCATGAATTGAATCATGAATCATGAATCATGAATTGAATTATGAATCATGAATCATGAATCGAATCATGAATCATGAATTGAATCATGAATCATGAATCGAATCATGAATCATGAATTGAATCATGAATCATGAATCATGAATAGAATCATGAATCATAAATCATGAATCATGAATCGAATCATAAATCATGAATCATGAATCGAATCATGAATCATGAAACGAATCATGAATCATGTATTGAATCATGAATCATGAATCATAAATCGAATCATGAATCATGAATTGAATCATGAATCATGAATCGAATCATGAATCATGAATTGAATCATGAATCATGAATCATAAATCGAATCATGAATCATGAATTGAATCATGAATCATGAATCATGAATCATGAATTGAATCATGAATAATGAATCATGAATCGAATCATGAATCATGAATCATGAATCATGAATTGAATCATGAATCATGAATCATGAATCATGAATTGAATCATGAATTAAATCATGAATCATGAATCATAAATTGAATAATGAATCATGAATTGAATCATGAATCATGAATCATAAATCATGAATTGAATCATGAATTAAATCATGAATCATGGATTGAATCATGAATCATGAATCATGAATCATGAATTGAATCATGAATCATGAATCATGAATCGAATCATGAATCATGAATTGAATCATGAATCATGAATCATGAATTGAATCATGAATCATGAATTGAATCATGAATCACGAATCATAAATTGAATCATGAATCATGAATTGAATCATGAATCATGAATCATGAATCATGAATTGAATCATGAATAATGAATCATGAATCGAATCATGAATCATGAATCATGAATCATGAATCATGAATTGAATCATGAATCATGAATCATAAATTGAATCATGAATCATGAATTGAATCATGAATCATGAATCATGAATTGAATCATGAATTAAATCATGAATCATAAATTGAATCATGAATCATGAATCATGAATCATGAATTGAATCATGTATCATGAATCATGAATCGAATCATGAATCATGAATTGAATCATGAATCATGAATCGAATCATGAATCATGAATTGAATCATGAATCATGAATAGAATCATGAATCATGAATCATGAATCATGAATCGAATCATGAATCATGAATCATGAATCGAATCATGAATCATGAAACGAATCATGAATCATGAATTGAATCATGAATCATGAATCATAAATCGAATCATGAATCATGAATCATGAATTGAATCATGAATCATCAATCATAAATCGAATCATGAATCATGAATCGAATCATGAATCATGAATCATGAATTGAATCATGAATCATCAATCATAAATCGAATCATGAATCATGAATTGAATCATGAATCATGAATCATGAATCATGAATTGAATCATGAATAATGAATCATGAATCGAATCATGAATCATGAATCATGAATCATGAATTGAATCATGAATCATGAATCATGAATTGAATCATGAATTAAATCATGAATCATGAATCATAAATTGAATCATGAATCATGAATTGAATCACGAATCATGAATCATGAATCATGAATCATGAATCATGAATTGAATCATGAATTAAATCATGAATCATGGATTGAATCATGAATCATGAATCAGGAATCATGAATTGAATCATGAATCATGAATCATGAATCGAATCATGAATTGAATCATGAATCATGAATCATGAATTGAATCATGAATCATGAATTGAATCATGAATCACGAATCATAAATTGAATCATGGATCATGAATTGAATCATGAATCATGAATCATGAATCATGAATTAAATCATGAATAATGAATCATGAATCGAATCATGAATCATGAATCATGAATCATGAATTGATTCATGAATCATGAATCATGAATCATGAATTGAATCATGAATTAAATCATGAATCATGAATCATAAATTGAATCATGAATCATGAATTGAATCATGAATCATGAATCATGAATTGAATCATGAATTAAATCAGGAATCATGGATTGAATCATGAATCATGAATTGAATCATGAATCATGAATCATGAATCATGAATTGAATCATGAATCATGAATCATGAATCGAATCATGAATCATGAATTGAATCATGAATCATGAATCATGAATTGAATCATGAATCATGAATTGAATCATGAATCACGAATCGATTCATGAATCATGAATTGAATCATGAATCATGAATAGAATCATGAATCATGAATCATGAATCGATTCATGAATCATGAATTGAATCATGAATCATGAATCATGAATTGAATCATGAATCATGAATTGAATCATGAATCATGAATCATGAATCGAATCATGAATCATGAATTAAATCATGAATCATCAATCATGAATCATGAATTAAATCATCAATCATGAATCATGAATCATGAATCGAATCATAAATCATGAATTGAATCATGAATCATGAATCATAAATCGAATCATGAATCATTAATTGAATCATGAATCATGAATCATGAATCATGAATTGAATCATGAATCATGAATTATGAATCGAATCATAAATCTTGATTCAAGATTCATGAATCGAATCATGAATCATGAATTGAATCATGAATAATTAACCATGAATCGAATCATGAATCATAAATCATGAATCATGAATCATGAATTGAATCATGAATCATGAATCATGAATCGAATCATGAATCATGAATCATGAATTGAATCATGAATCATGAATTGAATCATGAATCATTAATCTTGAATCAAATCATGAATCATGAATCTAGAATCATGAATCAAGAATCATGAATTGAATCATGAATCATGAATTGAATCATGAATCATGAATTGAATCATGAATTATGAATTGATTCATGAATTGAATCATTAATAATGAATCATGAATCATGAATTGAATTATAATTTGAATCATGAATCATGAATTAAATCATGAATTGAATCATGAATCATGAATCATGAATTGAATCATGAATCATGAATCGAATCATGAATCATGAATTGAATCATGAAACGAATCATAAATTGAATCATGAATCATGAATTGAATCATGAATCATGAATCATGAATTGAATCATGAATCATGAATTATGAATCATGAATTGAATCATGAATCATGAATCATGAATTGAATCATGAATTAAATCATGAATCATGAATCATAAATTGAATCATGAATCATGAATCATGAATTGAATCATGAATCATGAATTGATTCATGAATTAAATCATGAATCATGAACTGAATCATGAATCATGAATCATGAATTGAATCATGAATCATGAATCATGAATCGAATCATGAATCATGAATTGAATCATGAATCATGAATCGAATCATGAATCATGAATTGAATCATGAATCATGAATCATGAATAGAATCATGAATCATGAATTGAATCATGAATCATGAATCATGAATTGAATCATGAATCATGAATCGAATCATGAATCATGAATTGAATCATGAATCATGAATCATGAATAGAATCATGAATCATGAATTATGAATCGAATCATGAATCATGAATCATGAATTGAATCATGAATCATGAATTGAATCATAAATCATGATTCAAGATTCATGAATCGAATCATGAATCATGAATTGAATCATGAATTAAATCATGAATCATGAATCATAAATTGAATCATGAATCATGAATCATAAATTGAATCATGAATCATGAATTGATTCATTAATTAAATCACGAATTATGAATTGAATCATGAATCATGATTCATGAATTGAATCATGAATCATGAATCATGAATCGAATCATGAATCATGAATTGAATCATGAATCATGAATCGAATCATGAATCATGAATCATGAATTGAATCATGAATCATGAATTATGAATCATGAATTGAATCATGAATCATTAATCATGAATTGAATCATGAATCATGAATCATGAATCATGAATTGAATCATGAATTAAATCATGAATCATGAATCATAAATTGAATCATGAATCATGAATCATAAATTGAATCATGAATCATTAATTGATTCATGAATTAAATCATGAATCATGAATTGAATCATGAATCATGAATCATGAATCATAAATTGAATCATGAATCATGAATCATGAATCGAATCATGAATCATGAATTGATTCATGAATTAAATCATGAATCATGAATTGAATAATGAATCATGAATTGAATCATGAATCATGAATCATGAATTGAATTATGAATCATGAATCATGAATCGAATCATGAATCATGAATTGAATCATGAATCATGAATCGAATCATGAATCATGAATTGAATCATGAATCATGAATCATGAATAGAATCATGAATCATGAATCATGAATCATGAATCGAATCATAAATCATGAATCATGAATCGAATCATGAATCATGAAACGAATCATGAATCATGTATTGAATCATGAATCATGAATCATAAATCGAATCATGAATCATGAATTGAATCATGAATCATGAATCGAATCATGAATCATGAATTGAATCATGAATCATGAATCATAAATCGAATCATGAATCATGAATTGAATCATGAATCATGAATCATGAATCATGAATTGAATCATGAATAATGAATCATGAATCGAATCATGAATCATGAATCATGAATCATGAATCATGAATTGAATCATGAATCATGAATCATGAATCATGAATCATGAATTGAATCATGAATTAAATCATGAATCATGAATCATAAATTGAATAATGAATCATGAATTGAATCATGAATCATGAATCATGAATCATGAATTGAATCATGAATTAAATCATGAATCATGGATTGAATCATGAATCATGAATCATGAATCATGAATTGAATCATGAATCATGAATCATGAATCGAATCATGAATCATGAATTGAATCATGAATCATGAATCATGAATTGAATCATGAATCATGAATTGAATCATGAATCACGAATCATAAATTGAATCATGAATCATGAATTGAATCATGAATCATGAATCATGAATCATGAATTGAATCATGAATAATGAATCATGAATCGAATCATGAATCATGAATCATGAATCATGAATCATGAATTGAATCATGAATCATGAATCATGAATTGAATCATGAATTAAATCATGAATCATGGATTGAATCATGAATCATGAATCATGAATCATGAATTGAATCATGTATCATGAATCATGAATCGAATCATGAATCATGAATTGAATCATGAATCATGAATCGAATCATGAATCATGAATTGAATCATGAATCATGAATAGAATCATGAATCATGAATCATGAATCATGAATCGAATCATGAATCATGAAACGAATCATGAATCATGAATTGAATCATGAATCATGAATCATAAATCAAATCATGAATCATGAATCATGAATTGAATCATGAATCATCAATCATAAATCGAATCATGAATCATAAATCGAATCATGAATCATGAATCATGAATTGAATCATGAATCATCAATCATAAATCGAATCATGAATCATGAATTGAATCATGAATCATGAATCATGAATCATGAATTGAATCATGAATAATGAATCATGAATCGAATCATGAATCATGAATCATGAATCATGAATTGAATCATGAATCATGAATCATGAATTGAATCATGAATTAAATCATGAATCATGAATCATAAATTGAATCATGAATCATGAATTGAATCATGAATCATGAATCATGAATCATGAATCATGAATTGAATCATGAATTAAATCATGAATCATGGATTGAATCATGAATCATGAATCAGGAATCATGAATTGAATCATGAATCATGAATCATGAATCGAATCATGAATTGAATCATGAATCATGAATCATGAATTGAATCATGAATCATGAATTGAATCATGAATCACGAATCATAAATTGAATCATGAATCATGAATTGAATCATGAATCATGAATCATGAATCATGAATTAAATCATGAATAATGAATCATGAATCGAATCATGAATCATGAATCATGAATCATGAATTGATTCATGAATCATGAATCATGAATCATGAATTGAATCATGAATTAAATCATGAATCATGAATCATAAATTGAATCATGAATCATGAATTGAATCATGAATCATGAATCATGAATTGAATCATGAATTAAATCATGAATCATGGATTGAATCATGAATCATGAATTGAATCATGAATCATGAATCATGAATCATGAATTGAATCATGAATCATGAATCATGAATCGAATCATGAATCATGAATTGAATCATGAATCATGAATCATGAATTGAATCATGAATCATGAATTGAATCATGAATCACGAATCGATTCATGAATCATGAATTGAATCATGAATCATGAATAGAATCATGAATCATGAATCATGAATCGATTCATGAATCATGAATTGAATCATGAATCATGAATCATGAATTGAATCATGAATCATGAATTGAATCATGAATCATGAATCATGAATCGAATCATGAATCATGAATTAAATCATGAATCATCAATCATGAATCATGAATTAAATCATGAATCATGAATCATGAATCATGAATCGAATCATAAATCATGAATTGAATCATGAATCATGAATCATAAATCGAATCATGAATCATTAATTGAATCATGAATCATGAATCATGAATCATGAATTGAATCATGAATCATGAATTATGATTCGAATCATAAATCTTGATTCAAGATTCATGAATCGAATCATGAATCATGAATTGAATCATGAATAATTAACCATGAATCGAATCATGAATCATAAATCATGAATCATGAATCATGAATTGAATCATGAATCATGAATCATGAATCGAATCATGAATCATGAATCATGAATTGAATCATGAATCATGAATTGAATCATGAATCATTAATCTTGAATCAAATCATGAATCATGAATCTAGAATCATGAATCATGAATCATGAATTGAATCATGAATCATAAATTGAATCATGAATCATGAATTGAATCATGAATCATGAATCATGAATCATGAATTAAATCATGAATAATGAATCATGAATCGAATCATGAATCATGAATCATGAATCATGAATTGATTCATGAATCATGAATCATGAATCATGAATTGAATCATGAATTAAATCATGAATCATGAATCATAAATTGAATCATGAATCATGAATTGAATCATGAATCATGAATCATGAATTGAATCATGAATTAAATCATGAATCATGGATTGAATCATGAATCATGAATTGAATCATGAATCATGAATCATGAATCATGAATTGAATCATGAATCATGAATCATGAATCGAATCATGAATCATGAATTGAATCATGAATCATGAATCATGAATTGAATCATGAATCATGAATTGAATCATGAATCACGAATCGATTCATGAATCATGAATTGAATCATGAATCATGAATAGAATCATGAATCATGAATCATGAATCGATTCATGAATCATGAATTGAATCATGAATCATGAATCATGAATTGAATCATGAATCATGAATTGAATCATGAATCATGAATCATGAATCGAATCATGAATCATGAATTAAATCATGAATCATCAATCATGAATCATGAATTAAATCATGAATCATGAATCATGAATCATGAATCGAATCATAAATCATGAATTGAATCATGAATCATGAATCATAAATCGAATCATGAATCATTAATTGAATCATGAATCATGAATCATGAATCATGAATTGAATCATGAATCATGAATTATGATTCGAATCATAAATCTTGATTCAAGATTCATGAATCGAATCATGAATCATGAATTGAATCATGAATAATTAACCATGAATCGAATCATGAATCATAAATCATGAATCATGAATCATGAATTGAATCATGAATCATGAATCATGAATCGAATCATGAATCATGAATCATGAATTGAATCATGAATCATGAATTGAATCATGAATCATTAATCTTGAATCAAATCATGAATCATGAATCTAGAATCATGAATCATGAATCATGAATTGAATCATGAATCATGAATTGAATCATGAATCATGAATTGAATCTTGAATTATGAATTGATTCATGAATTGAATCATTAATAATGAATCATGAATCATGAATTGAATTATAATTTGAATCATGAATCATGAATTAAATCATGAATTGAATCATGAATCATGAATCATGAATTGAATCATGAATCATGAATCGAATCATGAATCATGAATTGAATCATGAAACGAATCATAAATTGAATCATGAATCATGAATTGAATCATGAATCATGAATCATGAATTGAATCATGAATCATGAATTATGAATCATGAATTGAATCATGAATCATGAATCATGAATTGAATCATGAATTAAATCATGAATCATGAATCATAAATTGAATCATGAATCATGAATCATGAATTGAATCATGAATCATGAATTGATTCATGAATTAAATCATGAATCATGAACTGAATCATGAATCATGAATCATGAATTGAATCATGAATCATGAATCATGAATTGAATCATGAATCATGAATCATGAATTGAATCATGAATCATGAATTGAATCATGAATCATGAATCGAATCATGAATCATGAATTGAATCATGAATCATGAATCATGAATAGAATCATGAATCATGAATTGAATCATGAATCATGAATCATGAATTGAATCATGAATCATGAATCGAATCATGAATCATGAATTGAATCATGAATCATGAATCATGAATAGAATCATGAATCATGAATTATGAATTGAATCATGAATCATGAATCATGAATCGAATCATGAATCATGAATCATGAATTGAATCATGAATCATGAATCGAATCATAAATCATGATTCAAGATTCATGAATCGAATCATGAATCATGAATTGAATCATGAATCATGAATCATGAATCATGAATTGAATCATGAGTCATGAATCATGAATATAATCATGAATCATGAATCATGAATCATGAATTGAATCATGAATTAAATCATGAATCATAAATTGAATCATGAATCATGAATTGAATCATGAATCATGAATCATGAATTGAATCATGAATTAAATCATGAATCATGGATTGAATCATGAATCATGAATCATGAATCATGAATCATGAATCATGAATCATGAATTGAATCATGAATCATGAATCATGAATCGAATCATAAATCATGAATTGAATCATGAATCATGAATTGAATCATGAATCATGAATCATAAATCGAATCATGAATCATGAATTGAATCATGAAACGAATCATAAATTGAATCATGAATCATGAATCATGAATTGAATCATGAATCATGAATTATGAATCATTAATTGAATCATTAATTAAATCATGAATCATGAATCATAAATTGAATCATGAATCATGAATCATAAATTGAATCATGAATCATAAATTGATTCATGAATTAAATCATGAATCATGAATTGAATCATGAATCATGAATCATGAATCATGAATTGAATCATGAATCATGAATCATGAATCGAATAATGACTCATGAATTGAATCATGAATCGAATCATGAATCATGAATCATGAATAGAATCTTGAATCATGAATCATGAATCGAATCATGAATCATGAATCATGAATTGAATCATGAATCATGAAACGAATCATGAATCATGAATTGAATCATGAATCATGAATCATAAATCGAATCATGAATCATGAATCATGAATTGAATCATGAATCATGAATCATGAATCGAATCATGAATCATGAATTGAATCATGAATCATCAATCATAAATCGAATCATGAATCATGAATTGAATCATGAATCATGAATCATGAATCATGAATTGAATCATGAATAATGAATCATGAATCGAATCATGAATCATGAATCATGAATCATGAATCATGAATCATGAATCATGAATTGAATCATAATTCATGAATCATGAATCATGAATTGAATCATGAATTAAATCATGAATCATGAATCATAAATTGAATCATGAATCATGAATCATGAATCATGAATTGAATCATGAATTAAATCATGAATCATGGATTGAATCATGAATCATGAATCATGAATCATGAATTGAATCATGAATCATGAATCATGAATCGAATCATGAATCATGAATTGAATCACGAATCATGAATCATGAATTGAATCATGAATCATGAATCATGAATTGAATCATGAATCACGAATCGATTCATGAATCATGAATTGAATCATGAATCATGAATAGAATCATGAATCATGAATCATGAATTGAATCATGAATCATGAATCATGAATTGAATCATGAATCATGAATCATGAATTGAATCATGAATCATGAATAGAATCATGAATCATGAATCGATTCATGAATCATGAATTGAATCATGAATCATGAATCATGAATTGAATCATGAATCGATTCATGAATCGAATCATGAATCATGAATCATGAATTGAATCATGAATCGAATCATGAATCATGAATTGAATCATGAATCATGAATCATGAATCAAATCATGAATCATGAATTGAATCATGAATCATGAATCAAATCATGAATCATGAATTGAATCATGAATCATGAATCATGAATAGAATCATAAATCATAAATTGAATCATGAATCATGAATCATAAATCGAATCATGAATCATTAATTGAATCATGAATCATGAATCATGAATCATGAATTGAATCATGAATTGAATCATAAATCTTGATTCAAGATTCATGAATCGAATCATGAATCATGAATTGAATCATGAATAATGAACCATGAATCGAATCATGAATCATAAATCATGAATCATGAATCATGAATTGAATCATGAATCATGAATCATGAATCGAATCATGAATCATGAATCATGAATTGAATCATGAATCATGAATTGAATCATGAATCATTAATCTTGAATCAAATCATGAATCATGAATCTAGAATCATGAATCATGAATCATGAATTGAATCATGAATCATGAATTGAATCATGAATCATGAATTGATTCATGAATTGAATCATTAATAATGAATCATGAATCGTGAATTGAATTATAATTTGAATCATGAATCATGAATTAAATCATGAATTGAATCATGAATCATGAATCATGAATTGAATCATGAATCATGAATCATAAATCGAATCATGAATTGAATCATGAAACGAATCATAAATTGAATCATGAATCATGAATTGAATCATGAATCATGAATCATGAATTGAATCATGAATCATGAATTATGAATCATGAATTGAATCATGAATCATTAATCATGAATTGAATCATGAATCATGAATCATGAATCATAAATTGAATCATGAATCATGAATCATGAATCATAAATTGAATCATGAATCATGAATCATAAATTGAATCATGAATCATGAATTGATTCATGAATTAAATCATGAATTGAATCATGAATCATGAATTATGAATCATGAATTGAATCATGAATCATGAATCATGAATCGAATCATGAATCATGAATCATGAATTGAATCATGAATCATGAATTATGAATCATGAATCATGAATTGAATCATGAATAAAATCATGAATCATGAATCATAAATTGAATCATGAATCATTAATCATAAATTAAATCATGAATCATTAATTGATTCATGAATTAAATCATGAATCATGAATTGAATCATGAATCATGAATCATGAATCATAAATTAAACCATCATGAATCATGAATCATGAATCGAATCATGAATCATGAATTGATTCATGAATTAAATCATGAATCATGAATTGAATCATGAATCATGAATTAAATCATGAATCATGAATCATGAATCATGAATTGAATTATGAATCATGAATCATGAATCGAATCATGAATCATGAATTGAATCATGAATCATGAATCGAATCATGAATCATGAATTGAATCATGAATCATGAATCATGAATAGAATCATGAATCATGAATCATGAATCATGAATCGAATCATAAATCATGAATCATGAATCGAATCATGAATCATGAAACGAATCATGAATCATGAATTGAATCATGAATTGAATCATGAATCATGAATCATGAATCATGAATCATGAATCATGAATTGAATCATGAATTAAATCATGAATCATGGATTGAATCATGAATCATGAATCAGGAATCATGAATTGAATCATGAATCATGAATCATGAATCGAATCATGAATTGAATCATGAATCATGAATCATGAATTGAATCATGAATCATGAATTGAATCATGAATCACGAATCATAAATTGAATCATGAATCATGAATTGAATCATGAATCATGAATCATGAATCATGAATTAAATCATGAATAATGAATCATGAATCAAATCATGAATCATGAATCATGAATCATGAATTGATTCATGAATCATGAATCATGAATCATGAATTGAATCATGAATTAAATCATGAATCATGAATCATAAATTGAATCATGAATCATGAATTGAATCATGAATCATGAATCATGAATTGAATCATGAATTAAATCATGAATCATGGATTGAATCATGAATCATGAATCATGAATCATGAATTGAATCATGAATCATGAATCATGAATCGAATCATGAATCATGAATTGAATCATGAATCATGAATCATGAATTGAATCATGAATCATGAATTGAATCATGAATCACGAATCGATTCATGAATCATGAATTGAATCATGAATCATGAATAGAATCATGAATCATGAATCATGAATCGATTCATGAATCATGAATTGAATCATGAATCATGAATCATGAATTGAATCATGAATCATGAATTGAATCATGAATCATCAATCATAAATCGAATCATGAATCATGAATTGAATCATGAATCATGAATCATGAATCATGAATTGAATCATGAATAATGAATCATGAATCGAATCATGAATCATGAATCATGAATCATGAATCATGAATCATGAATCATGAATTGAATCATAATTCATGAATCATGAATCATGAATTGAATCATGAATTAAATCATGAATCATGAATCATAAATTGAATCATGAATCATGAATCATGAATCATGAATTGAATCATGAATTAAATCATGAATCATGGATTGAATCATGAATCATGAATCATGAATCATGAATTGAATCATGAATCATGAATCATGAATCGAATCATGAATCATGAATTGAATCACGAATCATGAATCATGAATTGAATCATGAATCATGAATCATGAATTGAATCATGAATCACGAATCGATTCATGAATCATGAATTGAATCATGAATCATGAATAGAATCATGAATCATGAATCATGAATTGAATCATGAATCATGAATCATGAATTGAATCATGAATCATGAATCATGAATTGAATCATGAATCATGAATAGAATCATGAATCATGAATCGATTCATGAATCATGAATTGAATCATGAATCATGAATCATGAATTGAATCATGAATCGATTCATGAATCATGAATTGAATCATGAATCATGAATCATGAATTGAATCATGAATCGAATCATGAATCATGAATTGAATCATGAATCATGAATCATGAATCAAATCATGAATCATGAATTGAATCATGAATCATGAATCATGAATCAAATCATGAATCATGAATTGAATCATGAATCATGAATCATGAATAGAATCATAAATCATAAATTGAATCATGAATCATGAATCATAAATCGAATCATGAATCATTAATTGAATCATGAATCATGAATCATGAATCATGAATTGAATCATGAATTGAATCATAAATCTTGATTCAAGATTCATGAATCGAATCATGAATCATGAATTGAATCATGAATAATGAACCATGAATCGAATCATGAATCATAAATCATGAATCATGAATCATGAATTGAATCATGAATCATGAATCATGAATCGAATCATGAATCATGAATCATGAATTGAATCATGAATCATGAATTGAATCATGAATCATTAATCTTGAATCAAATCATGAATCATGAATCTAGAATCATGAATCATGAATCATGAATTGAATCATGAATCATGAATTGAATCATGAATCATGAATTGATTCATGAATTGAATCATTAATAATGAATCATGAATCGTGAATTGAATTATAATTTGAATCATGAATCATGAATTAAATCATGAATTGAATCATGAATCATGAATCATGAATTGAATCATGAATCATGAATCATAAATCGAATCATGAATCATGAATTGAATCATGAAACGAATCATAAATTGAATCATGAATCATGAATTGAATCATGAATCATGAATCATGAATTGAATCATGAATCATGAATTATGAATCATGAATTGAATCATGAATCATTAATCATGAATTGAATCATGAATCATGAATCATGAATCATGAATTGAATCATGAATTAAATCATGAATCATGAATCATAAATTGAATCATGAATCATGAATCATAAATTGAATCATGAATCATGAATTGATTCATGAATTAAATCATGAATTGAATCATGAATCATGAATTATGAATCATGAATTGAATCATGAATCATGAATCATGAATCGAATCATGAATCATGAATCATGAATTGAATCATGAATCATGAATTATGAATCATGAATCATGAATTGAATCATGAATAAAATCATGAATCATGAATCATAAATTGAATCATGAATCATTAATCATAAATTAAATCATGAATCATTAATTGATTCATGAATTAAATCATGAATCATGAATTGAATCATGAATCATGAATCATGAATCATAAATTGAATCATGAATCATGAATCATGAATCGAATCATGAATCATGAATTGATTCATGAATTAAATCATGAATCATGAATTGAATCATGAATCATGAATTAAATCATGAATCATGAATCATGAATCATGAATTGAATTATGAATCATGAATCATGAATCGAATCATGAATCATGAATTGAATCATGAATCATGAATCGAATCATGAATCATGAATTGAATCATGAATCATGAATCATGAATAGAATCATGAATCATGAATCATGAATCATGAATCGAATCATAAATCATGAATCATGAATCGAATCATGAATCATGAATTGAATCATGAATCATGAATTGAATCATGAATTGAATCATGAATCATGAATCATGAATCATGAATCATGAATCATGAATTGAATCATGAATTAAATCATGAATCATGGATTGAATCATGAATCATGAATCAGGAATCATGAATTGAATCATGAATCATGAATCATGAATCGAATCATGAATTGAATCATGAATCATGAATTGAATCATGAATCATGAATTGAATCATGAATCACGAATCATAAATTGAATCATGAATCATGAATTGAATCATGAATCATGAATCATGAATCATGAATTAAATCATGAATAATGAATTAAATCATGAATAATGAATCATGAATCGAATCATGAATCATGAATCATGAATCATGAATTGATTCATGAATCATGAATCATGAATCATGAATTGAATCATGAATTAAATCATGAATCATGAATCATAAATTGAATCATGAATCATGAATTGAATCATGAATCATGAATCATGAATTGAATCATGAATTAAATCATGAATCATGGATTGAATCATGAATCATGAATCATGAATCATGAATTGAATCATGAATCATGAATCATGAATCGAATCATGAATCATGAATTGAATCATGAATCATGAATCATGAATTGAATCATGAATCATGAATTGAATCATGAATCACGAATCGATTCATGAATCATGAATTGAATCATGAATCATGAATAGAATCATGAATCATGAATCATGAATCGATTCATGAATCATGAATTGAATCATGAATCATGAATCATGAATTGAATCATGAATCATGAATTGAATCATGAATCATGAATCATGAATCGAATCATGAATCATGAATTAAATCATGAATCATCAATCATGAATCATGAATTAAATCATGAATCATGAATCATGAATCATGAATCGAATCATAAATCATGAATTGAATCATGAATCATGAATCATAAATCGAATCATGAATCATTAATTGAATCATGAATCATGAATCATGAATCATGAATTGAATCATGAATTATGAATCGAATCATAAATCTTGATTCAAGATTCATGAATCGAATCATGAATCATGAATTTGAATCATGAATAATTAACCATGAATCGAATCATGAATCATAAATCATGAATCATGAATCATGAATTGAATCATGAATCATGAATCATGAATCGAATCATGAATCATGAATCATGAATTGAATCATGAATCATGAATTGAATCATGAATCATTAATCTTGAATCAAATCATGAATCATGAATCTAGAATCATGAATCATGAATCATGAATTGAATCATGAATCATGAATTGAATCATGAATCATGAATTGAATCATGAATTATGAATTGATTCATGAATTGAATCATTAATAATGAATCATGAATCATGAATTGAATTATAATTTGAATCATGAATCATGAATTAAATCATGAATTGAATCATGAATCATTAATCATGAATTGAATCATGAATCATAAATCGAATCATGAATCATGAATTGAATCATGAAACGAATCATAAATTGAATCATGAATCATGAATTGAATCATGAATCATGAATCATGAATTGAATCATGAATCATGAATTATGAATCATGAATTGAATCATGAATCATGAATCATGAATTGAATCATGAATTAAATCATGAATCATGAATCATAAATTGAATCAGGAATCATGAATCATAAATTGAATCATGAATCATGAATTGATTCATGAATTAAATCATGAATCATGAACTGAATCATGAATCATGAATCATGAATTGAATCATGAATCATGAATCATGAATCGAATCATGAATCATGAATTGAATCATGAATCATGAATCGAATCATGAATCATGAATTGAATCATGAATCATGAATCATGAATAGAATCATGAATCATGAATTGAATCATGAATCATGAATCATGAATTGAATCATGAATCATGAATCGAATCATGAATCATGAATTGAATCATGAATCATGAATCATGAATAGAATCATGAATCATGAATTATGAATTGAATCATGAATCATGAATCATGAATCGAATCATGAATCATGAATCATGAATTGAATCATGAATCATGAATCGAATCATAAATCATGATTCAAGATTCATGAATCGAATCATGAATCATGAATTGAATCATGAATCATGAATCATGAATCATGAATCATGAATTGAATCATGAATCATGAATCATGAATATAATCATGAATCATGAATCATGAATCATGAATTGAATCATGAATCATGAATTGATTCATGAATTAAATCATGAATTGAATCATGAATCATGAATTATGAATCATGAATTGAATCATGAATCATGAATCATGAATCGAATCATGAATCATGAATCATAAATTGAATCATGAATCATGAATCATAAATTGAATCATGAATCATGAATTGATTCATGAATTAAATCATGAATTGAATCATGAATCATGAATTATGAATCATGAATTGAATCATGAATCATGAATCATGAATCGAATCATGAATCATGAATCATGAATTGAATCATGAATCATGAATTATGAATCATGAATCATGAATTGAATCATGAATAAAATCATGAATCATGAATCATAAATTGAATCATGAATCATTAATCATAAATTAAATCATGAATCATTAATTGATTCATGAATTAAATCATGAATCATGAATTGAATCATGAATCATGAATCATGAATCATAAATTGAATCATGAATCATGAATCATGAATCGAATCATGAATCATGAATTGATTCATGAATTAAATCATGAATCATGAATTGAATCATGAATCATGAATTAAATCATGAATCATGAATCATGAATCATGAATTGAATTATGAATCATGAATCATGAATCGAATCATGAATCATGAATTGAATCATGAATCATGAATCGAATCATGAATCATGAATTGAATCATGAATCATGAATCATGAATAGAATCATGAATCATGAATCATGAATCATGAATCGAATCATAAATCATGAATCATGAATCGAATCATGAATCATGAAACGAATCATGAATCATGAATTGAATCATGAATTGAATCATGAATCATGAATCATGAATCATGAATCATGAATCATGAATTGAATCATGAATTAAATCATGAATCATGGATTGAATCATGAATCATGAATCAGGAATCATGAATTGAATCATGAATCATGAATCATGAATCGAATCATGAATTGAATCATGAATCATGAATCATGAATTGAATCATGAATCATGAATTGAATCATGAATCACGAATCATAAATTGAATCATGAATCATGAATTGAATCATGAATCATGAATCATGAATCATGAATTAAATCATGAATAATGAATCATGAATCGAATCATGAATCATGAATCATGAATCATGAATTGATTCATGAATCATGAATCATGAATCATGAATTGAATCATGAATTAAATCATGAATCATGAATCATAAATTGAATCATGAATCATGAATTGAATCATGAATCATGAATCATGAATTGAATCATGAATTAAATCATGAATCATGGATTGAATCATGAATCATGAATCATGAATCATGAATTGAATCATGAATCATGAATCATGAATCGAATCATGAATCATGAATTGAATCATGAATCATGAATCATGAATTGAATCATGAATCATGAATTCAATCATGAATCACGAATCGATTCATGAATCATGAATTGAATCATGAATCATGAATAGAATCATGAATCATGAATCATGAATCGATTCATGAATCATGAATTGAATCATGAATCATGAATCATGAATTGAATCATGAATCATGAATTGAATCATGAATCATGAATCATGAATCGAATCATGAATCATGAATTAAATCATGAATCATCAATCATGAATCATGAATTAAATCATGAATCATGAATCATGAATCATGAATCGAATCATAAATCATGAATTGAATCATGAATCATGAATCATAAATCGAATCATGAATCATTAATTGAATCATGAATCATGAATCATGAATCATGAATTGAATCATGAATTATGAATCGAATCATAAATCTTGATTCAAGATTCATGAATCGAATCATGAATCATGAATTGAATCATGAATAATTAACCATGAATCGAATCATGAATCATAAATCATGAATCATGAATCATGAATTGAATCATGAATCATGAATCATGAATCGAATCATGAATCATGAATCATGAATTGAATCATGAATCATGAATTGAATCATGAATCATTAATCTTGAATCAAATCATGAATCATGAATCTAGAATCATGAATCATGAATCATGAATTGAATCATGAATCATGAATTGAATCATGAATCATGAATTGAATCATGAATTATGAATTGATTCATGAATTGAATCATTAATAATGAATCATGAATCATGAATTGAATTATAATTTGAATCATGAATCATGAATTAAATCATGAATTGAATCATGAATCATTAATCATGAATTGAATCATGAATCATAAATCGAATCATGAATCATGAATTGAATCATGAAACGAATCATAAATTGAATCATGAATCATGAATTGAATCATGAATCATGAATCATGAATTGAATCATGAATCATGAATTATGAATCATGAATTGAATCATGAATCATGAATCATGAATTGAATCATGAATTAAATCATGAATCATGAATCATAAATTGAATCAGGAATCATGAATCATAAATTGAATCATGAATCATGAATTGATTCATGAATTAAATCATGAATCATGAACTGAATCATGAATCATGAATCATGAATTGAATCATGAATCATGAATCATGAATCGAATCATGAATCATGAATTGAATCATGAATCATGAATCGAATCATGAATCATGAATTGAATCATGAATCATGAATCATGAATAGAATCATGAATCATGAATTGAATCATGAATCATGAATCATGAATTGAATCATGAATCATGAATCGAATCATGAATCATGAATTGAATCATGAATCATGAATAGAATCATGAATCATGAATTATGAATTGAATCATGAATCATGAATCATGAATCGAATCATGAATCATGAATCATGAATTGAATCATGAATCATGAATCGAATCATAAATCATGATTCAAGATTCATGAATCGAATCATGAATCATGAATTGAATCATGAATCATGAATCATGAATCATGAATCATGAATTGAATCATGAATCATGAATCATGAATATAATCATGAATCATGAATCATGAATCATGAATTGAATCATGAATTAAATCATGTATCATGAATCATAAATTGAATCATGAATCATGAATTGAATCATGAATCATAAATCATGAATCATGAATTGAATCATGAATTAAATCATGAATCATGGATTGAATCATGAATCATGAATCATGAATCATGAATCATGAATCATGAATCATGAATCATGAATCATGAATTGAATCATGAATCATGAATCATGAATCGAATCATAAATCATGAATTGAATCATGAATCATGAATTGAATCATGAATCATGAATCATAAATCGAATCATGAATTGAATCATGAAACGAATCATAAATTGAATCATGAATCATGAATTGAATCATGAATCATGAATTATGAATCATGAATTGAATCATGAATCATTAATCATGAATTGAATCATGAATCATGAATCATGAATCATTAATTGAATCATTAATTAAATCATGAATCATGAATCATAAATTGAATCATGAATCATGAATCATAAATTGAATCATGAATCATAAATTGATTCATGAATTAAATCATGAATCATGAATTGAATCATGAATCATGAATCATGAATCATGAATTGAATCATGAATCATGAATCATGAATCGAATAATGAATCATGAATTGAATCATGAATCGAATCATGAATCATGAATCATGAATAGAATCATGAATCATGAATCATGAATCGAATCATGAATCATGAATCATGAATTGAATCATGAATCATGAAACGAATCATGAATCATGAATTGAATCATGAATCATGAATCATAAATCGAATCATGAATCATGAATCATGAATTGAATCATGAATCATGAATCATGAATCGAATCATGAATCATGAATTGAATCATGAATCATCAATCATAAATCGAATCATGAATCATGAATTGAATCATGAATCATGAATCATGAATCATGAATTGAATCATGAATAATGAATCATGAATCGAATCATGAATCATGAATCATGAATCATGAATCATGAATCATGAATCATGAATTGAATCATAATTCATGAATCATGAATCATGAATTGAATCATGAATTAAATCATGAATCATGAATCATAAATTGAATCATGAATCATGAATCATGAATCATGAATTGAATCATGAATTAAATCATGAATCATGGATTGAATCATGAATCATGAATCATGAATCATGAATTGAATCATGAATCATGAATCATGAATCGAATCATGAATCATGAATTGAATCACGAATCATGAATCATGAATTGAATCATGAATCATGAATCATGAATTGAATCATGAATCACGAATCGATTCATGAATCATGAATTGAATCATGAATCATGAATCATGAATCATGAATTGAATCATGAATCATGAATCATGAATTGAATCATGAATCATGAATCATGAATTGAATCATGAATCATGAATAGAATCATGAATCATGAATCGATTCATGAATCATGAATTGAATCATGAATCATGAATCATGAATTGAATCATGAATCGATTCATGAATCATGAATTGAATCATGAATCATGAATCATGAATTGAATCATGAATCGAATCATGAATCATGAATTGAATCATGAATCATGAATCATGAATCAAATCATGAATCATGAATTGAATCATGAATCATGAATCATGAATCAAATCATGAATCATGAATTGAATCATGAATCATGAATCATGAATCGAATCATAAATCATAAATTGAATCATGAATCATAAATCGAATCATGAATCATTAATTGAATCATGAATCATGAATCATGAATCATGAATTGAATCATGAATTGAATCATAAATCTTGATTCAAGATTCATGAATCGAATCATGAATCATGAATTGAATCATGAATAATGAACCATGAATCGAATCATGAATCATAAATCATGAATCATGAATCATGAATTGAATCATGAATCATGAATCATGAATCGAATAATGAATCATGAATCATGAATTGAATCATGAATCATGAATTGAATCATGAATCATTAATCTTGAATCAAATCATGAATCATGAATCTAGAATCATGAATCATGAATCATGAATTGAATCATGAATCATGAATTGAATCATGAATCATGAATTGATTCATGAATTGAATCATTAATAATGAATCATGAATCGTGAATTGAATTATAATTTGAATCATGAATCATGAATTAAATCATGAATTGAATCATGAATCATGAATCATGAATTGAATCATGAATCATGAATCATAAATCGAATCATGAATCATGAATTGAATCATGAAACGAATCATAAATTGAATCATGAATCATGAATTGAATCATGAATCATGAATCATGAATTGAATCATGAATCATGAATTATGAATCATGAATTGAATCATGAATCATTAATCATGAATTGAATCATGAATCATGAATCATGAATCATGAATTGAATCATGAATTAAATCATGAATCATGAATCATAAATTGAATCATGAATCATGAATCATAAATTGAATCATGAATCATGAATTGATTCATGAATTAAATCATGAATTGAATCATGAATCATGAATTATGAATCATGAATTGAATCATGAATCATGAATCATGAATCGAATCATGAATCATGAATCATGAATTGAATCATGAATCATGAATTATGAATCATGAATCATGAATTGAATCATGAATAAAATCATGAATCATGAATCATAAATTGAATCATGAATCATTAATCATAAATTAAATCATGAATCATTAATTGATTCATGAATTAAATCATGAATCATGAATTGAATCATGAATCATGAATCATGAATCATAAATTGAATCATGAATCATGAATCGAATCATGAATCATGAATCATGAATCATGAATCATGAATTGAATCATGAATCATGAATCATGAATCATGAATTGAATCATGAATTAAATCATGAATCATGAATCATAAATTGAATCATGAATCATGAATTGAATCATGAATCATGAATCATGAATCATGAATTGAATCATGAAATAAATCATAAATCATGGATTGAATCATGAATCATGAATCATGAATCATGAATTGAATCATGAATCATGAATCATGAATCGAATCATGAATCATGAATTGAATCATGAATCATGAATCATGAATTGAATCATGAATCATGAATCATGAATTGAATCATGAATCATGAATTGAATCATGAATCACGAATCATATATTGAATCATGAATCATGAATTGAATCATGAATCATGAATCATGAATCATGAATTGAATCATGAATAATGAATCATGAATCGAATCATGAATCATGAATCATGAATCATGAATTATGAATTGAATCATGAATGATGAATCATGAATCGAATCATGAATCATGAATCATGAATCATGAATTGAATCATGAATCATGAATCATGAATTGAATCATGAATTAAATCATGAATCATGAATCATAAATTGAATCATGAATCATGAATTGAATCAGGAATCATGAATCATGAATTGAATCATGAATTAAATCATGAATCATGGATTGAATCATGAATCATGAATAGAATCATGAATCATGAATCGATTCATGAATCATGAATTGAATCATGAATCATGAATCATGAATCATGAATTGAATCATGAATAATGAATCATGAATCGAATCATGAATCATGAATCATGAATCATGAATCATAAATCGAATCATGAATTGAATCATGAAACGAATCATAAATTGAATCATGAATCATGAATCATGAATTGAATCATGAATCATGAATTATGAATCATGAATTGAATCATGAATCATTAATCATGAATTGAATCATGAATCATGAATCATGAATAGAATCATGAATCATGAATTGAATCATGAATCATGAATTAAATCATGAATCATGAATCATGAATCATGAATTGAATCATGTATCATGAATCATGAATCGAATCATGAATCATGAATTGAATAATGAATCATGAATCGAATCATGAATCATGAATTGAATCATGAATCATGAATCATGAATAGAATCATGAATCATGAATCATGAATCGAATCATGAATCATGAATCATGAATCGAATCATGAATCATGAAACGAATCATGAATCATGAATTGAATCATGAATCATGAATCATAAATCGAATCATGAATCATGAATTGAATCATGAATCATGAATCGAATCATGAATCATGAATTGAATCATGAATCATCAATCATAAATCGAATCATGAATCATGAATTGAATCATGAATCATGAATCATGAATCATGAATTGAATCATGAATAATGAATCATGAATCGAATCATGAATCATGAATCATGAATCATGAATCATGAATTGAATCATGAATCATGAATCGTGAATCATGAATTGAATCATGAATTAAATCATGAATCATGAATCATAAATTGAATCATGAATCATGAATTGAATCATGAATCATGAATCATGAATCATGAATCATGAATCATGAATCATGAATTGAATCATGAATTAAATCATGAATCATGGATTGAATCATGAATCATGAATCATGAATTGAATCATGAATCATGAATCGAATCATGAATTGAATCATGAATCATGAATCATGAATTGAATCATGAATCATGAATTGAATCATGAATCACGAATCATAAATTGAATCATGAATCATGAATTGAATCATGAATCATGAATCATGAATCATGAATCATGAATAATGAATCATGAATCGAATCATGAATCATGAATCATGAATCATGAATCATGAATTGAATCATGAATCATGAATCATGAATTGAATCATGAATTAAATCATGAATCATGAATCATAAATTTAATCATGAATCATGAATTGAATCATGAATCATGAATCATGAATTGAATCATGAATTAAATCATGAATCATGGATTGAATCATGAATCATGAATCATGAATCATGAATTGAATCATGAATCATGAATCATGAATCGATTCATGAATCATGAATTGAATCATGAATCATGAATCATGAATTGAATCATGAATCATGAATTGAATCATGAATCACGAATCGATTCATGAATCATGAATTGAATCATGAATAGAATCATGAATCATGAATTGAATCATGAATCATGAATTGAATCATGAATCATGAATCATGAATCGAATCATGAATCATGAATTGAATCATAAATCATGAATCATGAATCATGAATTGAATCATGAATCATGAATCATGAATCATGAATCGAATCATAAATCATGAATTAAATCATGAATCATGAATCATAAATCGAATCATGAATCATTAATTGAATTATGAATCATGAATCATGAATCATGAATTGAATCATGAATCTTGAATTATGAATCGAATCATAAATCTTGATTCAAGATTCATGAATCGAATCATGAATCATGAATTGAATCATGAATAATTAACCATGAATCGAATCATGAATCATAAATCATAAATCATGAATTGAATCATGAATCATGAATCATGAATCATGAATTGAATCATGAATCATGAATTGAATCATGAATCTATAATCTTGAATAAAATCATGAATCATGAATCTAGAAACCTAAATCATGAATCATGAATTGAATCATGAATCATGAATTGAATCATGAATCATGAATTGATTCATGAATTGAATCATTAATAATGAATCATGAATCATGAATTGAATCATGAATCATTAATCTTGAATCAAATCATGAATCATGAATCTAGAAACATGAATCATGAATCATGAATTGAATCATGAATCATGAATTGAATCATGAATCATGAATTGATTCATGAATTGAATCATTAATAATGAATCATGAATCATGAATTGAATTATAATTTGAATCATGAATCATGAATTAAATCATGAATTGAATCATGAATCATGAATCATGAATTGAATCATGAATCATAAATCGAATCATGAATCATGAATTGAATCATGAAACGAATCATAAATTGAATCATGAATCATGAATTGAATCATGAATCATGAATCATGAATTGAATCATGAATCATGAATTATGAATCATGAATTGAATCATGAATCATTAATCATGAATTGAATCATGAATCATGAATCATGAATTGAATCATGAATTAAATCATGAATCATGAATCATAAATTGAATCATGAATCATGAATCATAAATTGAATCATGAATCATGAATTGATTCATGAATTAAATCATGAATCATGAACTGAATCATGAATCATGAATCATGAATCATGAATCGAATCATGAATCATGAATTGAATCATGAATCATGAATCGAATCATGAATCATGAATTGAATCATGAATCATGAATCATGAATAGAATCATGAATCATGAATCATGAATTGAATCATGAATCATGAATCATGAATTGAATCATGAATCATGAATCGAATCATGAATCATGAATTGAATCATGAATCATGAATCATGAATAGAATCATGAATCATGAATCATGAATTGAATCATGAATCATGAATCATGAATCGAATCATGAATCATGAATCATGAATTGAATCATGAATCATGAATTGAATCATGAATCATGAATCATGAATCGAATCATGAATCATGAATCATGAATTGAATCATGAATCATGAATCGAATCATAAATCATGATTCAAGATTCATGAATCGAATCATGAATCATGAATTGAATCATGAATCATGAATCATGAATCATGAATTGAATCATGAATCATGAATCATGAATATAATCATGAATCATGAATCATGAATCATGAATTGAATCATGAATTAAATCATGAATCATGAATCATGAATCATGAATCATGAATTGAATCATGAATCATGAATCATGAATCATGAATTGAATCATGAATTAAATCATGAATCATGGATTGAATCATGAATCATGAATCATGAATCATGAATCATGAATCATGAATTGAATCATGAATCATGAATCATGAATCGAATCATGAATCATGAATTGAATCATGAATCATGAATTGAATCATGAATCATGAATCATGAATTGAATCATGAATCACGAATCGAATCATGAATCATGAATTGAATCATGAATCATGAATCATGAATAGAATCATGAATCATGAATCATGAAATGAATCATGAATCATGAATCGAATCATGAATCATGAATTGAATCATGAATCATGAATCATGAATTGAATCATGAATCATGAATCGAATCATGAATCATGAATTGAATCATGAATCATGAATCATGAATAGAATCATGAATCATGAATCATGAATCATGAATCATGAATTGAATCATGAATCATGAATCATGAATCGAATCATGAATCATGAATTGAATCATGAATCATGAATCATAAATCGAATCATGAATCATTAATTGAATCATGAATAATGAATCATGAATCATGAATTGAATCATGAATCATGAATCATGAATCGAATCATAAATCTTAATTCAAGATTCATGAATCGAATCATGAATCATGAATTGAATCATGAATAATGAATCATGAATCGAATCATGAATCATAAATCATGAATCATGAATCATGAATTAAATCATGAATCATGAATCATGAATCGAATCATGAATCATGAATCATGAATTGAATCATGAATCATGAATTGAATCATGAATCATGAATTGAATCATGAATCATTAATCTTGAATCAAATCATGAATCATGAATCAAGAATCATGAATCATGAATTGAATCATGAATCATGAATTGAATCATGAATTATGAATTGATTCATGAATTGAATCATTAATAATGAATCATGAATCATGAATTGAATCATGAATTGAATCATGAATCATGAATCATAAATCGAATCATGAATCATGAATTGAATCATGAAACAAATCATAAATTGAATCATGAATCATGAATCATGAATTGAATCATGAATCATGAATTATGAATCATGAATTGAATCATGAATCATTAATCATGAATTGAATCATGAATCATGAATCATGAATTGAATCATGAATTAAATCATGAATCATGAATCATAAATTGAATCATGAATCATGAATCATAAATTGAATCATGAATCATGAATTGATTTATGAATTAAATCATGAATCATGAATTGAATCATGAATCATGAATCATGAATCATGAATTGAATCATGAATCATGAATCGAATCATGAATCATGAATTGAATCATGAATCATGAATCGAATCATGAATCATGAATCGAATCATGAATCATGAATTGAATCATGAATCATGAATAGAATCATGAATCATGAATCATGAATCATGAATAGAATCATGAATCATGAATCATGAATTGAATCATGAATCATGAATCATGAATCATGAATTGAATCATGAATCATGAATCATGAATCATGAATTGAATCATGAATTAAATCATGAATCATGAATCATAAATTGAATCATGAATCATGAATTTAATCATGAATCATGAATCATGAATCATGAATTGAATCATGAATCATGAATCATGAATCGAATCATGAATTGAATCATGAATCATGAATTGAATCATGAATCACGAATCATAAATTGAATTATGAATCATGAATTGAATCATGAATCATGAATCATGAATTATGAATTGAATCATGAATAATGAATCATGAATCGAATCATGAATCATGAATCATGAATCATGAATCATGAATTGAATCATGAATTAAATCATGAATCATGAATTAAATCATGAATCATGAATTAAATCATGAATCATGAATTGAATCATGAATCATGAATCATGAATTGAATCATGAATTAAATCATGAATCATGGATTGAATCATGAATCATGAATCATGAATCATGGATTGAATCATGAATCATGAATCATGAATCATGAATCATGAATCGAATCATGAATCATGAATTGAATCATGAATCATGAATCATGAATTGAATCATGAATCATGAATTGAATCATGAATCACGAATCGATTCATGAATCATGAATTGAATCATGAATCATGAATAGAATCATGAATCATGAATCGATTCATGAATCATGAATTGAATCATGAATCATGAATCATGAATTGAATCATGAATCATGAATTGAATCATGAATCATGAATCATGAATCGAATCATGAATCATGAATTGAATCATGAATCATGAATCATGAATCATGAATTGAATCATGAATCATGAATCATGAATCGAATCATAAATCATGAATTGAATCATGAATCATGAATCATAAATCGAATCATGAATCATTAATTGAATCATGAATCATGAATCATGAATCATGAATTGAATCATGAATCATGAATCGAATCATAAATCTTGATTCAAGATTCATGAATAGAATCATGAATCATGAATTGAATCATGAATAATGAACCATGAATCGAATCATGAATCATAAATCATGAATCATGAATCATGAATTGAATCATGAATCATGAATCATGAATCGAATCATGAATTGAATCATGAATCATGAATCATGAATTGAATCATGAATCATGAATTGAATCATGAATCACAAATCATAAATTGAATCATGAATCATGAATTGAATCATGAATCACAAATCATAAATTGAATCATGAATCATGAATTGAATCATGAATCATGAATCATGAATCATGAATCATGAATTGAATCATGAATCATGAATTGAATCATGAATCATGAATCATGAATTGAATCATGAATCATGAATTGAATCATGAATCATGAATCATGAATCGAATCATGAATCATGAATTGAATCATGAATCATGAATCATGAATCATGAATTGAATCATGAATCATGAATCATGAATCGAATCATAAATCATGAATTGAATCATGAATCATGAATCATAAATCGAATCATGAATCATTAATTGAATCATGAATCATGAATCATGAATCATGAATTGAATCATGAATCATGAATCGAATCATAAATCTTGATTCAAGATTCATGAATCGAATCATGAATCATGAATTGAATCATGAATAATAAACCATGAATCGAATCATGAATCATAAATCATGAATCATGAATCATGAATTGAATCATGAATCATGAATCATGAATCGAATCATGAATTGAATCATGAATCATGAATTGAATCATGAATCACGAATCATAAATTGAATCATGAATCATGAATTGAATCATGAATCATGAATCATGAATTATGAATTGAATCATGAACAATGAATCATGAATCGAATCATGAATCATGAATCATGAATCATGAATCATGAATTGAATCATGAATCATGAATCATGAATCATGAATTGAATCATGAATTAATTCATGAATCATGAATCATAAATTGAATCATAAATCATGAATTGAATCATGAATCATGAATTGAAACATGAATTAAATCATGAATCATGGATTGAATCATGAATCATGAATCATGAATCATGAATTGAATCATGAATCATGAATCATGAATCATGAATCATGAATCGAATCATGAATCATGAATTGAATCATGAATCATGAATTGAATCATGAATCATGAATTGAATCATGAATCACGAATCGATTCATGAATCATGAATTGAATCATGAATCATGAATAGAATCATGAATCATGAATCATGAATCGATTCATGAATCATGAATTGAATCATGAATTATGAATCATGAATTGAATCATGAATCATGAATTGAATCATGAATCATGAATCATGAATCGAATCATGAATCATGAATTGAATCATGAATCATGAATCATGAATCATGAATCATGAATTGAATCATGAATCATGAATCATGAATCGAATCATAAATCATGAATTGAATCATAAATCATGAATCATAAATCGAATCATGAATCATTAATTGAATCATGAATCATGAATCATGAATCATGAATTGAATCATGAATCATGAATCATGAATCGAATCATAAATCTTGATTCAAGATTCATGAATCGAATCATGAATCATGAATTGAATCATGAATAATGAACCATGAATCGAATCATGAATCATAAATCATGAATCATGAATTGAATCATGAATCATGAATCATGAATCGAATCATGAATCATAAATCATGAATTGAATCATGAATCATGAATCATTAATCTTGAATCAAATCATGAATCATGTATCTAGAATCATGAATCATGAATTGAATCATGAATCATGAATTGATTCATGAATTGAATCATTAATAATGATTCATGAATCATGAATTGAATTATAATTTGAATCATGAATCATGAATTAAATCATGAATTGAATCATGAATCATGAATCATGAATTGAATCATGAATCATAAATCGAATCATGAATCATGAATTGAATCATGAAACGAATCATAAATTGAATCATGAATCATGAATTGAATCATGAATCATGAATCATGAATTGAATCATGAATCATGAATTATGAATCATGAATTGAATCATGAATCATTAATCATGAATTGAATCATGAATCATGAATCATGAATTGAATCATGAATCATAAATTGAATCATGAATCATAAATTGAATCATGAATCATGAATTGATTCATGAATTAAATCATGAATCATGAACTGAATCATGAATCATGAATCATGAATTGAATCATGAATCATGAATCATGAATCGAATCATGAATTATGAATTGAATAATGAATCATGAATCAAATCATGAATCATGAATTGAATCATGAATCATGAATCATGAATAGAATCATGAATCATGAATCATGAATTGAATCATGAATCATGAATCATGAATTGAATCATGAATCATGAATCGAATCATGAATCATGAATTGAATCATGAATCATGAATCATGAATAGAATCATGAATCATGAATCATGAATTGAATCATGAATCATGAATCATGAATCGAATCATGAATCATGAATCATGAATTGAATCATGAATCATGAATCGAATCATAAATCATGATTCAAGATTCATGAATCGAATCATGAATCATGAATTGAATCATGAATCATGAATCATGAATCATGAATCATGAATTGAATCATGAATCATGAATCATGAATATAATCATGAATCATGAATCATAAATCATGAATTGAATCATGAATTAAATCATGAATCATGAATCATAAATTGAATCATGAATCATGAATTAAATCATGAATCATGAATCATGAATCATGAATTGAATCATGAATTAAATCATGAATCATGGATTGACTCATGAATCATGAATCATGAATCATGAATTGAATCATGAATCATGAATCATGAATTGAATCATGAATCATGAATCGAATCCTGAATCATGAATAGAATCATGAATCATGAATCATGAATTGAATCATGAATCATGAATCGAATCATGAATCATGAATTGAATCATGAATCATGAATCATGAATAGAATCATGAATCATGAATCATGAATCATGAATTGAATCATGAATCATGAATCATGAATCGAATCATGAATCATGAATTGAATCATGAATCATGAATCATAAATCGAATCATGAATCATTAATTGAATCATGAATCATGAATCGAATCATAAATCTTGATTCAAGATTCATGAATCGAATCATGAATCATGAATTGAATCATTAATAATGAATCATGAATCGAATCATGAATCATAAATCATGAATCATGAATCATGAATTAAATCATGAATCATGAATCGAATCATGAATCATGAATCATGAATTGAATCATGAATCATGAATTGAATCATGAATCATTAATCTTGAATCAAATCATGAATCATGAATCAAGAATCATGAATCATGAATTGAATCATGAATCATGAATTGAATCATTAATTATGAATTGATTCATGAATTGAATCATTAATAATGAATCATGAATCATGAATTGAATCATGAATTGAATCATGAATCATGAATCATAAATCGAATCATGAATCATAAATTGAATCATGAAACGAATCATAAATTGAATCATGAATCATGAATCATGAATTGAATCATGAATCATGAATTATGAATCATGAATTGAATCATGAATCATTAATCATGAATTGAATCATGAATCATGAATTGATTCATGAATTAAATCATGAATCATGAATTGAATCATAAATCATGAATCATGAATCATGAATTGAATCATGAATCATGAATCATGAATCGAATCATGAATCATGAATTGAATCATGAATCATGAATCGAATCATGAATCATGAATTGAATCATGAATCATGAATCATGAATAGAATCATGAATCATGAATCATGAATCATGAATCGAATCATGAATCATGAATCATGAATTGAATCATAAATCATGAAACGAATCATGAATCATGAATTGAATCATGAATCATAAATTGAATCATGAATTGAATCATGAATTAAATCATGAATCATGGATTGATTCATGAATCATGAATTGAATCATGAATTTAATCATGAATCATGGATTGAATCATGAATCATGAATCATGAATCGAATCATGAATCATGAATTGAATCATGAATCATGAATTGAATCATGAATCATGAATCATGAATTGAATCATGAATCACGAATCGATTCATGAATCATGAATTGAATCATGAATTGAATCATGAATCATTAATTGAATCATGAATCATGAATCATGAATCATGAATTGAATCATGAATCATGAATCATGAATCGAATCATAAATCTTGATTCAAGATTCATGAATCGAATCATGAATCATGAATTGAATCATGAATAATGAACCATGAATCAAATCATGAATCATAAATCATGAATCATAAATCATGAATTGAATCATGAATCATGAATCATTAATCTTGAATCAAATCATGAATCATGTATCTAGAATCATGAATCATGAATCATGAATTGAATCATGAATCATGAATTGATTCATGAATTGAATCATTAATAATGATTCATGAATCATGAATTGAATTATAATTTGAATCATGAATCATGAATTAAATCATGAATTGAATCATGAATCATGAATCATGAATTGAATCATGAATCATAAATCGAATCATGAATCATGAATTGAATCATGAAACGAATCATAAATTGAATCATGAATCATGAATTGAATCATGAATCATGAATCATGAATTGAATCATGAATCATGAATTATGATTAATGAATTGAATCATGAATCATTAATCATGAATTGAATCATGAATCATGAATCATGAATTGAATCATGAATCATAAATTGAATCATGAATCATGAATCATAAATTGAATCATGAATCATGAATTGATTCATGAATTATATCATGAATCATGAACTGAATCATGAATCATGAATCATGAATTGAATCATGAATCATGAATCATGAATCGAATCATGAATCATGAATTGAATCATGAATCATGAATCAAATCATGAATCATGAATTGAATCATGAATCATGAATATAATCATGAATCATGAATCATGAATTGAATCATGAATCATGAATCATGAATTGAATCATGAATCATGAATCGAATCATGAATCATGAATTGAATCATGAATCATGAATCATGAATAGAATCATGAATCATGAATCATGAATTGAATCATGAATCATGAATCATGAATCGAATCATGAATCATGAATCATGAATTGAATCATGAATCATGAATCGAATCATAAATCATGATTCAAGATTCATGAATCGAATCATGAATCATGAATTGAATCATGAATCATGAATCATGAATCATGAATTGAATCATGAATCATGAATCATGAATATAATCATGAATCATGAATCATAAATCATGAATTGAATCATGAATTAAATCATGAATCATGAATCATAAATTGAATCATGAATCATGAATTGAATCATGAATCATGAATCATGAATCATGAATTGAATCATGAATTAAATCATGAATCATGGATTGACTCATGAATCATGAATCATGAATCATGAATTGAATCATGAATCATGAATCATGAATGGAATCATGAATCATGAATCGAATCATGAATCATGAATTGAATCATGAATCATGAATCATGAATTGAATCATGAATCATGAATCGAATCATGAATCATGAATTGAATCATGAATCATGAATCATGAATAGAATCATGAATCATGAATCATGAATCATGAATTGAATCATGAATCATGAATCATGAATCGAATCATGAATCATGAATTTAATCATGAATCATGAATCATAAATCGAATCATGAATCATTAATTGAATCATGAATCATGAATCGAATCATAAATCTTGATTCAAGATTCATGAATCGAATCATGAATCATGAATTGAATCATTAATAATGAATCATGAATCGAATCATGAATCATAAATCATGAATCATGAATCATGAATTAAATCATGAATCATGAATCGAATCATGAATCATGAATCATGAATTGAATCATGAATCATGAATTGAATCATGAATCATGAATTGAATCATGAATCATTAATCTTGAATCAAATCATGAATCATGAATCAAGAATCATGAATTGAATCATGAATCATGAATTGAATCATGAATTATGAATTGATTCATGAATTGAATCATTAATAATGAATCATGAATCATGAATTGAATCATGAATTGAATCATGAATCATGAATCATAAATCGAATCATGAATCATAAATTGAATCATGAAACGAATCATAAATTGAATCATGAATCATGAATTGAATCATGAATCATGAATTATGAATCATGAATTGAATCATGAATCATTAATCATGAATTGAATCATGAATCATGAATTGAATCATGAATTAAATCATGAATCATGAATCATAAATTGAATCATGAATCATGAATCATAAATTGAATCATGAATCATGAATTGATTCATGAATTAAATCATGAATCATGAATTGAATCATAAATCATGAATCATGAATCATGAATTGAATCATGAATCATGAATCATGAATCGAATCATGAATCATGAATTGAATCATGAATCATGAATCGAATCATGAATCATGAATTGAATCATGAATCATGAATCATGAATAGAATCATGAATCATGAATCATGAATCATGAATCGAATCATGAATCATGAATCATGAATTGAATCATGAATCATGGATTGATTCATGAATCATGAATCATGAATCATGAATTGAATCATGAATTAAATCATGAATCATGGATTGAATCATGAATCATGAATCATGAATCGAATCATGAATCATGAATTGAATCATGAATCATGAATTGAATCATGAATCATGAATCATGAATTGAATCATGAATCACGAATCGATTCATGAATCATGAATTGAATCATGAATCATTAATTGAATCATGAATCATGAATCATGAATCATGAATTGAATCATGAATCATGAATCATGAATCGAATCATAAATCTTGATTCAAGATTCATGAATCGAATCATGAATCATGAATTGAATCATGAATAATGAACCATGAATCGAATCATGAATCATAAATCATGAATCATGAATCATGAATTGAATCATGAATCATGAATCATGAATCGAATCATGAATCATAAATCATATATTGAATCATGAATCATGAATCATTAATCTTGAATCAAATCATGAATCATGTATCTAGAATCATGAATCATGAATCATGAATTGAATCATGAATCATGAATTGATTCTTGAATTGAATCATTAATAATGATTCATGAATCATGAATTGAATTATAATTTGAATCATGAATCATGAATTAAATCATGAATTGAATCATGAATCATGAATCATGAATTGAATCATGAATCATAAATCGAATCATGAATCATGAATTGAATCATGAAACGAATCATAAATTGAATCATGAATCATGAATTGAATCATGAATCATGAATCATGAATTGAATCATGAATCATGAATTATGAATCATGAATTGAATCATGAATCATTAATCATGAATTGAATCATGAATCATGAATCATGAATTGAATCATGAATCATAAATTGAATCATGAATCATGAATCATAAATTGAATCATGAATCATGAATTGATTCATGAATTAAATCATGAATCATGAACTGAATCATGAATCATGAATCATGAATTGAATCATGAATCATGAATCATGAATCGAATCATGAATCATGAATTGAATCATGAATCATGAATCAAATCATGAATCATGAATATAATCATGAATCATGAATTGAATCATGAATCATGAATCATGAATTGAATCATGAATCATGAATCATGAATTGAATCATGAATCATGAATCAAATCATGAATCATGAATTGAATCATGAATCATGAATCATGAATAGAATCATGAATCATGAATCATGAATTGAATCATGAATCATGAATCATGAATCGAATCATGAATCATGAATCATGAATTGAATCATGAATTATGAATCGAATCATAAATCATGATTCAAGATTCATGAATCGAATCATGAATCATGAATTGAATCATGAATCATGAATCATGAATCATGAATTGAATCATGAATCATGAATCATGAATCATGAATCATAAATCATGAATTGAATCATGAATTAAATCATGAATCATGAATCATAAATTGAATCATGAATCATGAATTGAATCATGAATCATGAATCATGAATCATGAATTGAATCATGAATTAAATCATGAATCATGGATTGACTCATGAATCATGAATCATGAATCATGAATTGAATCATGAATCATGAATCATGAATGGAATCATGAATCATGAATCGAATCATGAATCATGAATTGAATCATGAATCATGAATCATGAATTGAATCATGAATCATGAATCGAATCATGAATCATGAATTGAATCATGAATCATGAATCATGAATAGAATCATGAATCATGAATCATGAATCATGAATTGAATCATGAATCATGAATCATGAATCGAAACATGAATCATGAATTTAATCATGAATCATAAATCGAATCATGAATCATTAATTGAATCATGAATCATGAATCGAATCATAAATCTTGATTCAAGATTCATGAATCGAATCATGAATCATGAATTGAATCATTAATAATGAATCATGAATCGAATCATGAATCATAAATCATGAATCATGAATCATGAATTAAATCATGAATCATGAATCGAATCATGAATCATGAATTGAATCATGAATCATGAATTAAATCATGAATCATGAATTGAATCATGAATCATTAATCTTGAATCAAATCATGAATCATGAATCAAGAATCATGAATCATGAATTGAATCATGAATCATGAATTGAATCATGAATTATGAATTGATTCATGAATTGAATCATTAATAATGAATCATGAATCATGAATTGAATCATGAATTGAATCATGAATCATGAATCATAAATCGAATCATGAATCATAAATTGAATCATGAAACGAATCATAAATTGAATCATGAATCATGAATTGAATCATGAATCATGAATTATGAATCATGAATTGAATCATGAATCATTAATCATGAATTGAATCATGAATCATGAATTGAATCATGAATTAAATCATGAATCATGAATCATAAATTGAATCATGAATCATGAATCATAAATTGAATCATGAATCATGAATTGATTCATGAATTAAATCATGAATCATGAATTGAATCATAAATCATGAATCATGAATCATGAATTGAATCATGAATCATGAATCATGAATCGAATCATGAATCATGAATTGAATCATGAATCATGAATCGAATCATGAATCATGAATTGAATCATGAATCATGAATCATGAATAGAATCATGAATCATGAATCATGAATCATGAATCGAATCATGAATCATGAATCATGAATTGAATCATGAATCATGAAACGAATCATGAATCATGAATTGAATCATGAATCATGAATCATAAATTGAATCATGAATTGAATCATGAATTAAATCATGAATCATGGATTGATTCATGAATCATGAATCATGAATCATGAATTGAATCATGAATTAAATCATGAATCATGGATTGAATCATGAATCATGAATCATGAATCGAATCATGAATCATGAATTGAATCATGAATCATGAATTGAATCATGAATCATGAATCATGAATTGAATCATGAATCACGAATCGATTCATGAATCATGAATTGAATCATGAATCATGAATAGAATCATGAATCATGAATCATGAATCGATTCATGAATCATGAATTGAATCATGAATCATGAATCATGAATCGAATCATGAATCATGAATCGAATCATGAATCATGAATTGAATCATGAATCATGAATCATGAATCATGAATTGAATCATGAATCATGAATCATGAATCGAATCATAAATCATGAATTGAATCATGAATCATGAATCATAAATCGAATCATGAATCATTAATTGAATCATAAATCATGAATCATGAATCATGAATCATGAATCATGAATCGATTCATGAATCATGAATTGAATCATGAATCATGAATCATGAATTGAATCATGAATCATTAATCGAATCATGAATCATGAATTGAATCATGAATCATGAATCATGAATCGAATCATGAATCATGAATCGAATCATGAATCATGAATTGAATCATGAATCATGAATCATGAATCATGAATTGAATCATGAATCATGAATCATGAATCGAATCATGAATCATGAATTGAATCATGAATAATGAACCATGAATCGAATCATGAATCATAAATCATGAATCATGAATCATGAATTGAATCATGAATCATGAATTGAATCATGAATCATTAATCTTGAATCAAATCATGAATCATGAATCTAGAATCATGAATCATGAATCATGAATTGAATCATGAATCATGAATTGAATCATGAATCATGAATTGATTCATGAATTGAATCATTAATAATAAATCATGAATCATGAATTGAATTATAATTTGAATCATGAATCATGAATTGAATCATGAATTGAATCATGAATCATGAATTGAATCATGAATCATGAATCATAAATCGAATCATGAATCATGAATTGAATCATGAAACGAATCATAAATTGAATCATGAATCATGAATCATGAATTGAATCATGAAACGAATCATAAATTGAATCATGAATCATGAATTGAATCATGTATCATGAATCATGAATTGAATCATGAATCATGAATCATGAATTGAATCATGAATCATTAATCATGAATTGAATCATGAATCATGAATCATGAATTGAATCATGATTTAAATCATGAATCATGAATCATAAATTGAATCATGAATCATGAATCATAAATTGAATCATGAATTATGAATTGATTCATGAATTAAATCATGAATCATGAATTGAATCATGAATCATGAATCATGAATTGAATCATGAATCATGAATCATGAATCGAATCATGAATCATGAATTGAATCATGAATCATGAATCGAATCATGAATCATGAATCATGAATTGAATCATGAATCATGAATTATGAATCATGCATAGAATCATGAATCATTAATCATGAATTAAATCATGAATCATGAATCATGAATCATGAATTGAATCATGAATTAAATCATGAATCATGAATCATAAATTGAATCATGGATCATGAATCATAAATTGAATCATGAATCATGAATTGATTCATGAATTAAATCATGAATCATGAATTGAATTATGAATCATGAATTGAATCATGCATCATGAATCATGAATCGAATCATGAATCATGAATTGAATCATGAATCATGAATCGAATCATGAATCATGAATTGAATCATGAATCATGAATAGAATCATGAATCATGAATCATGAATCATGAATCAAATCATGAATCATGAATCATGAATTGAATCATGAATCATGAAACGAATCATGAATCATGAATTGAATCATGAATCATGAATCATAAATCGAATCATGAATCATGAATCATGAATTGAATCATGAATCATGAATTGAATCATGAATCATGAATTGAATCATGAATCATGAATCATGAATCATGAATTGAATCGTGAATTAAATCATGAATCATGGATTGAATCATGAATCATGAATCATGAATCATGAATTGAATCATGAATCATGAATCATGAATCGAATCATGAATCATGAATTGAATCATGAATCATGAATTAAATCATGAATCATGAATCGAATCATGAATCATGAATTGAATCATGAATCATGAATCGAATCATGAATCATGAATCGAATCATGAATCATGAATTGAATCATGAATCATGAATCATGAATAGAATCATGAATCATGAATCATGAATCATGAATAGAATCATGAATCATGAATCGAATCATGAATCATGAATTGAATCATGAATCATGAATCATGAATAGAATCATGAATCATGAATCATGAATCATGAATAGAATCATGAATCATGAATCATGAATTGAATCATGAATCATGAAACGAATCATGAATCATGAATCATGAATTGAATCATAAATCATGAATCATGAATTGAATCATGAATCATGAATCATGAATTGAATCATGAATTAAATCATGAATCATGAATCATAAATTGAATCATGAATCATGAATTTAATCATGAATCATGAATCATGAATCATGAATTGAATCATGAATTAAATCATGAATCATGGATTGAATCATGAATCATGAATCATGAATCATGAATTGAATCATGAATCATGAATCATGAATCGAATCATGAATTGAATCATGAATCATGAATCATGAATTGAATCATGAATCATGAATTGAATAATGAATCACGAATCATAAATTGAATCATGAATCATGAATTGAATCATGAATCATGAATCATGAATTATGAATTGAATCATGAATAATGAATCATGAATCGAATCATGAATCATGAATCATGAATCATGAATCATGAATTGAATCATGAATCATGAATCATGAATCATGAATTGAATCATGAATTAAATCATGAATCATGAATCATAAATTGAATCATAAATCATGAATTGAATCATGAATCATGAATCATGAATTGAATCATGAATTAAATCATAAATCATGGATAGAATCATGAATCATGAATCATGAATCATGAATTGAATCATGAATCATGAATCATGAATCATGAATCATGAATCGAATCATGAATCATGAATTGAATCATGAATCATGAATCATGAATTGAATCATGAATCATGAATTGAATCATGAATCACGAATCGATTCATGAATCATGAATTGAATCATGAATCATGAATAGAATCATGAATCATGAATCATGAATCGATTCATGAATCATGAATTGAATCATGAATCATGAATCATGAATTGAATCATGAATCATGAATTGAATCATGAATCATGAATCATGAATCGAATCATGAATCATGAATCATGAATCATGAATCATGAATCATGAATTGAATCATGAATCATGAATCATGAATCGAATCATAAATCATGAATTGAATCATGAATCATGAATAATAAATCGAATCATGAATCATTAATTGAATCATGAATCATGAATCATGAATCATGAATTGAATCATGAATCATGAATCATGAATCGAATCATAAATCTTGATTCAAGATTCATGAATCGAATCATGAATCATGAATTGAATCATGAATAATGAACCATGAATCGAATCATGAATCATAAATCATGAATCATGAATCATGAATTGAATCATGAATCATGAATCATGAATCGAATCATGAATCATAAATCATGATTTGAATCATGAATCATGAATTGAATCATGAATCATTAATCTTGAATCAAATCATGAATCATGAATCTAGAATCATGAATCATGAATCATGAATTGAATCATGAATCATGAATTGATTCATGAATTGAATCATTAATAATGAATCATGAATCATGAATTGAATTATAATTTGAATCATGAATCATGAATTAAATCATGAATTGAATCATGAATCATGAATCATGAATTGAATCATGAATCATAAATCGAATCATGAATCATGAATTGAATCATGAAACGAATCATAAATTGAATCATGAATCATGAATTGAATCATGAATCATGAATCATGAATTGAATCATGAATCATGAATTATGAATCATGAATTGAATCATGAATCATTAATCATGAATTGAATCATGAATCATGAATCATGAATTGAATCATGAATCATAAATTGAATCATGAATCATGAATCATAAATTGAATCATGAATCATGAATTGATTCATGAATTAAATCATAAATCATGAACTGAATCATGAATCATGAATCATGAATTGAATCATGAATCATGAATCATGAATCGAATCATGAATCATGAATTGAATCATGAATCATGAATCAAATCATGAATCATGAATTGAATCATGAATCATGAATCATGAATAGAATCATGAATCATGAATCATGAATTGAATCATGAATCATGAATCATGAATTGAATCATGAATCATGAATCGAATCATGAATCATGAATTGAATCATGAATCATGAATCATGAATTGAATCATGAATCATGAATCATGAATCGAATCATGAATCATGAATTGAATCATGAATCATGAATCGAATCATAAATCATGATTCAAGATTCATGAATCGAATCATGAATCATGAATTGAATCATGAATCATGAATCATGAATATAATCATGAATCATGAATCATAAATCATGAATTGAATCATGAATTAAATCATGAATCATAAATTGAATCATGAATCATGAATTGAATCATGAATCATGAATCATGAATCATGAATTGAATCATGAATTAAATCATGAATCATGAATTGAATCATGAATCATGAATCATGAATTGAATCATGAATTAAATCATGAATCATGAATTAAATCATGAATCATGAATCATAAATTGAATCATGAATCATGAATTGAATCATGAATCATGAATCATGAATGGAATCATGAATCATGAATCGAATCATGAATCATGAATTGAATCATGAATCATGAATCATGAATTGAATCATGAATCATGAATCGAATCATGAATCATGAATTGAATCATGAATCATGAATCATGAATAGAATCATGAATCATGTATCATGAATCATGAATTGAATCATGAATCATGAATCATGAATCGAATCATGAATCATGAATTGAATCATGAATCATGAATCATAAATCAAATCATGAATCATTAATTGAATCATGAATCATGAATCATGAATCGAATCATAAATCTTGATTCAAGATTAATAAATTGAATCATGAATCATGAATTGAATCATTAATAATGAATCATGAATCGAATCATGAATCATAAATCATGAATCATGAATCATGAATTAAATCATGAATCATGAATCGAATCATGAATCATGAATTGAATCATGAATCATGAATTGAATCATGAATTATGAATTGATTCATGAATTGAATCATTAATAATGAATCATGAATCATGAATTGAATCATGAATTGAATCATGAATCATGAATCATAAATCGAATCATGAATCATAAATTGAATCATGAAACGAATCATAAATTGAATCATGAATCATGAATCGTGAATTGAATCATGAATCATGAATTATGAATCATGAATTGAATCATGAATCATTAATCATGAATTGAATCATGAATCATGAATTGAATCATGAATTAAATCATGAATCATGAATCATAAATTGAATCATGAATCATGAATCATAAATTGAATCATGAATCATGAATTGATTCATGAATTAAATCATGAATCATGAATTGAATCATAAATCATGAATCATGAATCATGAATTGAATCATGAATCATGAATCATGAATCGAATCATGAATCATGAATTGAATCATGAATCATGAATCGAATCATGAATCATGAATTGAATCATGAATAATGAATAGAATCATGAATCATGAATCATGAATCATGAATCGAATCATGAATCATGAATCATGAATTGAATCATGAATCATGAAACGAATCATGAATAATGAATTGAATCATGAATCATGAATCATAAATTGAATCATGAATTGAATCATGAATTAAATCATGAATCATGGATTGATTCATGAATCATGAATCATGAATTGAATCATGAATTAAATCATGAATCATGGATTGAATAATGAATCTTGAATCATGAATAGAATCATGAATCATGAATTGAATCATGAATCATGAATCATGAATTGAATCATGAATTATGAATTGAATCATGAATCACGAATCGATTCATGAATCATGAATTGAATCATGAATCATGAATAGAATCATGAATCATGAATCATGAATCGATTCATGAATCATGAATTGAATCATGAATCATGAATCATGAATCGAATCATGAATCATGAATTGAATCATGAATCATGAATCATGAATCGAATCATGAATCATGAATCGAATCATGAATCATGAATCGAATCATAAATCATGAATTGAATCATGAATCATGAATCATAAATCGAATCATGAATCATTAATTGAATCATAAATCATGAATCATGAATCATGAATTGAATCATGAATCATGAATTGAATCATGAATCATGAATTGAATCATGAATCATGAATCATGAATTGAATCATGAATCATGAATCATGAATTGAATCATGAATCACGAATCATGAATTGAATCATGAATCACGAATCGATTCATGAATCATGAATTGAATCATGAATCATGAATAGAATCATGAATCATGAATCATGAATTGAATCATGAATCATGAATCATGAATTGAATCATGAATCATGAATCGAATCATGAATCATGAATTGAATCATGAATCATGAATCATGAATCGAATCATGAATCATGAATCGAATCATGAATCATGAATTGAATCATGAATCATGAATCATGAATTGAATCATGAATCATGAATTAAATCATGAATCATGAATCATGAATCGAATCATGAATCATGAATTGAATCATGAATAATGAACCATGAATCGAATCATGAATCATAAATCATGAATCATGAATTGAATCATGAATCATGAATTGAATCATGAATCATTAATCTTGAATCAAATCATGAATCATGAATCTAGAATCATGAATCATGAATCATGAATTGAATCATGAATCATGAATTGATTCATGAATTGAATCATTAATAATAAATCATGAATCATGAATTGAATTATAATTTGAATCATGAATCATGAATTAAATCATGAATTGAATCATGAATCATGAATTGAATCATGAATCATGAATCATAAATCGAATCATGAATCATGAATTGAATCATAAAACGAATCATAAATTGAATCATAAATCATGAATCATGAATTGAATCATGAATCATGAATCGTGAATTGAATCATGAATCATGAATTATGAATCATGAATTGAATCATGAATCATTAATCATGAATTGAATCATGAATCATGAATTGAATCATGAATTAAATCATGAATCATGAATCATAAATTGAATCATGAATCATGAATCATAAATTGAATCATGAATCATGAATTGATTCATGAATTAAATCATGAATCATGAATTAAATCATTAATCATGAATCATGAATCATGAATTGAATCATGAATCATGAATCATGGATCGAATCATGAATCATGAATTGAATCATGAATCATGAATCGAATCATGAATCATGAATTGAATCATGAATCATGAATCATGAATAGAATCATGAATCATGAATCATGAATCATGAATCGAATCATGAATCATGAATCATGAATTGAATCATGAATCATGAAACGAATCATGAATCATGAATTGAATCATGAATCATGAATCATAAATTGAATCATGAATTGAATCATGAATTAAATCATGAATCATGGATTGATTCATGAATCATGAATCATGAATCATGAATTAAATCATGAATTAAATCATGAATCATGGATTGAATCATGAATCATGAATCATGAATCGAATCATGAATCATGAATTGAATCATGAATCATGAATTGAATCATGAATCATGAATCATGAATTGAATCATGAATCACGAATCGATTCATGAATCATGAATTGAATCATGAATCATGAATAGAATCATGAATCATGAATCATGAATCGATTCATGAATCATGAATTGAATCATGAATCATGAATCATGAATTGAATCATGAATCATGAATCGAATCATGAATCATGAATTGAATCATGAATCATGAATCATGAATCGAATCATGAATCATGAATCGAATCATGAATCATGAATTGAATCATGAATCATGAATCATGAATCATGAATTGAATCATGAATCATGAATCATGAATCGAATCATAAATCATGAATTGAATCATGAATCATGAATCATAAATCGAATCATGAATCATTAATTGAATCATAAATCATGAATCATGAATCATGAATTGAATCATGAATCATGAATCGAATCATGAATCATGAATTGAATCATGAATCATGAATCATGAATTGAATCATGAATCATGAATCATGAATTGAATCATGAATCACGAATCATGAATTGAATCATGAATCACGAATCGATTCATGAATCATGAATTGAATCATGAATCATGAATAGAATCATGAATCATGAATCATGAATCGATTCATGAATCATGAATTGAATCATGAATCATGAATCATGAATTGAATCATGAATCATGAATCGAATCATGAATCATGAATTGAATCATGAATCATGAATCATGAATCGAATCATGAATCATGAATCGAATCATGAATCATGAATTGAATCATGAATCATGAATCATGAATCATGAATTGAATCATGAATCATGAATTGAATCATGAATCATTAATCTTGAATCAAATCATGAATCATGAATCTAGAATCATGAATCATGAATCATGAATTGAATCATGAATCATGAATTGATTCATGAATTGAATCATTAATAATAAATCATGAATCATGAATTGAATTATAATTTGAATCATGAATCATGAATTAAATCATGAATTGAATCATGAATCATGAATTGAATCATGAATCATGAATTGAATCATGAATCATGAATCATGAATCATGAATTGAATCATGAATCATGAATTGAATCATGAATCATTAATCTTGAATCAAATCATGAATCATGAATCTAGAATCATGAATCATGAATCATGAATTGAATCATGAATTATGAATTGATTCATGAATTGAATCATTAATAATAAATCATGAATCATGAATTGAATTATAATTTGAATCATGAATCATGAATTAAATCATGAATTGAATCATGAATCATGAATTGAATCATGAATCATGAATCATAAATCGAATCATGAATCATGAATTGAATCATAAAACGAATCATAAATTGAATCATAAATCATGAATCATGAATTGAATCATGAATCATGAATCGTGAATTGAATCATGAATCATGAATTATGAATCATGAATTGAATCATGAATCATTAATCATGAATTGAATCATGAATCATGAATTGAATCATGAATTAAATCATGAATCATGAATCATAAATTGAATCATGAATCATGAATTGATTCATGAATTAAATCATGAATCATGAATTAAATCATAAATCATGAATCATGAATCATGAATTGAATCATGAATCATGAATCATGGATCGAATCATGAATCATGAATTGAATCATGAATCATGAATCGAATCATGAATCATGAATTGAATCATGAATCATGAATCATGAATAGAATCATGAATCATGAATCATGAATCATGAATCGAATCATGAATCATGAATCATGAATTGAATCATGAATCATGAAACGAATCATGAATCATGAATTGAATCATGAATCATGAATCATAAATTGAATCATGAATTGAATCATGAATTAAATCATGAATCATGGATTGATTCATGAATCATGAATCATGAATCATGAATTGAATCATGAATTAAATCATGAATCATGGATTGAATCATGAATCATGAATCATGAATCGAATCATGAATCATGAATTGAATCATGAATCATGAATCATGAATTGAATCATGAATCATGAATCATGAATTGAATCATGAATCACGAATCGATTCATGAATCATGAATTGAATCATGAATCATGAATAGAATCATGAATCATGAATCATGAATCGATTCATGAATCATGAATTGAATCATGAATCATGAATCATGAATTGAATCATGAATCATGAATCGAATCATGAATCATGAATTGAATCATGAATCATGAATCATGAATCGAATCATGAATCATGAATCGAATCATGAATCATGAATTGAATCATGAATCATGAATCATGAATCATGAATTGAATCATGAATCATGAATCATGAATCGAATCATAAATCATGAATTGAATCATGAATCATGAATCATAAATCGAATCATGAATCATTAATTGAATCATAAATCATGAATCATGAATCATGAATTGAATCATGAATCATGAATCGAATCATGAATCATGAATTGAATCATGAATCATGAATCATGAATTGAATCATGAATCATGAATCATGAATTGAATCATGAATCATGAATCATGAATTGAATCATGAATCACGAATCGATTCATGAATCATGAATTGAATCATGAATCATGAATAGAATCATGAATCATGAATCATGAATCGATTCATGAATCATGAATTGAATCATGAATCATGAATCATGAATTGAATCATGAATCATGAATCGAATCATGAATCATGAATTGAATCATGAATCATGAATCATGAATCGAATCATGAATCATGAATCGAATCATGAATCATGAATTGAATCATGAATCATGAATCATGAATCATGAATTGAATCATGAATCATGAATTAAATCATGAATCATGAATCATGAATCGAATCATGAATCATGAATTGAATCATGAATAATGAACCATGAATCGAATCATGAATCATAAATCATGAATCATGAATTGAATCATGAATCATGAATTGAATCATGAATCATGAATTGAATCATGAATCATGAATTGAATCATGAATCATTAATCTTGAATCAAATCATGAATCATGAATCTAGAATCATGAATCATGAATTGATTCATGAATTGAATCATTAATAATAAATCATGAATCATGAATTGAATTATAATTTGAATCATGAATCATGAATTAAATCATGAATTGAATCATGAATCATGAATTGAATCATGAATCATGAATCATAAATCGAATCATGAATCATGAATTGAATAATAAAACGAATCATAAATTGAATCATAAATCATGAATCATGAATTGAATCATGAATCATGAATCATAAATCGAATCATGAATCATGAATTGAATCATGAAACGAATCATAAATTGAATCATGAATCATGAATTGAATCATGTATCATGAATCATGAATTGAATCATGAATCATGAATCATGAATTGAATCATGAATCATTAATCATGAATTGAATCATGAATCATGAAACATGAATCATGAATTGAATCATGAATTAAATCATGAATCATGAATCATAAATTGAATCATGAATCATGAATCATAAATTGAATCATGAATTATGAATTGATTCATGAATTAAATCATGAATCATGAATTGAATCATGAATCATGAATCATGAATTGAATCATGAATCATGAATCGAATCATGAATCATGAATTCAATCATGAATCATGAATCGAATCATGAATCATGAATCATGAATTGAATCATGAATCATGAATTATGAATCATGAATAGAATCATGAATCATTAATCATGAATTAAATCATGAATCATGAATCATGAATTGAATCATGAATTAAATGATGAATCATGAATCATAAATTGAATCATGGATCATGAATCATAAATTGAATCATGAATCATGAATTGATTCATGAATTAAATCATGAATCATGAATTGAATTATGAATCATGAATTGAATCATGAATCATGAATCATGAATCGAATCATGAATCATGAATTGAATCATGAATCATGAATCGAATCATGAATCATGAATTGAATCATGAATCATGAATCATGAATAGAATCATGAATCATGAATCATGAATCATGAATCAAATCATGAATCATGAATCATGAATTGAATCATGAATCATGAAACGAATCATGAATCATGAATTGAATCATGAATCATGAATCATAAATCGAATCATGAATCATGAATCATGAATCATGAATTGAATCGTGAATTAAATCATGAATCATGGATTGAATCATGAATCATGAATTATGAATCATGAATTGAATCATGAATCATGAATCATGAATCGAATCATGAATCATGAATTGAATCATGAATCATGAATTAAATCATGAATCATGAATCATGAATTGAATCATGAATCACGAATCGATTCATGAATCATGAATTGAATCATGAATCATGAATAGAATCATGAATCATGAATCATGAATCGATTCATGATTCATGAATTGAATCATGAATCATGAATCATGAATTGAATCATGAATCATGAATTGAATCATGAATCATGAATTGAATCATGAATCATGAATTGAATCATGAATCATGAATTGAATCATGAAACCTGAATTGATTAATGAATTGAATAATGAGATATGAATCATAAATCATGAATTAAATCATGAATCATGAATCATGAATTGAATCATGAATTAAATCATGAATCATGAATCATAAATTGAATCATGAATCATGAATTGATTCATGAATTAAATCATGAATCATGAATTGAATCATGAATCATGAATCATGAATTGAATCATGAATCATGAATCATGAATCGAATCATGAATCATGAATTGAATCATGAATCATGAATCGAATCATGAATCATGAATCATGAATTGAATCATGAATTATGAATCATGAATTGAATCATGAATCATTAATCATGAATTAAATCATGAATCATGAATCATAAATTGAATCATGAATCATGAATCATAAATTGAATCATGAATCATGAATTGATTCATGAATTAAATAATGAATCATGAATTGAATCATGAATCATGAATCATGAATCATGAATTGAATCATGAATCATGAATCATGAATCGAATCATGAATCATGAATTGAATCATGAATCATGAATCGAATCATGAATCATGAATTGAATCATGAATCATGAATCATGAATAGAATCATGAATCATGAATTGAATCATAAATCATGAAACGAATCATGAATCATGAATTGAATCATGAATCATGAATCATAAATCGAATCATGAATCATGAATCATGAATTGAATCATGAATCATGAATCATGAATCGAATCATGAATCATGAATTGAATCATGAATCATCAATCATAAATCGAATCATGAATCATGAATTGAATCATGAATCATGAATCATGAATTGAATCATGAATAATGAATCATGAATCGAATCATGAATCATGAATCATGAATCATGAATCATGAATTGAATCATGAATCATGAATCATGAATCATGAATTGAATCATGAATCATGAATCATGAATCATGAATCATGAATTGAATCATGAAATAAATCATGAATCATGAATCATAAATTGAATCATGAATCATGAATTGAATCATGAATCATGAATCATGAATCATGAATTGAATCATGAATTAAATCATGAATCATGGATTGAATCATGAATCATGAATCATGAATTATGATTTAAATCATGAATCATGAATCATGAATTGAATCATGAATCATGAATCATGAATCATGAATCATGAATCATGAATTGAATCATGAATCATGAATCATGAATTGAATCATGAATCACGAATCGATTCATGAATCATGAATTGAATCATGAATCATGAATAGAATCATGAATCATGAATCATGAATCGATTCTTGAATCATGAATTGAATCATGAATTGAATCATGAATCATGAATCGAATCATGAATCATGAATTGAATCATGAATCATGAATCATGAATCATGAATTGAATCATGAATCATAAATCATGAATCGAATCATAAATCATGAATTGAATCATGAATCATGAATCATAAATCGAATCATGAATCATTAATTGAATCATGAATCATGAATCATGAATCATGAATTGAATCATGAATCATGAATCATGAATCGAATCATGAATCATGAATTGAATCATGAATCATGAATCGAATCATGAATCATGAATTGAATCATGAATCATGAATCATGAATAGAATCATGAATCATGAATCGAATCATGAATCATGAATTGAATCATGAATCATGAATCGAATCATGAATCATGAATTGAATCATGAATCATGAATCATGAATTGAATCATGAATCATGAATCGAATCATAAATCTTGATTCAAGATTCATGAATCTAATCATGAATCATGAATTGAATCATGAATAATAAACCATGAATCGAATCATGAATCATAAATCATGAATCATGAATCATGAATTGAATCATGAATCATGAATCATTAATCGAATCATGAATCATGAATCATGAATTGAATCATGAATCATTAATTGAATCATGAATCATTAATCTTGAATCAAATCATGAATCATGAATCTAGAATCACGAATCATGAATCATGAATTGAATCATGAATCATGAATTGATTAATGAATTGAATCATTAATAATGAATCATGAATCATGAATAGAATTATAATTTGAATCATGAATCATGAATTAAATCATGAATTGAATCATGAATCATGAATCATGAATTGAATCATGAATCATAAATCGAATCATGAATCATGAATTGAATCATGAAACGAATCATAAATTGAATCATGAATCATGAATTGAATCATGAATCATGAATCATGAATTGAATCATGAATCATGAATTATGAATCATGAATTGAATCATGAATCATTAATCATGAATTGAATCATGAATTAAATCATGAATCATGAATCATAAATTGAATCATGAATCATGAATCATAAATTGAATCATGAATCATGAATTGATTCATGAATTAAATCATGAATCATGAATTGAATCATGAATCATGAATCATGAATCGAATCATGAATCATAAATTGAATCATGAATCATGAATCATGAATAGAATCATGAATCATGAATTATGAATTGAATCATGAATCATGAATCATGAATTGAATCATGAATCATGAATCGAATGATGAATCATGAATTGAATCATGAATCATGAATCATGAATAGAATCATGAATCATGAATCATGAATTGAATAATGAATCATGAATCATGAATGGAATCATGAATCATGAATCATGAATTGAATCATGAATCATGAATCGAATCATAAATCATAATTCAAGATTCATGAATCGAATCATGAATCATGAATTGAATCATGAATCATAAATCATGAATCATGAATTGAATCATGAATAATGAATCATGAATCGAATCATGAATCATGAATCATGAATCATGAATTGAATAATGAATCATGAATCATGAATCATGAATTAAATCATGAATTAAATCATGAATCATGAATCATAAATTGAATCATGAATCATGAATTGAATCATGAATCATGAATCATGAATCATGAATTGAATCATGAATCATGAATTGAATCATGAATCATGAATTGAATCATGAATCATGAATCATGAATCGAATCATGAATCATGAATTGAATCATGAATCATCAATCATAAATCGAATCATGAATCATGAATTGAATCATGAATCATGAATCATGAATCATGAATTGAATCATGAATAATGAATCATGAATCGAATCATGAATCATGAATCATGAATCATGAATTGATTCATGAATTAAATCATGAATCATGAATTGAATCATGAATCATGAATCATGAATTGAATCATGAATCATGAATCATGAATCGAATCATGAATCATGAATCATGAATTGAATCATGAATCATGAATTATGAATCATGAATTGAATCATGAATCATTAATCATGAATTAAATCATGAATCATGAATCATGAATTGAATCATGAATTAAATCATGAATCATGAATCATAAATTGAATCATGAATCATGAATCATAAATTGAATCATGAATAATGAATTGATTCATGAATTAAATCATGAATCATGAATTGAATCATGAATCATGAATCATGAATTGAATCATGAATCATGAATCATGAATCGAATCATGAATCATGAATCGAATCATGAATAATGAATCAAATCATGAATCATGAATTGAATCATGAATCATGAATCATGAATAGAATCATGAATCATGAATCATGAATTATGAATCATGAATTGAATCATGAATCATTAATCATGAATTGAATCATGAATCATGAATCATGAATCATGAATTGAATCATGAATTAAATCATGAATCATGAATCATAAATTGAATCATGAATCATGAATCATAAATTGAATCATGAATCATGAATTGATTCATGAATTAAATCATGAATCATGAATTGAATCATGAATCATGAATCATGAATCATGAATTGAATCATGAATCATGAATCATGAATCGAATCATGAATCATGAATTGAATCATGAATCATGAATCGAATCATGAATCATGAATTGAATCATGAATCATGAATTGATTAATGAATTGAATCATTAATAATGAATCATGAATCATGAATAGAATTATAATTTGAATCATGAATCATGAATTAAATCATGAATTGAATCATGAATCATGAATCATGAATTGAATCATGAATCATAAATCGAATCATGAATCATGAATTGAATCATGAAACGAATCATAAATTGAATCATGAATCATGAATTGAATCATGAATCATGAATCATGAATTGAATCATGAATCATGAATTATGAATCATGAATTGAATCATGAATCATTAATCATGAATTGAATCATGAATTAAATCATGAATCATGAATCATAAATTGAATCATGAATCATGAATCATAAATTGAATCATGAATCATGAATTAATTCATGAATTAAATCATGAATCATGAATTGAATCATGAATCATGAATCATGAATCGAATCATGAATCATAAATTGAATCATGAATCATGAATCATGAATAGAATCATGAATCATGAATTATGAATTGAATCATGAATCATGAATCATGAATTGAATCATGAATCATGAATCGAATGATGAATCATGAATTGAATCATGAATCATGAATCATGAATAGAATCATGAATCATGAATCATGAATTGAATAATGAATCATGAATCATGAATGGAATCATGAATCATGAATCATGAATTGAATCATGAATCATGAATCGAATCATAAATCATAATTCAAGATTCATGAATCGAATCATGAATCATGAATTGAATCATGAATCATAAATCATGAATCATGAATTGAATCATGAATAATGAATCATGAATCGAATCATGAATCATGAATCATGAATCATGAATTGAATAATGAATCATGAATCATGAATCATGAATTAAATCATGAATTAAATCATCAATCATGAATCATAAATTGAATCATGAATCATGAATTGAATCATGAATCATGAATCATGAATCATGAATTGAATCATGAATCATGAATTGAATCATGAATCATGAATTGAATCATGAATCATGAATCATGAATCGAATCATGAATCATGAATTGAATCATGAATCATCAATCATAAATCGAATCATGAATCATGAATTGAATCATGAATCATGAATCATGAATCATGAATTGAATCATGAATAATGAATCATGAATCGAATCATGAATCATGAATCATGAATCATGAATTGATTCATGAATTAAATCATGAATCATGAATTGAATCATGAATCATGAATCATGAATTGAATCATGAATCATGAATCATGAATTGAATCATGAATCATGAATCATGAATCGAATCATGAATCATGAATCATGAATTGAATCATGAATCATGAATTATGAATCATGAATTGAATCATGAATCATTAATCATGAATTAAATCATGAATCATGAATCATGAATTGAATCATGAATTAAATCATGAATCATGAATCATAAATTGAATCATGAATCATGAATCATAAATTGAATCATGAATAATGAATTGATTCATGAATTAAATCATGAATCATGAATTGAATCATGAATCATGAATCATGAATTGAATCATGAATCATGAATCATGAATCGAATCATGAATCATGAATCGAATCATGAATAATGAATCGAATCATGAATCATGAATTGAATCATGAATCATGAATCATGAATAGAATCATGAATCATGAATCATGAATTATGAATCATGAATTGAATCATGAATCATTAATCATGAATTGAATCATGAATCATGAATCATGAATCATGAATTGAATCATGAATTAAATCATGAATCATGAATCATAAATTGAATCATGAATCATGAATCATAAATTGAATCATGAATCATGAATTGATTCATGAATTAAATCATGAATCATGAATTGAATCATGAATCATGAATCATGAATCATGAATTGAATCATGAATCATGAATCATGAATCGAATCATGAATCATGAATTGAATCATGAATCATGAATCGAATCATGAATCATGAATTGAATCATGAATCATGAATCATGAATAGAATCATGAATCATGAATCATGAATCATGAATCATGAATCATGAATTGAATCATGAATCATGAAACGAATCATGAATCATGAATTGAATCATGAATCATGAATCATGAATTGAATCATGAATCATGAATCATGAATCGAATCATGAATCATGAATTGAATCATGAATCATCAATCATAAATCGAATCATGAATCATGAATTGAATCATGAATCATGAATCATGAATCATGAATTGAATCATGAATAATGAATCATGAATCGAATCATGAATCATGAATCATGAATTGATTCATGAATTAAATCATGAATCATGAATTGAATCATGAATCATGAATCATGAATTGAATCATGAATCATGAATCATGAATCGAATCATGAATCATGAATCATGAATTGAATCATGAATCATGAATCATGAATCGAATCATGAATCATGAATCATGAATTGAATCATGAATCATGAATTATGAATCATGAATTGAATCATGAATCATTAATCATGAATTAAATCATGAATCATGAATCATGAATCATGAATTGAATCATGAATTAAATCATGAATCATGAATCATAAATTGAATCATGAATCATGAATCATAAATTGAATCATGAATAATGAATTGATTCATGAATTAAATCATGAATCATGAATTGAATCATGAATCATGAATCATGAATTGAATCATGAATCATGAATCATGAATCATGAATCGAATCATGAATAATGAATCGAATCATGAATCATGAATTGAATCATGAATCATGAATCATGAATAGAATCATGAATCATGAATCATGAATCATGAATCGAATCATGAATCATTAATCATGAATTGAATCATAAATCATGAAACGAATCATGAATCATGAATTGAATCATGAATCATGAATCATGAATTGAATCATGAATCATGAATCATGAATCGAATCATGAATCATGAATTGAATCATGAATCATCAATCATAAATCGAATCATGAATCATGAATTGAATCATGAATCATGAATCATGAATCATGAATTGAATCATGAATAATGAATCATGAATCGAATCATGAATCATGAATCATGAATCATGAATCATGAATCGAATCATGAATCATGAATTGAATCATGAATCATCAATCATAAATCGAATCATGAATCATGAATTGAATCATGAATCATGAATCATGAATCATGAATTGAATCATGAATAATGAATCATGAATCGAATCATGAATCATGAATCATGAATCATGAATCATGAATTGAATCATGAATCATAAATCATGAATCATGAATCATGAATTGAATCATGAATTAAATCATGAATCATGAATCATAAATTGAATCATGAATCATGAATTGAATCATGAATCATGAATCATGAATTGAATCATGAATTAAATCATGAATCATGGATTGAATCATGAATCATGAATCATGAATTGAATCATGAATCATGAATTGAATCATGAATCATGAATCGAATCATGAATCATGAATTGAATCATGAATCATGAATCATGAATAGAATCATGAATCATGAATTGAATCATGAATCATGAGTCATGAATCGAATCATGAATCATGAGTCATGAATCGAATCATGAATCATGAATTGAATCATTAATCTTGAATCGAATCATAAATCATGATTCAAGATTCATGAATCGAATCATGAATCATGAATTGAATCATGAATCATAAATCATGAATCATGAATCATGAATCATGAATCATGAATATAATCATGAATCATGAATCATGAATCATAAATTCAATCATGAATTAAATCATGAATCATGAATCATGAATTGAATCATGAATCATGAATTGAATCATGAATCATTAATCTTGAATCAAATCATGAATCATGAATCTAGAATCATGAATCATGAATTGAATCATGAATTATGAATTGAATCATGAATCATGAATTGATTCATGAATTGAATCATTAATAATAAATCATGAATCATGAATTGAATTATAATTTGAATTATGAATCATGAATTAAATCATGAATTGAATCATGAATCATGAATCATGAATTGAATCATGAATCATGAATCATAAATCGAATCATGAATCATGAATTGAATAATGAAACGAATCATAAATTGAATCATGAATCATGAATTGAATCATGTATCATGAATCATGAATTGAATCATGAATCATGAATCATGAATTGAATCATGAATCATTAATCATGAATTGAATCATGAATCATGAATTGAATCATGTATCATGAATCATGAATTGAATCATGAATCATGAATCATGAATTGAATCATGAATCATGAATTGAATCATGAATTAAATCATGAATCATGAATCATAAATTGAATCATGAATCATGAATCATAAATTGAATCATGAATTATGAATTGATTCATGAATTAAATCATGAATCATGAATTGAATCATGAATCATGAATCATGAATTGAATCATGAATCATGAATCATGAATCGAATCATGAATCATGAATTCAATCATGAATCATGAATCGAATCATGAATCATGAATCATGAATTGAATCATGAATCATGAATTATGAATCATGAATAGAATCATGAATCATTAATCATGAATTAAATCATGAATCATGAATCATGAATTGAATCATGAATTAAATCATGAATCATGAATCATAAATTGAATCATGGATCATGAATCATAAATTGAATCATGAATCATGAATTGATTCATGAATTAAATCATGAATCATGAATTGAATTATGAATCATGAATTGAATCATGAATCATGAATCATGAATCGAATCATGAATCATGAATTGATTCATGAATCATGAATCGAATCATGAATCATGAATTGAATCATGAATCATGATTTATGAATAGAATCATGAATCATGAATCATGAATCATGAATCAAATCATGAATCATGATTCATGAATTGAATCATGAATCATGAAACGAATCATGAATCATGAATTGAATCATGAAACGAATCATAAATTGAATCATGAATCATGAATCATGAATTGAATCATGAATCATGAATTATGAATCATGAATTGAATCATGAATCATTAATCATGAATTGAATCATGAATCATGAATCATGAATCATGAATTGAATCATGAATTAAATCATGAATCATGAATCATAAATTGAATCATGAATCATGAATCATAAATTGAATCATGAATCATGAATTGATTCATGAATTAAATCATGAATCATGAATTGAATCATGAAACATGAATCATGAATCATGAATTGAATCATGAATCATGAATCATGAATCGAATCATGAATCATGAATTGAATCATGAATCATGAATCGAATCATGAATCATGAATTGAATCATGAATCATGAATCATGAATAGAATCATGAATCATGAATCATGAATCATGAATCGAATCATGAATCATGAATCATGAATTGAATCATGAATCATGAAACGAATCATGAATCATGAATTGAATCATGAATCATGAATTGAATCATGAATCATGAATCATGAATCGAATCATGAATCATGAATTGAATCATGAATCATCAATCATAAATCGAATCATGAATCATGAATTGAATCATGAATCATGAATCATGAATTGAATCATGAATCAT